>OZ038486.1:115435250-115512750 GCA_964036315.1 Acanthosepion esculentum | reverse complement strand
CACCCAAATTCCCTCCATATTCAATCGGCGAGAAGTAAGTTCCACTGGAGCATCTTCTCCCCGCGAACCACTGCCCTGTGAGACCGGCTCCCAACTGGGTGTTTCCCTGATCGCTACAATATTAGCCTGTTGAAGCTAGGTTTAACCGTTATCTTTCTCTAGTATACAGGCAAATGACTTCTAAATTTAACCCTATCCCTCGAGTGGACTTTGGGCCTTGTAAAAGGTGATCCTCGCTGTAGTATATATATATTTTGAAAACTTGAAAATGTCTTTTGAAAAATAAAGACAACATTTTGAACAGCATATATAATAATTAAATAACTAGTAAATATATTATCCCTATGGTGTGCGACTTTTGACGCGCCCAATATATATATATATATATATATATATATATATATATATATATATATATATATATATATATATATCAGTGACAACTACGATAGTAAAATCTTTCAGTTCTTTTAGCCTTATGCACATATGTTCCTGGATTGTTATTTGCTCATGATGCACACACACACATATATATATATATATATATATATATATATATATATATATATATATATATATATATATATATGTTTGTGTATGTGTGATCAGATGTGGAGAAAATGAAAAGAATACCAATAAAAATAAATTTTCTATCGGAATTGGCTTCAAATCAACGCGCCTATTTGTCCATTATTTGTTCTTTTGAACAGACCTTTGCCTCTCCAGTCTCACTGGCCGCCCCGTTGGCCAATTAACTTATTGATTGCTTTTATTCGTGTCGTACTTCGAATCGTAAACGTTTTTACCCCAGGCCTAACGCCTACAAAACCCACGAACTCTCTTTCTCTTTATATGAGAGTACACCAATTCACACAAGTGTGTTCAATCAAATATGCATGGATATTTTTCTTTTTTTGGTCCTAACTAATCGGGACAATGACCTTTGGTCCTGTTGTATAGGAATGTGTGAATAAATACCAGAGTAGAGTTTCGCATGTGTCCATTATTAGTTTGAAGTTATTGGCTCTCCAAACATAGATTTCCTCGTTATGACTAATCGCCAAACACAGTGCCAAAATCAAAAGCTCTTCCTGGAAGATCACACTCATTCACCCAAATCTATTTTCTGGTTCTATTGTACTTGAGAGAAGAAGGCTATTCCGGTGTTATTCAAGTAATCTGTAGTTTTTACAGTGTTACTTGATTTCAAAGTTTCGAAAAGATTTGATCATGGGCTTTCTTCAGTAACAATGGTGCAAAATAGAACTGAGGGAGACAGGGATCAAATAGCTTCTAGATAACGTGACATCTTTCGTATGTATCGGCCGATTTCAACCTCTACCTTCACTATTTCTGTCACCTAATGTGGTCTTTAGATAACGGGATATTTTCGCAGCATTTCAGCAGATTTGTTCTTCTCACTTTACTAATTCTGTGTTGTCTCCGGTAACTTTTATATGACGTGATATTTTCACAACATTTCGGTAGATTTGATCTTCGGCCTTTAGTATTTCTGTTTTACCTTCTGTAATCCTTACATGAAGTGATACCGTAGCAACGTTTCGGCAGATTTGATCTTCTGCCTTCACTATTTCTCTTTTTTCTCTGGTAATTTTTATATGACGGGATATTCTCACGTTTCGGAAGATTTGATCATCTATCGTCACTATTTTGAGAGAGAGACGTGTGTGTGTGTATGTATATATATAAATATATATATATATGATGTTAAATATGAGGTAAGGAAAATATTCTATAATTATTTTTGCTATTCCAATAATATATTTCAACCGACAAATTAACCTCTTATACATCTAGTAGCATGTGTCACTTGTTCGTTTCTTCAACTCAACCAGAGTATCAGTCTTCAGTACGATCAGACACAGGGACTGAACTTAAACCTGACATTGAACCAGATATATTTTCACCAACGCTGGGCCAGAAGACACCTGACCTCGTGGATTAAGACGTTGGTTAAAGCATATATAGTTCATTTGTTGTTGTGGGTTCTATCCATGTCAATTACATGGTAGTACGAAAGTTTCCATACATTAGTTCAGTTAAAGAAGCAGACAAGCGACATAACGATGAATAAAACTGGTTAAAAATTAATTAATAATAGTTATCTCGCTTAAGCATAGAATATGGAATGCGAACATTCTACTCCTGATGATTGAATAAAGGGTTCCAAAATGCGCGTATAATAAAGAAAAATAAACATTTTAGCCTGAGTTTTCTTCTATGTGACGCGATCCTTCAGGACGTAGAAGATCATGGCTCTTCAATATTTCCTATCCTTTCTAACTCTCTAATATCTCCTTTCATATCTGATATCCACTCCAGGAAGAGGGTTGCAGTCAAAATAGTAATACTGAACGAGATGTATGATATGAACGGAAAGGCTGTTGAAAAACAAATTTTGCTTTTTTGCTATTTTCTCCTAAATCTTGTTCCGCTATCCCTTTACTCAATTTCACTAAATAAGCCATGCATTGTTTTTCTCTGTCTCACTTGCCTTCATTCTGCCCTTTGAGGATCAGATTTTCCAAGCCCTCTTTCCTCCTCATGTGCCCTAGAAATTTCAACTGCTTGTTCCTGATGTTATGTATAACTTTTCCTTACCTTTCCATTTTCTCTAATGACTTGTCGTTGTTCACATAATCGGTCCATTGTATCCCCAGCATCCTCCTGTAGAACTACATTTCTGCTGCCTCAAGTCTCCTCTTTGTATCTCTTAATTTTTTTTTCTTTTTGTTTTTCTCCTAAGCCTTGAGCCGCCATCCTTTTACTCAATGTCACTAAATAAATCATGCATTGTTTTCCTCTGTTCCTCTTGCCTTCAGTCTGTCCTGTGAGTATCAGATTTTCCAAACCCTCTTTCTACATTATGTGCCCTAGCAGTTTCAGCTGTCTGTTCCTGAATGTTAAGGATAAATTTCCTTTTTGTCTTCATTTTCTCTAAAACTTTGTTGTTGCTCACCGATTCGGTCCATGGTAACATCAGCATCTTCATTTAGAACCATGTTTCTGCTTCTGCAAATATTCTCTTTATCTCCGAGGAGATTGTCCAGCAAGTCATATAATTTTAATTTCTCATCAAAAGTGTTCGGTTTTTGGTTGTCGAATTTAAAGATATTTCGGTTTGAAGAGAGAATTGGAAATTAAACGAGGAGAGAATTTTCTTCTTTCAATCAGATCGTCTGTCTGCCTCATAGCCGACGGAGCTCAAGTGCAATCTGACTCTCACATTTCCAGTGAGGTTGACACCACCCTAACGCTGCCCGGTTCTTTTGACTCTTGGCTGCCTGTATAGATGAATGTCGAATACCCCCACGGCGATACCGAATATCTCCTTTCATATCTGAGATCCACTCCAGGAAGAGGGTTGCAGTCAAAATAGTAATACTGAACGAGATGTATGATATGAACGGAAAGGCTGTTGAAAAATAAAATTATGAGGACAAACAAGAAATATGAGGATTGACTTCTAACTTAATTTCACTTTAATCAATTCACCACAAGCAAGGCGATAATGCCACTAAGACGCAAACGGCATCTGGTAATGAGAAAATAATAAAACTTTAGAAGGAACTAGAAACACAATCGGAAACAGAAAACAATGGATAAACCTTTACTCTTGTTTAAAAGATCGGGGAGGATGTGAACGGTTGTCATTAACAAAATCACTTACACGCACGTATACTTAAATTTAGGAGACCTGATTACGCAATGCCTTCAATAGACTATGTTCGATATTGATGTGTGCTTCCAGGAATTATGAGTTCAAGTTATAGAACTAGTTTCGCATATGGCTTTCTAATAGAATAATTAGAAAACTTTAATAAAAATTGCTTTTCCCTAGTCACAAATCAATGTTACGAGCTTAAATATAAAAACTCATTCATGTCTTGAAGAGAAAATGTATCAAATTACGAAATTCCTTTGTGGATATGGTTCCGGGCTTTGAGACCTTTTCTCAGTGAGTCCCAAGGTAGATTTCTTATTTTTCGTTGCAGAGAAACGAAATAAACCCGGGGTGCCGTCTCGAAGATCACATTTCAAATAACGCTGCCAGATGAAGTTCTTGAGGTTCTGCGCTGATTATTTTTTTTCCCTTGTGCAATTTTGCAAAGTTTGCATAATTTTTTATTTTTCATTTTCATCTCGTTTCTGCGTTTCTTTCATTCCATTTCTTTCATTCATTCTTTCTCTCCTTTTCTTTCTTTCTTTTTTCCCTTTTCTTTTTGCATTCTGCCTTTTTATATCCTCTTTCATCTTTTTTTATTTTCTTTCGTTCTTCATACTGCCTTTTCGTTTTTTTCTATTCATTGCTTTCTTTATCTATCTTTTTCTTTTCTTTCCTTCTTTCTTTCTTTTTCTTTCTTTCTTTTCATTCTCTTTACTTTCATTTTTTCATGCATCTTTTTCTTCTTTCTTTTTCTTTCCATTCCTATTATTTCCTTTCTTCTTTCATATTTTTTCTTTCCATTCTTTTTCTTTCCTTCCTTCAGTCATCTTTTTCTTTCTTTCTTTCTTTCTTTCTTTCTTTTTTTCTTTCTTTCTTTCCATTCCTTTTTCTTTCCGTTCTTCATTCATCTCTTTTTGTTTGTGTGTTTGTTTGTTTGTTTGTTTCTTTCTTTCTTTCTTTCTTTCTTTCTTTCTTTCTCTCTCTCTTTCTTTCTTTCTTTCTTTCTTTCTTTCTTTCTATTGGACACCCGCGCATACACACCCGGATCACCCACCCAGACACACACACATGCATATATATATATATATATATATATATATATATATATATATATATATATATATATATATATATATATATATATATATATATATATGTATGCATATCAAAGTCAAAGTGACTGCAAACATACACACTGTTGTACTAATCTCCATACTCATTCGACGACCCATACGTATGCAAACTCACACACATACGCACACAACTACGCACACGCATACATATTCAAACATACCTCAGTCGCAAACACAGACGCGTCTAACTGCATATATACACACACACAGGTATACACCCACAATCATACATATTCCTACACCTACCACGGCCATATATTTATGAACAGGACGTATTACGAAGAAAAACGAAAGTCCGTCGGATAAATACCAAACTTTGTGGTTTGGACATCACTACCTCTCTTTCGATTCAAATCTACTTTCCCCGAGCATTGCGTTGTGTAATCTAATAAGGTTTATCAGTCATCCCGCTTGTCATTCTACACTGTTTCAAAAGCTGTAGCCCTCCGCTGCTTCCTGCCCTGAAGCTTTTTGAAAAGCGTCTGGTAATGTCAAACGCCAGCGACACTTTCGAAACGACTTAATACTAGACCGGCTCACCGCCAATTACAGCGATAACACTCCACCGTCACACACCCGGTACTATTTTGCATATATATTTTTTTCTTTTTGTCTTTCGGTGTTGTTGTTTAACAAGACGATAGTTATTGTTCAGTTTCTATCGAAATGCAGAGAATTTGAATGCATAGAAACTGTCCGATATTATAAATTAAAACGCAATTACACACACATTTATTTACCTTTAGTTAGTTGAGCTTAGTCTGACAGAGGGCCATAATTGTGGAGCGATCAGTAAGGATCTAACTCTTTAGTACTACCATTGTTTGAAAATATAATTTGACCCCTGCTGCAAGGTAAAACCTCCGAGTACTTATGAAGCTCATTGAAGGGCACTCAATGAGGATCAAATTCACAACAGTAATACAGATCTGTAAGTCTAACTCGCTAATCCGTGCTCCCTAGAAAGGCATCAAGAAGCGGTAATAAGACAAATAACCATCGAACAAAATCCTAGCAGATAAAACTCCATCGGACAAAATCCCAGCGTCTTATCCCAAAAGTGAACAAAAACCCAGTCTCAGATGTAAAAAGAGATCTTTTCTGTTAATTCACCACAAAATCAAAAGAAATTATCTTTACTAAAATTAACACCAAAATTCAGAAGTGTCCTTAAAAATTTGTTAAAAAATGTATTATCTCAAGTTCTTCACAAAAATTTATATTTGCGACATTCTTTGACCCAAAATTAATAATAATATGATTTTATGCTCAGGTAGTCGTAACCCTTCGAGCCAATTCCCTTTCCTTAGTGGCTTCTCTTCACGGCTTTCACTGAGACGGCAGCGTCATCTATCCTATCAATCTGTTAAGCTCAGACTCATATCATATCCTTTAGAGCATTTCATCGACGTAGGAAGAAAATTTACTCTCTGTAAGAGGCGAAAAAGCCACTCTCCTTGTCGTTGCATTCTTGTATTAACTCCAACAATTTCAGGTCAATCGAAACAAATTTTGATGTAAAATTTATAATCTCAAAAGAGTGCCAAAAATTTGATAAAAAAATATTGGTTTAAAATTTAAAATTTCTTGGGGTGAATTAATATTAGTAACTTTACATTATCTGGGGTTGATTAAGAGAAAAGATCTGTAAAATAAACACATTTAAAACTGAAATATTTAGTTCACATTTTAATGTCAAACTGAGAGAATAACAATAATAATAATTAGTATATACACTTATATGTACAATATCCAATATATACAGTCCAATGTGAAATTGAGACAATCAACACAATACCCAATATATACACTTATTTCAGGCGCACAAATCTATGCTCTGTTTATGCATAACATAATCAGGAATGGTCACCTGAAACGAATGCATGTCACCGAATACATGTATATGATATCTTAATATAATATAAGATGGCCTTTATGTCTACTGCTATTAATTAACATTATAGGAGATTTGGCTGAAATATTCATAGGCTGACCAAGATACTGTCATGGATTGTAACCAAAGGAGGTTTATTTTTTAACATAGTCCCCCTTGAGGTTCATACACATCTCCCATCGGTGTTGCAGTGCATGGAACCCATTAGTGAAGAAGCTTTCATCCTGTTCGGCAAAAAAGTTATCAACCGCGGATATGACGTCATCATCACTGCGATACTGATTCCCAGCCAAGTGTTTTTCATGTTGGGGAACAGATGATAGTCAAATCAGGAGAATGGTTCAGAGCCTCAGTCACGCACAACAACCATTGAAAACAAAGACTCGTGGGCTGGAGCATTGTCCTGATGAAACTAGAACCCTTTCCTCGGTTTTCCTAGGAGTTTTGTCTTGTTAGCATTTCGTAACTGTCTCAGCAAATTGACGTAGTATTTCCTTGAGTGTCTCTTTTGCAAATAGTTAATAAACACAATGCGTTCCCCCCCCAACAAAACAAAAAAAAAACTGAGGCCATCACTTTCCCTGTAGATGAAACTCCCGTGGCATTTTTGGGTAGATTAGTGATGGATTGTCTCTGGCTCAAAGTGATGAACCCAACACATCCTGGGAAAAGTTCAAGGAAACCAGTTTTTTTTTTTGCCACAAACAATGTCCGATTTTCCCGTTATCAGCCTGATGCGGTTTTGATCAAGTGTCAAAACCCACCAAGCAGAAACCTTTGTCATGCCAAGTTCATTGTGCAAAATATTCTCAACTCCCTCACGGGATATGCTAAGAGCATTTGCTATTTGATTCAAAGCCAACCACTTGTCATCAATCACTATGTGATGAACAGGGATCAATGTTTTCCTCTGTGGTGGCAGCTGCCAGACGTCCAGACTTTGAGTCATCTTCAAGACTTTCCCATCTTCTCCTAAATTCTTTTGCACTGTTGATAAAGCTGGATCGCCATCTCCTAATGCAGCAAACATGTCAGCATGAATGTCCTTGCGGGCTAAACCCTTTTTCTGCAGGTACTTGATAACACCACAATGCCAGATTTTGTCCCTTTTCAAGAGGAATTAATACTAGAATTTCCATTGCTGAATTTGTTTATTTTCATAATATGTTTATGAGATTCGGATTTTGTTCACTTTTGGGATAAAAGGATGGGATTTTATCCGTTGGTCTTTTGTCCACTGGGATTTTTCCTGTTACCCAGAAAAATAGTTGATAAATACATTTAGAGTATCGTCGCCACAAAGTCACTTATTCTCCAACCGAAATACAACGTCTCTGCAATGTTGCAAGAACGTTCTATGTTAGATGGGTTGTCTGACATAAGGACATGATTCTTTGCCGTTCTTAAGGGAGGTTTTAGCCTAATGACACAATAGAGAAACTCCCGGTTCGGCTCAAACTCTTTACATTTGTGAGTCTGTTTTCAAGATGAGCTAAATAAACATTGCTTTACGCTATGTGCTCTAAGTAGTTCATCAATAAACATACCTTAGTTTGGCATAAGGTCAAACAAATGCGGCGCATGCCATTAAGATAAAAGATAACAGATAAATGAAATGATAAATGAAATGATCTAACTCGATAATTTCATTTATCTGTTATCTTTTATCTTAATGGCATGATTTTTTTCTGAATACGATATTCTCTTATCTAGGGACGATTGAACTTAGGGCAAAAGCAAGGGTGGCGAGAGAAGGATATACCGCAGCGCAGTGATTCTCAACCACCATGCCGCGGCTCACTAGTGTGCCACGCGATACTCTTAAGTGTGCGGCGAAATATTGTCACGATATACATATATATGTGTCTGTGAAAGTGGTAATATTACAGTGTTAATATTTGAATAAATGAATAAATATTAAACTTTTTTTCAAAATACTATTTTCACTATTCTTCGATTATTTTATTTCAAATACTTTGTTTTAATATTCATTATTTATAAAGTATTTTTATTTTTTAAAGGCTCAAAATAAAACATTCGACGGTATCCATTGATACATTTTGGATTTCAATGCAAAAAGAATATTCCACATGAGCTTAAAACGCAATATCAGTTTTATTGCAATTTTCTACTTCTTATTTATGTGAATTAAGCTTCTCAACCCTAAATAACATAAAAAATAAGAAGCGAGAAAGATTATGCTTAGTTGAAGAAGAAATGAGGGACTGCTTATCGCACATTCGACCAAGCATTGAAGAAATCGTGAAAAAACACCAGGCACATGTTTCACATAAAATAAGCTGCACAAATGGTTGAATAGAAACATTGATATAAAGTAAGTTCTTATTTGTGTGTATATTTTTGAAAAATCTGTTTATTTTTAACATTTAAATGTCTACCCTTTAAAAAGATTTTCTAAGTGTGCCGTGGTATTTTTATTATCTCCGAGGTGTTGCCGTTGCTTAAAAAGGTTGGGAAGTACTGCCGTAGGGAATGATTAATAGGGTGTTTAATCTTTCTCTTGTCACTGTGAGTTCGACCCTCACTCGTTGCTGCAATATTCGTACATATCTGGGCCGCATGTTGTAGAGCAGTGTTAAAGAAATTGAGTTTGACACGCTTAATCAAGGTTCGATTCACAGTGAGGGCTCCAATGTTATTCTCAAGTATCAAACTAGGTTCAGCATAGTACAAGGCTACACTGAAAAGTTTTCTGCCCGACAAACTTCTCAAAAGCTGACCATATAACAAAACACGGTTTTGGAATCCTTTTATTTTTGCGGGCCTGGAACTTTCCAAAACCCCATCATATATTTAGATCTATCTTTTAGTCTTTCGATAATGTTGCCGGAATTTTTAATATGAGAAGAATTAACCGTTCCAAGAGGTAGTAACATTTTCTTATAGTTTTCTTTAGTCTTTGGAAAGCAGTTCCAATTCGATATACGAAGGGTTGCACAGGGTGTCCGCTTTGCTTTTGTAAACCATAAAGTTTGGATATTTTTAATATCCTATCCCCAACTTCTATGTGCTTTGTTTATCCAGGATGTGGGCAATCAAGGTTCACCACAACCTCCTATACATTGTAGCTCTTAGTAACCTTTTACCATTCTTCCTACTCTCCGTTCTCCTATCCATTCATATAAAATCGTCATATAGGTGACTCTCATTTCCCTTCTTGTCTTCAATATGACCTGTGTGTGTCAAATTTTCTAACCATTCTTTTCTCATTATGTCCTTGATATTTCAGCTATTACGGTCACACGCTGATGCAAGAAAACAAATTTTAGAATGAATTTTGTAGATTCTACAAAGGATTAAAAATATAATTTAATAATCAAAAAACATTTGGTATTTCCTTTCAATAATAACATCATCATTTTAAGGTTAAATCTTTGTTTTTATTAAGTTTGGGTCATTTTTTTCATCATGTATGCTCATTTTTTAGCGAATCTTACGAGGCACATAATTTTAAGGGTTGTTTTTAGTTGACACACGTATTTGAATAGACGCTCCGTTTTTTGTTTTTTTTTTAAATAGTATCATATTTCGTCCTTCGGCCTGAACATTCGAGAAAAACTTATTACAGAAAATACGGCCACCGGTAGGATTCGAACCTGCGCACACACCCCTTTGCAGTAGAAACCGCCGTTTAATTCAACGTGCTTTGATCACGCGGCTGTGAATGGCGCGTCTACTCAAATACGGGTGTCTACTAAAAATAACGTTTGAAATAATAAAAAGATATCGAATTATAAATTAGAAATCCATTCATTCTTTAGAATATATATATATATATATATATATATATATGTGTGTGTGTGTGTGTGTGTGTATGTGTGTGTGTGTGTATACCTTTATCTAAAATTCAAAATCTATATACATGTACGTATATGCACACAGATACTTTGTATATTTGTGTTTGTGTGTCTGTGCGTATACAATGAGAATGGTGAGGTGATAATATTTACTCCTATTTGCGCGTAAGTGCGCCTGTCTTTCAGAAGGTAAGGTGCGCTTGGGCCGAAGAATGTAAGCTATGATATAAAAGAAAGAAAATACATTGGGTTTGGGTGGGATCGAGCATTGGGAATGCGAACAAAGTAACGAAAAATGATTTGTGACTTAGTAAGTATGTAAACAACCACTATTGGGAATCGGGATAGAAAAAAAAAAAAAAAACACGTAAAAAATGATAAATAAATAAAATGAATTAAAATAAACCAAAAAAGAAAAACAATGCCAAGTGCCAATTTTCATCCGTCTTAAGAGAATAAGAGTAAAAGAGCGAAACAATGCCTTTGTTTGACTTGCAAAGAACATAAAAAGCACTTAGAACAAGAGAAAGGTCTGCGAGGCGCCGACCGATTTCAAAACTCTTACTGTCAAAGTCTTTTACATTCTTTCGTCTGTAACCAAAAAGAAGTACAAGCAAATAGATATTCACTTAGTCCGGCACATGTCCGAAGAAAAAAAATATAGAAAGATTGTATTGCGCCAGAATCTATCTGTCCTGTTTTAGCAGTATATTTATAATCTCGAGCACAAACCACTGGTAACTTCTCAGCAAGTTCATATTTAGGTAATAGAACAAAATCCGTTTCTTTCCGTTCATTCACCCCAGTTAATGAAAAGTTATTTATCGAAAATATTAATTCACCCCAAGAAATTATGAATTTTAAATTAAATTTTGCTTTTTATTCAAATTTTGGCTCTCTTTAGAAATTATCAATTTTAATTCAAAATTTATTTAGCTTGCCTAGCAAAAATTCTAACCATCAGAATGAAAAATTACCAAAATCAGGCAGTTATTCACATTTCGTAAGTGCGGATGTTATTACAGATTTAAAAAAAAAAATTTCAACTGTAAATTTTTTACATTTGAATTTTTTTTTTTTAAATCAGTTTTTGGCTTATTTATCGGGTCGCGAATGCAGACCCCACACTTAAAAATAGCGCAAATTGTGGGCGAGCGCAGAGGTCAACCCAACCAGAGTGAAATGAAAGGGCTGCGATCTGGGAGGATTTGGTGTGAATTTTAGTAACTATAAATTCTTTTTAATTTTGGGGTGAATTAATATTTTGGGGTGAATTAACAGGGAAGATCCCAAAATCCCAGTGGGCAAAAACCCAGCGGACAAAATCCTAGCTTCTTATCCCAAAAGTGCACAAAATGCAAGTCTCCTAAACGTTTTATGAAAGTTTCAGTTATAAGAATAAACAAATTTAACATTGAAATTCAAGGAACTTTTAATTCAAATTTAAATGTCAAACTGAGATAATAATAATAATAATAATAATAATAATAATAATAATAATAATAATAATAATAATAATAATAATAATATATAAACTTATATGTACAATATCCAATATATACACTCCAATATCAAACTGGAACCATAAACACAATATCCAATACATATACTTATCTCATGCTCACAAATTTATGCTCGATGTATTTATACATATATATTTATATATGCTGCCCAATCCTCACCTTTTTTCTTTTTATTTCACTCTAAGCAAGGCAATAAAGCCACTAAGGCGCAAGGGGGTTACTGAGTATGAAAGAAAAAACAAAACAAAACCACTATTAAAGAGAGAACAGGAAAGACAGAAGATTGCTATTGACACTGCATTTAAAGTTTCGAAGATCATAGGTGACAGAGAAGCAAGAAGCCGGAAGAGAGTTACACAGACGAGAACAATATTAAAATAGAAATTATGGTTACGTCTCGTTAATTCAGCAGTGTGTGTGTGTGTGTGTGTGTGTGTGTGTGTGTGTGTGTGTGTGTGTGTGTGTGTGTGTGTGTGTGTGTATAGGGTCGGTGCGTACAATCTACGAATCCCTCGACCGAAAGGGTTGTGCCTGATTGGGAGCCCCGGGATGTGCTTTTTGACCATCGCTATCTTATCAACATTTGATTTTTTCTCCCTGTATTTATATACGTTATGCTGGGAAGGTTAACCTTAAATTTGAATTGGTTAAGATTGTAGTGATCTGGAAAGTATTCTCTTGAGAGTCGGATCCATAGAACAGTGGTTCGCGGGAAGAAGCTATTCGAGTGGAACTTAAATCTTACTTATGGAATACAAAGGGAATGAGACACTTTTAAACAAAACTTGTATCCAAAATGTGCCAACTAGGTCTGCACAGTTTAATGTCTTTTATTACACTGCATTAATGTACATAAGTGTAATCCCTTTAATCCCCTTACACATGACCTCAGTCTTCTGACATTCCTTTGTAACCCTTGCTGACCGGAAATTTCTTTAATCCCTCTGCCTCCCACCATTCATTTACTTGGCATTAAAGAAAATGTGTCATTCAGATCTAGCATTAAAATTAGGATTTAAATTCTTAAATATTTTTACTATGAACATTACACTTGTGTTTTAATCCAATGGGGTCTCAATTCATACCCAGTAAATAATTATAAAGCTTGAAAATTTTCTTATTTACCTTTTATATTAACTGCGATGAAAAAAAGGAGCTGAATGAACATATTTCCACGAGCCGCATGTGACTCACGAGCCGCATGTGACTCGCGAGCCGCATGTGACTCGCGAGCCGCATGTGACTCGCGAACCGCATGTGACTCGCGAGCCGCATGTGACTCGCGAGCCGCATGTGACTCGCGAGCCGCAGTTTGGGTGTTTTTGTCTACCCGTATATCAACACTTATGGGTTATTTAATACCGAAATTTAAATATTTTCTACGCAGTTTATTTTTATTTTTGGAAATAATAACGGTTTATCCAGACAAGTCTTACTAATTAACCCGTAGCTGTGGGAGTAGAGGTGGATTCATACCGTTCTCATGGGTATTTGCGCGTAAGTGAATATAACGAACCCAACTGGAATTGGAAGTCGGCACTCCAATTAACAATTCTGAGCCATTATTTAGTGCACAACCCGCACGTCCAAGCTTACAGAACCTGGTATTCCCAAACGGTCACCCATCTACGTACTGACCAGGCTCAACGTTGCTTAACTTTAGTGATCTTACGGTGTTTCAACGTGATGTGGCCGTAAGCCAAGGCGCCGTTTGGCCACCCATGGTATAATGGTTCGCGTTCTAAAAAGAAGATGGCTCATGAAAGGACAAGCAGGGGTTTTCTGCAATAATCTTATTTTATGGGTTATACTCTGACTTGCGAAAGTCACTTTGGCTAAATAGTAAAGTTGAATGTTTACCATATCGCGAGGGAAGTGGTAATATCTTACCTGCGTAGTTGTTTTTTCTCTCTTTGTGTTCTCTAATCTAATAACATTTGTTTAAAGATAATGTTGCTTCCAAACTCATAAGAAAGGTGGAGACTACTATGTGTATCGCATTTTGTTACAACTTTTGTCCCGGGTTGCGTTTGTTTATAAGCAGATAAAAGAAGTTTTTTTCTTTTTTTTTTTTTACTAGGACGTGACAATCGTTTTTTTTTTTTCTTTTTTCTTTTTTTTTTTGTACGACGGAAACTGATAGCAGACGACAGATATTTTTGTGTTCTATTGTGGCCAACATAACAAAACGAAAGTGTTTTGTCACTTTTTTAGGCAAAAAGAAAAACAAAATAATAAAAAAAGAAAATAATGCCGACATTTGTTAGTTGGGCTATAAAAAAAGCAAAGGCGTCAAAAGAATTTTAGTTTTAAAACTAAATATCAAAACAAAATTTATTTTCATCAAGCTACTTTTTAAGCAATGCCGCGTTTTAACCAAATCTAAGCCAGCAGCTTTGTTTTTGAATCTCTGAAACTACTGCCTATTAAGCAACGGACTATTCCCTTAACAAACAAATGATCAGTTCTCGTAGTGGGCTTCATAGGATATCTGTCTGAAAAGTAACAAGACTTATCCGTTCTTCGCTGTGTGAGGCATCGTCCACATTGAGTTCTTGCCACGATCAATCAGCAAGTCTACAAAGAGATTCTGCAGCGATTGCTACGCTTAGTGTGCGAGAAAAGACGAGAGTTGTGGCAGGACAAATCGTGGTTGCTTCAGCAAGACAATGCCCCTGCTCACAAAACCCTGAGCATCCGTCAGTTCCTGGCCATACTGAAACAACCTCCCCATTCACCTGATCTTGCTCCGTGTGACTTTTTTGGGATTCGTTTTGAAGGCGTGGATGCCATCAAGAGGATCGTAACGACGGAGCTGAGGGGCTTCCAAGAAGAATCCTTCCAGCAGTACACAGAAGCAGGGCAGAGAAAGATGGAAAATTCTATTCAACTCCGGGCGGGGATTACTTTGAAGGGGAAACCATGTAGTTTGTTGTTTGGAATTTAAATAAATTGTTTGTGACATCAGTCCCATTACTTTTCTGACAGACCTCGTAATTTTACGTTTATTTTATTTTTATTTTTTAATGATTTACTTATTTATTCATTTTTGCATATTTTATTAAATGCCAAGGAAATTATCCTCAAAGAAGAAAAGAAGTGGGTGAAAAATTGGCGCAATTTAGTGTGTGGTCGAACTAAACTGGTGTCATTCCCATTCAACTCGACAGAACGTCTAGTTGGAAAATAATAAATTCATTAACTTCATTACTTTATAACTAACGTTAATGTCGCCCCTTCTTTTATGTAGCGTGCCCTCTCCGGACGTGGGCGATTATGGTTTTCCGCAGCTTCCTGATCTTTGTAGCTCTTAGCAGCGTTTCTTCCCTTGCCATGCCAACCAGGACCTGCTCTGACATCCATAGACACAGTCTCTTTAGGGAGGTTATTCATTTATTGCCGTCATTATTTCCTTTGAATGTAAAATTCTCCAAGCACTTTTTCTTATTATGTGCCCTAGAATTTTCAGCCGTTTCTTTCTGATTCTAAGTATAATTGTTTTTTCTCCATTCTCTTGAATCTTCCTCGTTGATTGAAAGCCGCATCCATAATATCCTCATCATCCTTCTGTAGAACCACATTCATGTTGCCTCAATTCTGCTCTTCACCTGTGATGAATTGTTCAGCATTCCCTTCAATATATTAGGGTTTGGATCGTTTGACCTTCGTGCCCATAAAAATGTATCTCAAAAGGACGATTTTCACTTGGCACTACCTTCACTCTTTGGCAATATTTATTATTTTAAAAAGCGATGAGTTGAATTTTGATAAAACCTAAATGTATCAAAGATTTTTTATACATTTTCTTTGTTCTTGAGAATTTGCAACAAAATATTAAACACTATTTATTAATTAGATTGTTTATTGGAATGGTTGGCAAAACATCGACTAATTAACAATCGATTCGAACTTTATAAAATGGTAAATAATAAAGATTTTATTATAGTCGGTTCACATATTTTTATAATTTGGTAAATGTTTATGAATTTATAAATAAAAAATGTTTTCATATTTATTTCTTTATAAATTGGTAAATGAAAAATATTGTATTGAATTAGTTTTAATAAAATTGTATTACTTTTTAGAATGCTGTAAATATAACATTATTCTTGTAAATAAAGCTTAACGCTACTCTCTCTTTATTTCCATGGAAAATGTTCTGATGTAATACATTCTTTTATTCGATCAATTTACAGCTAAAACCCGCTATGCCAGTATACAGGATTGAATCATCCTCATTCCCTTTTTTTATTGGCAAAAAGGAAGTTCAACTATGACAACTTCTTCCGTGAAACAGATTCCAAAAAAGGATTCTTCCTTGATCACTGCAATCTCATTTTCTACAAGTCATGCCAATCATTATCTACTTTCAACAACCTCATTCAATAATCATCTTCCTTGAATATTTCTTGGGCCTGATATCGGGTGAACAAACGTAAAATATAAATAGCAGAATCTATGAGAACCATACTCTTGATTACGTAATAATACTGGATTGGAATAAAGGTCCGTAGCGTTTTTCAATAGGTTATTTATGACATAAATGAATCTTATGACATATATACATATTCTGTAAGTGGACGTTTCAGTTCGATTTTTTATATTTATCGTGTGTGAAATGTGAATTTTAACCACTTTTGGGTTATAAGGGTAAATGGAGGGGGGGGTCTTTTATTTCCGGAAAAGAAAAGAAAAAAGACGCTATACAAAGAGCAAAACCTTATGTGCCGTTTATGGAGATGATGAGAGTACTGTTCGTAAGTGGCCGAAATATTGGTATGTAACACAAAGGATTCGGTAAGACTGAAATCGTTTGTTATAACTGTTACACCGACCTTTCTAACACAAGGGAATTACACCGGTTCTCACTATATATAGTGCCAGTAATACCTGCCCGGGGTGTGTAAGCAGCGACAGTACTACAACTGCCTAGCTGAGTAGTACCCGTTTCCTACCTTTGTATCTGTGATGTTAAATACACTTGTTCCTTAACCAACCTCGACTTGATTTCCTTCTTTTTACTATTGTGCCACGACACAACAATAACCAAATCGAAACAGTGATAAAAAAAATTCTGGTCACAAGACACGAGACATATCCAGTGTCGTGTGACCAGAATTTTCTTTTACACCACATGCCTCATATGACCGTTGTTCGGAATCGTTACAAGTTTTGTATTCCTCACGGTGTAACGGAATATCTAAAGCGCAACAGAAAACAACCCATTTAAGAAGAACGATGGAAAATGGTTTGTTTACAACAATGTAGAGCGATAAGATCTAAATAAAGGATGGTATTTTCCAAGAATGGATGGTTCGTAATTCCATTAGATATATATATATATATATATATATATATATATATATATATATATATATATATATATGGAAAGAAAGAAACGTAAAACGAACTGGCCAAGTTAGACATGAAAAAAGATATAAGGGGGATAAAAAGATGATTTATAAAACATGCAGTAAATATAGCAAAATATAAAACATGCCCTGTAAATATAGCAAATTTTAATAATATACTTATATACACTGGGTGTAACAGCAAAATTGTCCAAATCTTTTAACAGCATGGAATAATTGTCCATCCTACAAAATGTTTAATATCTAAAAAAATATACTAACTGAGTTTATTTTTCTAAGGTTTTCAGATAAGACGTTTAGCCATCTTGACACCATTTGTCGTAAGAATCACTGAAAAGCCCTTTTAAGGTTATTCAACTAGAAAGAGAACAGGTTAAAATCGTTTTGTGCCAGCCCCACTATGTCTTCCCAACTGAGCAATGGTGAGAGGAAAAGATCATTCAGGCCGTCAGTAATAGTACCAACATTCATACACTGGTTTCCATCTTCAAAGACAATTCGAGAAGCATCAAGAGAACAGTGAATTGGTTTAAAAATGAGGGAAGAATTGAGAGTAAAACTGAATTAGGAGGTCACAACAGCAAGAAGGATCATCATTTCAACTTAGAGCTAAGTACATTTTTATTGATCATAGTAGATTCCAGTACTCTAATAAAAACCTCGGAGAATTCCAGTAAGACATCTTTAGTCATTTCTGAGATACAATTGTTGAAAGATTAAACTAACAATTAGACAATTTTGCTGTTACACTTGGTGTGTATAGATACTGATATAGATATAGATATAGATATATATAGGAGTACATAGGCTCGCCTGTCGTCCGGATCAGATAATACTTCTCATTTTTTTAACAGAAGCAGAGGTTCATCCCTTGTTTCATGATTAGGATTGGGTTTCCGGTTCCATCTAAAATACTTTCACACTATTACTTCTAACGTCTCCGCCTTGCCCTTTTCTAACGCTAATACAACACATCACAGTAACCCTCTAACTTGAGTGGTTTATGTGCCTTGAATAAGGCGAACATTAGTAAAAAATATATACATATATGTATTTACAGGGTACACGTGTTTGAGTAGATATCGTTGTTTTGTTATTAATATCTACCAGCCTAGAGATAGAAATTCTTAAGAAAGAATGGCTTACGGCAATATCACGTTGAAACAGCGGTTCTCGTACGATTACCGAAGTTAAACAACGTTGAGCCTGGTCAGTTCCTAGACCCTCGACTGCTTGATAATATCTTTACTGTAAGCTTTTGTGCGCAGGTGATGTAATGGATAACAGCTCGAAATTGGAAATCGGAGAGCCGAGTTCCAATTTGTGCGTTATATTCATATACGGGCAAATACCCTTTGGAAATGTAAGAATTCACCTCTACCCACCCCAGCTATAGATTAACTAGTATCAGTAAATCATTATTTTTTCCAAAGAATTCTTGCAGTCTAAAAATATTTTCTGGCCCTCTGCAAAAAAATCTATAAGCCTTGAAAACAAATCAATATATATTTCTTTACTCATTTTCCCTCTCTAGATATTGATTTGGATTTTAGGGATTATCAATCTTGCGCGGCGGAGTAATGGATAGCGGCTCGGATTGATGAATCCATTGCATTCATTTACATGAGAATACCTTTAGGAAAAGTATGAATCCTCTTCTTCTCTCCCCACCCCCACCAGCTATCCCTCCGCCCAGCTATGGGTAAATAGCAGAACAGACCAGGTTCGGGTCTACCGCAGAAAGAAATGAAAGAAACTCTGCCTCGTCAGTCATGCATCGAAATATACATGATCGCCTAAGCCTGTATCCCGCATGACATATAACTGACTGATCAACCTTTTGCTGGTTATTTAAAGCCAGAAAATAATTTTGTTAACAAATAACAGGGCGTCTGAAATGTGCACTACGTCTATTGGCATGCGCATACGAGAAATCTCTGTAAATCTTAGTAAAGAAAATATGTCATCTGGTAGGGATCGAATATTGCAGGAGACGCAGGTTCGATCCCTGCCGGAGGTCATATTCTCTTTATTACTAAGATTTTTCGAATGCGCAGGCCAATAGATGTTATAATACACACTTAATGAAAAAAGGGTCGCATATTTACGCTTGAAGAACATGTCGGATTATAGTATATCCATTAATCTTAGGTAAATAGATATATAGGTAAATATTGATAGAAAAAAAATCAAAATGAGGAATATTAATATGAAATATCATAAGAGGAAATCACACACACACACACACACACACACACACACATATATATATATATATATATATAGGTAAAGTGTTTTCATTTTATAATACATACACATATATTTATATCAATATGTCATATACATATATATCAATATATACAAATATATATATATACATGGGTAAAGTGTTTTCCTTTTATAATACATATATATATGTATATACTTACATATATATATATATATATATATATGCATATATATACACACACACACACACACACACACACACACACACACACACACACACACACATACATATATATATTATAAAATGAAAATGCTTTACCCTTCTGTATGAGCTAGGTTTCAACCGTGTAGTGTCATCAGGTCGTTAGATAAAAAATGCTCCTAAAAGTTTCTTTTTAACATTGCTAACATTCTTGACTTCCGATGTCATAGCAATGTTAAAAAGAGTCTTGGACTGCGTTGAGGGACCATTTTTACCTAACGACAGGACAAGAGCACACGGTTGGAACCAAGGTAGAATGGAATGGTAAAGTATTTTCATTTTATAATGTATTTTGCAATGTTCAATTTTCTGAACTGTGTATTGAACATTGTTTTAATATATCCTTTCTTGCACAGTAATTTCCCGTCCTATTTTATATACAGTGTAACCCGGATATAAGAGAGTTGTCGGGACCGAAGAAGTATCTTATATCCGGGTTTCTCTTATATCCGTGTTTGGTCTATTTTGTTTAGGTAAGTATGGCTCTAATTTGGGACCAGAGACAATCTCTCTTATATCCGGGTTTCTCTTATATCAGGGTCTTTTATATCCGGGTTACACTGTATATCTTGTATATATATATATATATATATATATATATATATATATATATATTGGGGAAATTGTATGACAAAGTGTAAAAAGTTTACTTGTGACTTGTAAAGTTTTCCACATTGTTATACAATTTCCTCAATACTATCTTGATATATAAAAATATATATCGTTAGATCATATATATGTGTGTGTGTGTGCGCGCGCGCGCGTGTGTGTGTCTTGTTGAATTAGAAAGACAAACTTATTGTAATTGTGATCGTTCTGATGGCCATTTTAAAAAACACGCATGAACGAGCTCTATTATAAATATTTAAAATTTTTTAATTTATCCGTTGTAGCTATAGAATTCCCTGTAAAACAAGCGACCCAATATAAGGGAGCCCACCAGGTATCGGTAAAAATGCAAATTGTTTGTTAAATGCTCTTCAACACGGTGTTGCTACACTCGTAATAAATTTTGTTGAGTGCTGGCTGGCCGGCTTTGACACATAGGGACTCGAAAATTTGAAGTGTTCCTTTACCACCTTCGTGGTTGGTGTTGGTGTTGTCAACAAGTATTAAAAATCACTATCACAACGATCACAAAGTTTATCTTTGTAATTTACCCCTGAGGAGATAGGAAGTATTTGCGTAGGAAAGAAAAACTACGGCGCATTCTGTGATGAATTTCATCTTAACGTCAAGAAACTGGTTAGAGAACGAAAAAGGGTTATTATAAAAATAATAAGATATAATATGTCTTTATTATTCAATGAAACATGTTTGAATGAAGATATGCTACCTAAATATATACGATCAATAGATTATATACGCATGAATCGATTGATGACTTCAAGAGAGGGAAAGAGAAAAAAGAATACAATGGAAAGGAAGAAGGGGCGAATTCAGAACAGACATCAGACGGGTAACTATCTGAGTGCATCGGGGTACTTTGAACGTGAACGAAAAAAAAAAGCATTCACAGAGAGAAAAGGATCGTAAGATTTGCGGGCGAACGCCTGTGTTGATGTGAGTTGCTCGTTCCTCTTTTGTGTCTAAGTGTGTGCGTATGTGTGTGTGTGTGTGTGCGTGTCGGTGTTTGCCTGCATTTGTGTACGTGCGTGCGTAGTCCCATTGACCACGACGGGGATGTGCGCATGCGTGTGTTTCTGTATTGAATTTCTCATTAAAATTATGCAGTTCGTACAAAAGGAGACGGGAAAGCTATTTTTTTTTCTTCCCTTTTTCCCTTTTGATCTTGTCTTAGTCAGAAACGGTTGGTGCCGGACGAGTTTAAAATAGCTAAGTGGTGTAGAGGCGGCGGGTATTAAAAGACGCTGCGAAAGAAGCGTGCAGAAGCGCGGTGTTAGCTGGAGAATCAGTACAGTAAAGTAGAAGTAATATTAGCAAATGTTAACAGTCCACAAATTGAAACTACTATTATGTGAGGATGACGTTTACGTTAGTCGCTAGGTGGGTGGGGTACGCCGTAGAACAATATTTAACGGTTGAAAGAGGGGCGGGAAGACGAGGCTGTGTCAGATGGTGCGGATTGGGTGGAGGAGCTTCACTTGGGGGTGGGGACATCAATTTCATTTCACAAAAGTGACGGAAGTGTTTAGTATCAATTTAAAACCATCAAAATCATTCAAATAACTTGGAGCAGATTTAGAAGTCCCTCTGGTAGAACAAACAAAATAATGACTTGCGGGGGTGCGGGAAAGGAAAAAAAAAATGGAAAGAAAGGGAAGTGAAAGAAGGAAGGAAAAGGGAATAAAAATATAGAAGAGATGCGAAGGTAATGTGAAAATAATGAAAAACAAGATAAAGATGTAAGAGTAGAGAAAGAAAGAAAAACAGAAGGGAAGAAGGTTAGAGAATAGGCTAAGAAAGAAAGAAACGTTAAGATAAAGATAGAGAAAGGGTTAGGGCAAGGCCAAAAGAAAGAAAGAAAGAAAGAAGGAAGGAAAGAAAACAAAAAAGAAAGGGCGAGAGCAAAGACTAAGAAAGAAAGAAAGAAAGAAAGAAAGCTTTCGAGCAAACAGGAAGAAAGAAAGCTAGCAAGCAAGCAATAGAGACAGAAAGCGATAGTGAGTAGCAAAAGAAAACAAAGAAAGAAAGGGTTAGAGCAAGGACAAAGAATAGAAAAAAGAAAAAAAACAAGAAAAGAAGAAAGAGTTAAAGCAAAGGCTATGAAAAAAAGAAAGGGTTTGAGCAAAGCTAACGAAAGAAAGAAAGAAAGAAAGAAAGAAAGAAGGTTTTAGGCGAAGAGAAAGAAGGGATGAAAGCAAGAAAGCAAGCGAGCAAGAAAGAAAGAAAGAAAGAAAGAAAGAAAGAAAGAAAAGTTTAGTGAAACCCAAAAGAAAGAAAAAACAAGATTTAGAGCAAAGAGAAAGAAAGAAAGAAAGAAAGAAAGAAAGGAGAGAAAAAGATAAGAAAAAAAGACGAAATAGTGGAAAAATAAAGAAATAAAAAATATAAGAATTACAAAGAACGGAAGAATAAAAGAATATAATGAACAAATTGAATGAAGTGATATAAAAAGAGACGACGAATGAAAAAAGAAGGAAAGACAGAAAGAAAGGCTGCAAGTTTAATGCAATGTAAAACAAAATAAAAAATATATTACCTGATCTCTGTATGTGAGTGTGTGCGCGCGCATGTGTGTGTGAGTGTGTGTGTGCGTGTGCGCGTGTCTGCGTTAAATTTTCGAGACAATGCTGAAAAGTTCAGAGCCGGACCAAAAATCCATTAAAAAAAATTAATCCGATGTTTGGTGAATTCGTCAGATTTTTGGAAATTGCTCGCCGCCTCGGGCATTGCTCGGCGCCTCCCCAGTTCGATGTACTAAAGACATTTATTTAATCGATGCGCATGTCGCATATATACATATTTGTTTGTGTCGTCTGTTTACGCATGTATAATTGTCTTAAAGATTATGAATATATACATGAATTGATCTTCTATAGGCTAGTAAGTTGCCAGTTATTACGCGAATTTTTCAACAGAAGTTTACAGTGGTGAAAAGTTGAGTTTAAGTGTATTGTTAAGGAAAGAGATTATGTTCAAAATCAAATGTTTTTGTAAAATAAATGCATTTTCATCGTTAACAGACTTATTCATATATGTGGTCAATAAAATGTCCCTGCATACACAAAACCCAAAAGACGAAAAAACGAATCTGTTGTTTGGCCATTTGACCAGATTCATAGATATATATATAGAGATAGATGTAAGCAAACATAGAGACAGATAAAGAGAGGAGATAGATAGATAGATAGATAGATAGATAGATAGATAGATAATGAACAGATTAAGATATATATATATAATATATATATATATATATATATATATATATATATATATATATATATATATATATATATATATATATATATATATAATGAAAAGACAAAGATAGATAGATATTAAGTGGTCGAAACCTATTCTTAGTTAAGAACACCCGAAATTAGTGTTCGAGCCCGGGTATTATTTCAAATGTTGATCTTCAAATCAGGGACACCCCCACGTCCTTCGTTTGGCCGAGTGCAGCTATCAGTATCAGTATATGCATATTTTAAGAGATAGATAGACAGATCAGTTGAACCTTATTAAAGCGAGATAGAGAAAGATATATATAGAGAATGAGAGAGAGAGAGAGCTGGGAGGGAAAGAGATGTATATAACAGTTCAGTAGAGTTAAAGAATGACAGAAAATACATAGATTAGGAGAGGGATAGAGAGAGAGATAGAGGAGGGGGAAATGTAGCCAAGACAAAAAGGAAAAGGCGAGCAAAGGCGGGAGACAGTGAGAGGAAGAGCAGACTTAGGAAACAGAGAGAGAGAGAGAGAAAAGGAGAAAGAGAAAGATAGAAAGAAAGAACTAGTGATAAACGGAAGACAGAATCGACTGGGAGAAGATGCGGGTTGGCAGGGGATTGGAGAGGCGATGCTCAGTTTGAACATCTTCGCAACTATCAGAATACCTTTGATGTTTGATCCGATTCTACGAAATAATTCTTTCAAGAATGTAATCAATTTCTGCTTTACACACAGACACAGTGAAACGCTCAGCATTCATTTGGGAATTGGAAGACAAGCCTGCGCTGACAAATTCTTTCTTTATCTTTTTTCCCTTAATTCCAATTCGATTAAATATTTTTCTTTCTTTCTTTCTTTCTTTCTTCTGCAATTTTCATGTTTCTTTCTTTTTTCTATTTTCCATTCAGTGCGATTAACCACTTTGCTTTCTTTCTTTCTTTCTTTCTTTCTTTCTTTCTTTCTTTCTTTCTTTCTTTTGTAATCTTTAGGTTTCTTTCTTTTCTTTCTATTTTATCATTCACTGTTCTTAACCATTACTTTCTTTCTTTTTTGCCATTGATAGTTTTCTTTCTTTCTTTTTTCGCTCTCTCTTATTAACCATTTTCTCTCTCTCTCACTCTTACTTTCTTCCTTTTTTGTTCACTGTCATTAAGAAACTTCTTTTTTTTCCTTTTTCATTCACTGGCATAGACAGATTCTTTTTTCTTTTTCTTTTTTTTTCATTCACTGCCATTAACTACATTCTTTCTATCGTTCTTACTCAATGTCATTATTTTCTTTATTTCTTTCTTTTTCATTCAATGCCATTAAACTTTTCTTTCTTTCTTTTTTCTTTCTATCTTTCTTTTTTCTTTCTTTCTTTCTTTCTCAATGTAACTGACTAATTTCTTCCTTTCTTTTTCATTTATTACCATTAAAACTTTTCTTTCTTTCTTTTTTTCTTATTCCCTGTCATTAAACCTTTTCTTTCTTTCTTTTTTCATTCACTGCCATTAAACATTTTCTTTCTTTTTCATTCAGTGCTATTAAAACTTTTCATTCAATACCATTAAACCTTTTCTTACTTTTTCTTTCTTTCTTTTAACATTCACTGCAATTAATCCTTTTCTTTCTTTCTTTCCTTCTTTCTTTCTTTCTTTCTTTTTCTTTCACTGCCAGTAAACCTTTTCTGTTTCATTCAATACTATTAAACCTGTACTTTCTTTCTTTCTCTCTTTCTTTCTTTCTTTCTTTCTTTCTTTCTTTCTTTCTTTCCATTCACTGCAATTAAAGATTTTCTTTCTGTTTTTATCAATGTCATTAAACTTTTTCTTTATTTTTACTTCATTTACTGCCATTAAACATGTTTTCCTTCTTTCAATCACTTCCATTAAATTTTTTATTTTTTATTTTTCCTTCACTGCCATTAAACTTTTTCACTCTTTCTTCTTCATTCACTACCATTAAACCTTTTCGTTCTTTTTCATTCAATACCATTAAACCTTTTCTTTCTTTTTAATTCAATGCTATTAAACCTTTTCTTTCTCTCTTTCTTTCTTTCTTCAATTAATAACCTCTCTTATCCTTAGCGGCAAGATATACGCGATATCTTCTTACTCTATCCCAACTGGCGACACATTTCAGCTTTTGTAAAATATGTAATATCTATCTATCTATCTATCTATCTATCTATCTATCTATCTATCTGTCTGTCTATCTACTAAATGCTACCTAATAGTTACCAAGTCTATCATGCAGACGCCTTTTTAAGGTTATAGTTATATATATATATATAAGTATTATAGCACTACAGTCTTGTTCCAGATTAATCTTAGCCTCCTAAATAAACATTCAAATTCTGATTGATGGTTTTGATACCCACCTAACTGACTGTTGTACAAACCCTTGTTAAACGGTCATATCTTGAGTGTCTGTTTTCAAGGCAAGTAGCCACACCTGTAGAACAATGATTCGACACACTCGTCTTCATTTACTCTGACCTTCTTTTGCACTTAGGTAAATCTTATAAATACATACATACATACATACATACATACATACATATGTATGTGTTTAAGAGAAAGACAGAGAGAACGTCGATATATTTTATATACGCGTGTACGTGTGTGCTTCCGCGTATATGCAAATATGGTTGGCACTGTCAAGTTTTGAAAATGGGCGTCCCAGCATTTTACTGCGAAAGGGGATTTGCCTCAGTGTTCAATCAACCATTGACTGTCAACCAGCGAATAGACATTTTTGGTTAAAATATCCAACAAACGGACCGGCGTGCTGGGATATGAATTCAAGCTTTTCACAAGAGCATTAGTGGGAAATTAACATCAGAAGTCGTAGAGAACATTCGAATTCAGATGTGGATGACAAATATATATATATATATATATATATATATATATATATATATATATATATATATATATATATATATATATATATATATAGCGGGTGTAACAATAAAATTGTCCAATTATTAGATTAATCTTTTAACCGTTGTTTCTTAGAAATGATTAAAGATATCTTACTGGAATTTTCCGAAGTTTTTATAACACTATTGGACACTAACTGAATAATAAGAATGTATCTAGTTTTAAGTTGAAATGATGATCCCTCTTGAAGTTGTGACCTCCTGATCCAGTTTTCCTCTCTACACTTCCTTCTTTTTTAAACTTATTCACCGTTCTCTTGATGGTTTTTAAATGAAGTTTGAAGATGAAAGCCAGAGTATGTATGTCGGTATCATTACTGAAGGCCTGAATGATCTTCGTCTCATCATTGCCCATTTGGGAAGACATAGTGTGGCTAGCACGAAACGATTTTAACCTATTCTGTTTCTAGCTGAATAACTCAAAGGGATTTTCAGTGATTCTTACGACAAATGATGTCAAGACGGCCAAACGCTTTAATTGAAAACCTGGAAAAAAGAAACTCAATTAGTTTATTGCTTTTTTAGATATTTTGTGAGATGGACAATTATAGCATGCTGTTACATGATTTAGACAATTTTGCTGTTACGCCCGGTATATATATATATATATATATATATATATATATATATATATATATATATATATATATATATATATATCTGTTGGGAAATGTATGGATCCAACTCTTTTCCCCCAGCTATGGGTTAATAGCAGGGCAGACAGGGTCCTATGGCCTTGGGTGACAACGGCTTATATATATATATATATATATATATATATATATATATATATATATATATAAAAGTGGACATGGAAGTCAGCACTTAGAGGCGACAGTCTGTTTTATGCTAGTGCAATCGTCAGAAACGATTGCCCTAGCATGAAACAGACTGTCGCCTCTAAGTGCTGACTTCCATGTCCACTTTTATATTTACACACGCTCTATCTCTGATATTGAGCACTTTATCCCATAAATATAGCACACTTTAAGACTATATTTCTTCATATATATATATATATATATATATATATATATACACTTTGAGAGATTAACGTATATTGTAAATTGTTTTAGCGAAATCATCATGAAAATAGAAGTTCAATAGATTTTAAACTTTTAACAGTTTTTTCTTATAAGGCATGATGTAATATTACTAGATTAATTTAATAATAATAAATGTCAGTATTACTTATTTCTCTTTACTCCCAAGCTCCGATGTAAATGTTTGGAGTAGCTACCACAATGAAATCCAAAAATAGATTTATTTGAATGACTAAGAATTTTTGAGAATTTTACCAAAGCAAATGCAAAAGGCGCTATACCTATGTTTCACAGATTACGTAAAAGCACACATTGAGAGATTTATATGAAAGTATATATTTAGAGATTCTTGATAAAATACAAAAAAGAATCTGCAATGATATTAGTTCTGACCTGGCATCTCGCCTTCAGTCACTTTCTCACTGCCGTACCGTAGCTTCTCTCTGCCTTTTCTATAAATAATTTCATGGTAATTGTTCTGATGCAGTTTCTTCTGTCGCACCTAGACTTTATGAATTTAAGCGCAGTACTAGATTGGCGGTTAGGTCTCATCATTTTCCAGTTGATATGGCTAAATGTAACCGTAAGTTCTATGCTAACAGTTTCTTCTCTCACGTTTCTGGCTAGTGGAACTCCTTCTGGCTTCTTGCTTCCCTTTGATCTTCAAAAATTGTTAATGCAGTGTCAACCATTATCATCTGTCTTCTCAATTCTTGTTCTTTATTTGTTCTCTCTGCTTAATAGTGTTTTTCTGATATGTTTTTCACATTCTCTCACACTCAGTAATATTTGGCGCTCTAGTAGATTTATTGCCTTGCTTGGGGTGAAATGAATTTTAAAAAAAGCATTTAACAAGTAAGACACATTTGAAATGCTAGATCTATTTGGGAAGGATATTAGAACAGGTAGGAACGCTTAATAGAAGATATTGCATATATCTTACTACTAAGGACAAAAGACGCTATTAATTGAAGAAAGAAAGAAAGAAAATTTTTAACAGGTAGTGAATAAAAAAGAAAGAAATGTATTAATGTCAGATGCTCATATATGGATAGAAAATGAAGGAAATTTTTATCTATTTGCGAAGAATTTTTGTTAAATCAGCTAATATTCCTCAAATAAAATTTCAGACAATTATATTTTATTTTTCCAAGATATTTGAAACCTTCTTTTTTTTAAAATAACTTGTGTTTACAAATGTGTAAAAAATATGGACAACTTGATTCCAATCAATATAATTTCTGTTTAAAATACACCGGAGTATTTTGCTTACTGGAAATTCAATCCTTTGGCTTTCAATTAAATATTAAATGAAAGGTCCAAGAAACTTTTTCATTTTTTAAAATGACTTAAAACTGAGGTATCGCGATTTTAGGGAAGGTACGGACAGGGTGCGATGGATAAACTGGCGTCTAAATTATGCAAAAATGACAAAAAAACTGACATATCATTTTAACAGATATATTTACCAAAATTATACAAAAATACTAAAGAGTAAATTTATTCATCAAAATCCTCATTGTCTTCAACCATGGACTCCAGACGATTTCGGAATCTCTGCAACTCTTTTGGGCGGTCTCGTTGTTTTAGTTGGTGAATGCGGCCATAATCCATGCCTTCAGTTCGTCTTTGGTGTTACAAGGAGTTTTGTTGCTCTTTCTCTCAACTGCGCCTCACACATAATAATCAAGGAGGTTGAAGTCTGGGGTTTGGAAGCCAGATGCAAGAGGTGATGTGGTCACAGAAATTGCCTGGCAGTTATTACTGTGTTCTGCTTGTGTGGCATGATACAGAGTGTCCTGTTACCAGACATAGGTTCTTACAGCAGCCACCTTCTTGACCCAGGGCAGCGTTACCTCGTCAACGCTCTTGAAGTAGTCCGTGTTGAGTCTGAGGGCCTCAGCAACAAATTCGGGTAGTCTTTTCTTATCAGAACGATCAGAGTGTGTTTTCCGAGCTGCCGTACCTTCGTAATCACCATTAGACTCATCCAACTCTTTCCGAATCCTCTGCAACCTCCTCAGATTGAAACCTAAATACCTTAAAATGTTACTATTGGAGCTACCGGCGCAAATGCCAAGCAGTACAGCATGCAGTTTCCCAATTTCTGCCGAAGTGAATTGCGTCAGGTGCTCTTTTTCTCACAGACAGTGCCCAACTGACCCTGCAATACTGTGCGGTCAATAAAATCAGAAACAAACAATGCGCATACGCGAAATTGAAAAATATAAAATGGCGACAATTTACCCACCACACCCTGTATATTAGAATAAGTAGAATACTTAATGGGTGCTCCTGTACGGAGAGGAAATGAACTGAAAAGGAGCGGAAGACAAGGATGTGCTTTCGTACCGAACTTTTTACAGCTAGGCGATCCTAAAAGAACCGGAAAACCCACCGGGATTTATTACAGGTGGGCACAATCTTAGCTTATTTAAATGACACGGCGTTGATGGTAGTTACACAAAGTAAAACACAGAAACTCACAGACAAGGTAATTAAGGAAAGTGAAAGTAAACGATTAACCACCGTTTGTGAAAAGAAAGTATGTATGATCGTTAGCAAGAGGGACATCTCGAGAGAGGAGTTGCGAATTGGAGACGTTAAAATCAAGCCAGTATAGAATTCTAACTTCCTGGAAAATGTTTAGCAGACGATGGAAACTGTCACACAGGTAACAGAAGTCGCACTGAAATAGCGAAACATATCTTCCACAGAGCAAATCAAGAAAATAAGGAAAATTTATTTTTAAAAAAAAGCGTGCTGTACTGCTTCATAATATCAATCCTTTGATATTGCAGTGAATGCTGAACAATTGCTTCGTAGATAAAGAGGACACCAGTGGCAACAGACATATCGTCCTACAGAAGGATACAGAGAATACCATTAATGGAACATGTTAACAACGAATAAGTTTTAAGGACAATGGAAAGAAAAAAGACGCTTGAACTTTGCATCAGAGACAGTTGGAAATTCTAAAACGCATCATGACAAAAGTAGGATTGGAAAATTTGATACGCATAGGACATATTGAAGATAAGAGGGACTGAGGTTAACTGTAAGAAACCTGCCTCATTAACTTGTGTAAATGGATGTAAATGTCTGGTGGGGAGAGTAAGGAGACGAGCATTACTTATATCTAAACAAAAGATATGAAATTGGGGAGTTTTGAAAGGGAACGTCACATAAAAGAAAAAAAAAACAATTTCATTGTAAATGATAACAACAAAACAATCGATTAAATGTAAAGATCACAGAAGTTAGATTGAAAATAAATAAGACGCTTATTTAAAAAAATGATTTTTCTCATCTGAACATCAGTCAGTCAGTTATGTGCCATGCATGATACACTCTTAGGTGATCATGTATCTTTCACTACATGACTGACGAGGCAGATTTTCCCGCAGTAGGTTACCATTTCTTTCTGCGGTAGATCAGTTGCCATCCACGTCTATAGAACCTAGGCTGTCCTGCTATTTACCCATATCTGGGGGAGAAGAAGAGAATTCATACCTTTCCCAATGGTACTAGCACGTAAGTGAATGTAATGGATTCGACTGGAATTCGAACTCGGCTCTCTGATTCCCCAATCCGAGCCGCTATCCATTACTCCTCCGTGCCTCCGAATATGTACTTCGTTAAACCCATTAAACAAAACCTGCAATGTTGGCCAAGATATAAGACACATGCGGTTTTAAAATTATAAGTAATGAAACTCTATTTATTTGAAGTCACAGTTTTAATTACTTTTCAGGTTTTAGAGCCGACACACACAAACTTTATCTGAAATTCCAAAATCCGAAAACCTCCAAAATCCGAATGTTTTTCAGGCGCTGTCATGACGTGCTGCAAATGGAAGATTTCAGAAAGCCCAGCTACGTAGCCTACGTTGACGCAAGTATTTTGGTAGCGATCGTCACAACAATTCCTTCGTTCGTGGATTACTTACCAGATGTTTTGTATTCAGTTATTGTTCAAAATGTCAAAAATTTCTACATTTATATATAATTTTGTATGTAATGATAATGTTATTTTTGTTGTACACGTACAGAAAATACAAAAATTATTTTTATTACTTGCATTATTTACATTATTCGTACTGCTATCCTCATTTTCACTGCCATATTCACAACGTTTCTGTCGTTGTACTCTCCGGCCTTCTTCAGGTGATTGGAATTTCGAACAGATTTTCGCCCACCGGGGCAGATTGTTCTAGTTCCACGTGCCATACCTTTTCCATGCCTTTATCTACTGGGCCATGTGTCCTCGAGGTCAAATTGCCCAGATAAAGACGTTGGTTAGATCCAGTGACTAGACCCAAAGAGTTGTGAGTTCAATACCAGGCCACAGCAATGGTTAACCAAATACATGGAGGGTTGAGTTAAAGAGAAATAACTGAGATGCACAGAAGAGGCATGGCACGTGGAACTAGAAAAAATAAAGACAAAATAAAGGGTTCGGTTTGAAATTCCAATCACCTGAAGAAAGCCGGGGCGTACAACGGCCGCAACGTTGTGAATATGGCAATGAAAATGAGGATAACAGTCCGAATAATGTAAATAATGCAAGTAATCATAATATAGACATTATTTTTATGTAAAATCTTCATTTCACCACTTAAAAATACATGTGAACATTACATGACAACCATCATTACCTGTATCTGTATGTACACAAAATTTATTAAATTTTATATAAAACTACTTTCAGAGTATATATTATATATAACTACTTCAGAGTATATGTAGAAGCTGTGTTATGAAATGTATATCGTGTTTATACTTGGGTTCCATTCCCAAGCGCTGCCCCATTTTATAGATGCTATATACAAATTAAATAGCGTGTATGTAAAAATCCGATGAAAAAAAAGGTACCTAGCTCCTCCTGCCATCTTCTATCGTTACAAAACGCAGATCAGACCATAAATTGAGTCATCATGTCATATTAGAGCGGGAGCTGCCCAGACTTTACTCTCCAGCCTTGATAGTGTTCAAAAACGTCTTCTCGCCCTTGTGAGTGATGATTTACTCTCCACCCTTCAACCCCCACTCCCACAGGCGGGATGTGGCAAGCCTCTCGCTGCTCTACTGCTACTGCCATGGAAAGTGCTCGGGCGAACTATATTCCCTAGTCCTGCTTAGTCAGACCTTCACAGCAAGAACACAACACGAGCATTACATAGTAGCAAACCACCCACATTCCCTCCGTATTCCATCGGTTAGATGTAAGTTCCACTCGAACAGCTTCTTCCCGCAAACAGCTGCCCTATGGAACCGACTCCCAATAGGATATTTCTTCAGTCTAAACTGTTCAAGGCTAGGTTAACCGTTATCTTCCAATCCTATACACACAAATAGCTTCCTAACTTAACCCTCTACACTGAGTAGCCCTCGGGCCTTGTAAAATGTAAACCTTACTGAAAAAATCTGAAAACCGAAGCACTTCCGGTCCCATGGATTTCGGATAGAGGATTCTCAAGCTGTATATATTAGTTACAGACGTAAATAGATGGAGATGTACGCGTGTTCATTGACTTATTTTGTAAAATCTAATCAAAATCTTTTTTACTCTGTGTGTATGAGGTTGTTGTTTGTACTCAGACATTTGCAGGCATTTATGAAAGACATTCGAAGCGCTGATTTGTAGTGGTAAACTTGTGTGTCTGTGTGTCCGCTCCTGTTCACGCATGCGCGTCGTCCTTGCCAAACCGGCGCATATTTTCTGTGTGTCTGTGTGTCCGTGGGAAAGCTCGCCTGAAACTGAACAACAACTAAAATGAAAGTTAATTATTTCTAGAAAGAAAGAAAGAAAGAAAAGCATAGAAGAGAGAAGAAAGAATGATGAAGAGTAAAAGGAAAAAGAGATGCCCAATAGGAATGAATCCGAATTAAAAAAAGAAAATGATTAAAGATTTAAAAAGAATTATGGTTAAAGAATAACCATAGATATATATATATATATATATATATATATAGATAGATAGACACCGAGAATAGATAGATAGATAGATAGATAGATAGATAATCAACTACCGAGAATAGATAGATAGATAGATAGATAGATAGATAGATAGATAGATAGACACCGAGAATAGATAGATAAATAGATAGATAGATAATCAACTACCGAGAATAGATAGATAGATACATAGACACCGAGAATAAATAGATAGATAGATAGATAGATAGATAGATAGATAATCAACTACCGAGAATAGATAGATAGATAAATAGATAGATAGATAGATAGATAGAAGGGATGAAATACAGAAAAAAACGGTTTATATTTATATATTAGTATGAAAAAGGAAAGAATAAATTCATGAAAAGGAAAAGACAGCCTTAAAGAAAATCGTGAATGAAAAAAAAAATGAGAATAGAAAGAAAGAAAGATAAATAAACGAAAACTCGTTCGAGAAACAAAGGCTGTTGTGAAACCGAAGGGCAGAATGACAGTAGAGATGAAGAAAAGATTAAATTAAAGGAATAAAATAAGAAGAAATTAATGTTAGGAAAGCATGAAATGCGGAATGAAATGTAAAGAATGGGTAAAAAAAATCGAAAAAGCGCAAAACAACAAGAAAGAAATAAGTACAAAGGAAAATGAATTTAAAAAGGAAAGAAAAAAGAGGCGGAAAAAGGAAAGAATGAATGAGAAGCAGAAAGACGAATAAGGGAGAAGGATAAAAAAAAAACAAAAAAAAAACATTTGTAAATATAGAAAACAATAAATTGAAAAAAGAGGAAGAAGAGTACTGGAAAATTAATTATCTCCCAATGCGACGATGACGGAAGGAGTAAACGAGTTCCAAAATCGGGAAATCTCCGGAAAATGTCGGAAATGGTTGTGCAGGTTGAAAGGAAGCAAGAAAAAATTATAGGTAAAAAGGGGTTAATTGTAGATCTAAAAATGCTTAGATTGGAAAAATGAAAAATGGGTCGGTTGAACGAAGAGTGAGAACATCGAACGCGAACAATTAGAACCAATTATAAGATACGTTGAAAAAGGAAAAGTTAAAAAAGCGACAAGAGAAGGAAGATTTTGAATCGGAAGACACCAAGATGGTGTAAGGAAAGGGGGGAAATAAGAAAGAAAAAAGAAAAGAGAGAAAAAAGAGGTGAAAGAAAAAAGAAGTAAGAAGGGTGACGAAAAAGAAAACAGCAACAAACACAGAGAAAGAAGGAGATTGGGGCGTGTGAAAAAACAAAATAAATGCAGAAAGTTGAGAAAGATAATGAAACAGAAATGAAAGATACAGATGAAAAACTAAAAAAATAGAGAAGAAAAATAAGAAAGAAAGAGTAATGAATAAAAAGTGAATGTATTCCCTCTTCAAAAAAAAAAAAAAGAAAATAAGAGAAGAATTAACAGGAAACAATGAAAGACAAAGGAAATAATGAGAGAGAAATGATAGAATTAAGAGAAATAAAGAGGAACAAAATGGTGGATAAGAAAAAGAATAAAATCCCGAGAAAAATAGAAAAAAAGAAAAATAGAATGAAAAGAGATAAAGGAGAACGGAAAAGACTGAAAGATATTTAGAAAATCAAAAATGTCGGCGAAGAGAGAAGCTGACGTAAAGAAAGAAGGAATGAAGGAAATTAATGGAATAAAGGATGAAAGAAAGACTAAGTTATAATGTAGAAGAAGAAAAATGAGTGGAAAAGAACAATGAAAAAAGATAAAGCCAGACAAAAAGAAAAGTAAAAGAACAGAAAATGTGTAAAAAAAAAAGAGGAAGGAATGAAGGAGGGAACATTAAAACGGATGAGCACGAAAGATGAAAAATATAAAAAGAAAAAAGATGGAAACGTGAAAAAAAGAAAAGAAGAAAAAATTAAATTGTAAAGAACAAAAACAAAAATAGAGACAAAGAGAAATGAGAAGATAGAAAGACGACAGGAATGAAGAATAATTATGAAGAACGAATAAAGTGGAACAAAGAACGAGAACTGTGTATATTTCTGTTATATACCGTACCTATGAACACTAATGGGTATGTCCCAATCGTCATAAATACGTTGGACACTATTGTAACTGCGGGGGGGGGGGTAAGTAGTCAACCACTAGCAGTGGTTTACCTACTACACGACGCTGGCGAGTATTGTATTTTGTTGATTTTATAAAGATTACCATTTCATTTCCAACCTCCATTCTAGGTTATTCCTCATTCAGTAACAATTTCTAGGTTACAACACTATCTATCTATCTATCTATCTATCTATCTATCTATCTATCTATCTATCTATCTATCTCTGTTAAACTGTTCATATCTATCTCTAATTATTCATATCTATCTCTGCTTGTTCATATCTATCTATCTATCTATCTATCTATCTATCTATCTCTGTTAAACTGTTCATATCTATCTCTAATTATTCATATCTATCTCTACTTGTTCATATCTATCTATCTATCTATCTATCTATCTATCTATCTATCTATCTATCTATCTATCTGTTCTATACCGTACCTATGAACACCAATAGGTATGTCCCAATCCTCATAAATACATTGGACACTATTGTAAATGGGTGGAATATGCTGTCTAAATAGTCCACCCCTAGCAGTGGCTTACTTACTTCACGCCGCTGGCGAGTATTGTATTTTGTTGATGTTATAAAAATTACCATTTCATTTCCAACACACGTTTTGGTCAATTCTCATTCTCTAACCCTTTCTAGATTACAACAATTTCAGAGAGGAGGCATTGTAATAATTTACACTATTGACATTGTTCGTGCTGTTGTCCTCATCTTGATTGCTATATTCACGACATTTCGCTCGTTGTACGCACCGGCCTTCTTCCGGTGATTGAAATTTCGAAACGAACCTTTTATTTAGTCCACGTGGGGTGAGGTGGAGTGGTGGGGTTTAGATTGTTCTAATTTCTCGTGCATATTCCTTTGGATATCTCAGTTTTTAGTCAATTCCACTTGATAACTCAACCTTCCAAGGTATTGAAATTACAATTCTTTGGGTCAAGTCACTTTTGGATCAATCAACCAACGCTTTTATCCACTGGGCCGTGTAAAGAAAGAGAAAGAAGGAAATAAGAAAGAAGGGAAGAATAAAAGAAAGTAAAAAATGGAATAAAAAATAAAATAAAAAATAAAATTAGCAATGAAAGAAAAATAAAAATAAAATGGCGGACAAAAAGGAAAACGAAGAAAAGATTTTAATAAGAGAATAAAGATAAAAAAAGAAAGGAAACATCATGGAGGTAGATCAATAAGTCCATAGCCTAATGATAAAATCATTTATTCGGTACAACAAATATCTCGTTTTCAGTATAATCTATTTATGTGTCAATGCACTCACTCCAACGCTTTCCTTAGATCATACATACCGTATATTCCTGTGCATAAGGCGGCCTTTTGATAAGACACGTTCAAAAAATATAGCAAATTTTCATGAATTTATCCTATACCTGTAGTATAAGACGACTGCTTATTGACCATAGAAATATGGTATTGTTGGAAATTTTGTTACTGTATCCTTAGAAATTCAAAATAAGTATGAAAACGACCAATGTTTACCGTTTGACTCACGTATAAAACCGACCAGTGTTTACCGTTTGGCTCACGTATAAAACCGACCACGGTTTACCGTTTGACTCACGTATAAAACCGACCAATGTTTACCGTTTGACTCACGTTTAAAACCGACCAATGTTTACCGTTTGGCTCACGTATAAAACCGACCACTGTTTACCGTTTGACTCAAGTATAAAACCGACCACTGTTTACCGTTTGACTCACGTATAAAACCGACCAATGTTTACCGTTTGACTCAAGTATAAAACCGACCAAGGTTTACCGTTTGACTCACGTATAAAACCGACCAATGTTTACCGTTTGACTCACGTATAAAACCGACCAATGTTTACCGTTTGACTCAAGTATAAAACCGACCAGTTTACCGTTTGACTCAAGTATAAAAACGACCACGGTTTACCGTTTGACTCAAGTATAAATCCGACCAAGGTTTACCGTTTGTTCTCAAGTATAAAACCGACCAAGGTTTACCGTTTGACTTAAGTATAAACTAGAGCAATGTTTACCTTTAGTCTCAAGTATAAACCGAACCAATGTTTATGGGGCCTCAAGTATAAATCATTGTTTACCGTTTGACTTAAGTAGAAACCAGATATTTTGATTTAACTACAAACTGTAAAACAGAATGCTCCGTGTAAGGGAGGAAACCCAAGTTGTGAGCTACGAATTGGAAACCTCAAAATCAAGAAAGTACAGGAATTCAAATATCTGGGATGTGTTATAACAGGCAATGGAAAGGCGCATTGGAATAGCGAAAGATGTCTTGAAGAAACTAAGCTAAATTTTGGAAAACTTTAAAATTTCCTTAGAAGCAAATAAAAGTGTTTTGAACTACTTTGTAATGTCATTCCTCCGAAATGACAGTGAATGACAGACAATTTCTTCACAGATGAAGAGTGGAGACAACAGAAGGATGCTGAGAATGCTATAGACAGGACATGTGAGCATCTTGTAGGCTTTAAGGAAAATGCAAAGAAAAAAACGAATTGTACTTAGATACAGCTGAAGTTTCTTTGACTGCATAATGAGGGAATAGGCTTGGAGAATTTGATACTCACCGGGCATATTGAAGGGAGAGAGAAACATTGAGTTACCTACCTAAAGAGCTTGTGTAAATGGGTGATAAATAGAACATAGGTTAGATAATAAGAGAAGACAATTTTTTTAAAGCTACAAAGGATAAGAGGTTGGAGGGAGTCATGATCAACTCCACCTTGAAAGAACGCGGAGAATAAAAGAAGAATCTTTTCCAGGAACAGTCATGGAAAATCAGATATTAAAGAAAAACAGAAATCACGAAGAATAGATAGCATCTCCATGATTCACACCAGGAGGTTGTACCACTATATCACACGAGAATCACTATTTCCAGCTATACCAGCACAACAGTTCCAATCAGAAAAACGCTTCTTGGTGGCTGCCTGCAATAAATGTAATAAAGTCTTTGTTTGCTGAGAGAATGAGGCATCTTATCGCATCTAACAAATTTGGCTCTCACGAATACTGGTGGCTCTGTAATAATGTATTATATAAGAGTATGTTTACCATTCCTTCTCTCTTTAATCAATTTAAGGTGTCAACTTCTGCTGATAAACCAGCATGTTTCACTCGTAAATTCTCTTTAAACCCCGCTCTTGAAAATCCTTGCCTAACTTACCACTTAGAACTGTGTCACTGTTGAGTAAGATGCATATAACCCCTTTTATGGTTTCTGCTATTAACTCTAATCTAGATTCCCACAAAGCATGTGAGACTGATCACATCATTCCTGTAATAATTCTTACGAAATGTGCTCCCAAAATGGCTCTTGTTCTCTCCAAACTTTATCATAAATGCCGCAATGTCTCTTGCTTTCCTGCTTGTTGGAAATCCTAATCTGTTGGTTCAGTCTTTAAGAACTCAAGTGAACCACCCGACCCTTCCAACTATCGACTTATTAAACTTTTACCTCTTTGTGGGAAACTACTAGATGCCCTAATCAATGCTGAATTGGTTAAGCATCTCACAACGCAAGGCCTTCTTTCAGACAAGTAATATGGCTTTCGTTTTCTCTAGGTTAACTGCTGGTGTATAATCGGAAAGAGTCAATCAACCTTTAGATAAGAATGTTGAAGTTTTGGCTTTTGATTTGGATATCTCGAAAGCGTTAGACAGCGTTTGGCATGCAGGTCTTCTTCACAAGTTGAAAAGTTACGGTGTCTCCGGACGAATTATACAACTGGTTTAGTCTTTCTTATCAAATCGTGAAATGAAAGTTATCCTGAATGGCCACTCTTCTAGATCATTTTGTACTTAAGGCAGGTGTCCCCCAAGGCTCAATCATTGGTTCTACTTTGTTTTGAATTGTCATTAACGACTTTTACTGATGACATCAGCTCCCAACTTGGTATATACGCTGATGACAACCATTTACTGCTATTTCGATACTAAGTCTGATTAGTTCGATAAGGTCAAAATTGGTGGATGATCTAAAAAACGACATACAGTCCGTTGTTAACTGGAGCAAAGAATGGCTTGCTAGTTTTAACGCCTCCAAAACAAAACTTCGCTCTATTAATCAACTGAGAGACTCTTTCTTCCTTCCACTAGCATGACTGACGTTAACCTCCAGGAGAGTGACTCGTTGCGCTTTCTCGAGCTAACGTCCTCGGTTGACATGAAGTGGAAAGACGACATTGAATCCATTGCTGAGTCTCCGGCTAAGAAGGTTAGTTCACTGTGTCATGCTAGACAACTTTTCTATCCAGAATTTATCTTGCATATCAATAAGTCTATCATTCACCCATGCATAGAATATTGTTGCCACATATGGTCTGGTGCTCCTGATGTATATTTTGAGATTCTTGATAAAACCCAAAGAAGAATCAGCAATATTACTGGTCCTGATCTGGCGTCTCGTATTCAGTTACTTTCCCACTGCCGTAATGTAGCTTTCCTGTGCTTTTTCTGTAAATACTTTCATGATAATTGTTCGGGTGAGCTATGTTACCTAGACTTTATGAATTTAAGCGCAGTACGACATTGGCAACAAGGCCACGTCAATGTACAGTTGAATTGGCGAGATGTAACCGTAAATTCTATGCTTTTTTTTATCTCATTTCTCGCTTGTAGAGCTCTTTTCCGGTTCCATGCTTACCGGCCAACTTTTATTATCAAAAACTAAAATGCAATGCCAATCGTTATCTACTGTCTCCCTGATTACTCTTCTATTGTTCTCGTGCCTTAATAACGTTTCTGTTTTCTAATTCTTTCGCACGCAAGAACCACTTGCGTTTTACTGGCTTTACTGCCTTTTGCTTTGGCTAAATTCGAGTGAATGGATGGCGATGTGCAAAAGGGATAACCTTGTAGTTGAGTTACCACTTGTGTGTATGCCAAAATCGAGCAGATGTGCATAAAATTCATCTATCTAGCCAGTGCAATAACTGGGGATGGAAAGTTTGATAGAATTCAGACGGTGGCCAGAAATAGGAAAGAATTTTTTCGAAAATTATTTTTCTGTCGCTTAATGTTTATATTAGTTACAGTAGAGAATTTAAATCACCATTTTTTTTTGTTCACCCCCCAGTTACAGAAAAAAAAAAGCAATAAAATTATTAAATTAGAAAAAAAAAATTTAATAGCTTTTATGAATAAAATATATTACGGACACGATTATCTTACAATTTTTGATGAGTAATGAATATTTACAAGAATTGCTTTAATTTTTTTTAAAATTTAAATTAAAATAATTTAGAAACTTTTAAATGTTTCAGAATTCTGTATTAATTTGTAGCGGTTAAGTGATATTGTCATTAAATGAAAATCATATTTATTAATCATAAATGGAAAAGTTTACTATAATTCAGCGACCCCCAGCATTTTAAAAAATATTTTGAATTCTTTTTTTTGTGTATAAACTTACCGACTTTTGAAAATACGGACGTCCATACACGACATTATCAGAAAATAATAGCGGTAATCATAATAAATTTAAAATATATAGTAATTGTCTAATATGTCCTCAACAAGTGATTTTTACAAGTAAGACTATGAAGCCAACGTACCTAAAACTCAATAAAATATTAGAACGCTTCAAGTAATTTACATTCCCTATTCACCATCTAATCTATTACAATTATCTCCTCCTTAAATAGATTTCACAAACATCGAGTTGTCAGCAAATGTGTTAATACCTTACTAAAACACACAGCTCTATGTTAAAAAAGGCTTTATTTTAAACTGGAAGTAAGTAATATTTATTTCAATTCAGACTGATTAAACTTTAAATCAAATACTTTTTCTCAAATAACGTTTCCGAAAAGTATGTATTATTTTTTAATGTTTTTTTTTAATAGAAAGAATTATGTTGTGTTGACAGATTTGTCATTATAGATGATTTCATCGATTTTACTGATAATCAGAAAAAAAATTCCAATCAGTTTAAATTAGATTTGAAATACAACAAAGTATTTTGCTTTTTGGAAATATTAAATTTAATCTATTAGCTATGAATTTAACCTAAAATAAAAGTATAGATTTTTATTGGAGACGTACCTATATATATATATATATATATATATATATATATATATATATATATATATATATATATATATATATATGTATGTATATATATGTATGTATGTATGTATATATATATATATATATATATATATATGTATGTATATATATATATATATGTATATATATATATATATATATATATGTATATATATATATATATATGTATATATATATATATATATATATATATATGTATGTATATATATATATATATATATATATATATATATATATATATATATATATATATATATTGTACGTGGTTGTATTCTGTACAAATCAAATTGTTCATCTCTCGATCGTTAGATTCATAGATATGATAAAGTGGGTCGAATGAATTTTAAAAAAATAGATAATTTAGTACATTATATCACGATATCTATTCAATGGACCAAGGAAATAGAGAGACTTGCAAAGATTTTTGTTCTAATTGATATTTCAGCTGAAGAGCATACAATCATATTTGATGAAGCTTGAATTGAATGACAGACAATAAAGATCCACGAATCGAAGAGAAGAACGAAAGAAAAGATGGCGGTGAATATCGTGAGGAATGCATTTACGGTAGAAGCCAATTAAGGGACCGATTGTAAGACCATTAATATAGCTGCTTGCAGGAATAAAAAATCAAGAAAGAATTTTTAAAAATAGCTGATTTGTGTAGAGTCCTTCGATAATTAAAAGAAATGTTGGTCGTAGATTTGTTTTCAGTAATTAAATTCGATTTCTGTGAAATGAATTTTCGCTTTCTTGATGGGATACAACAAGCCTGGCGAATCTATTAAGTAAAATAATAATTGACTGTCATGAATATGATACAAATTGTTGAAAAATGATTTACTTTTGGAAGGAAATTCGATGAAGTTTGCTTTAAAAAAGAAGAAAATAAAAATAAATTGAGTAGAGAGTTGCATGTATCGTTCGTTTAATGTGAAGAGAAAATTATATATATATATATATATATATATATATATATATATATATATATATATATATATATATATATATAGTTCTATTGAATCAGAGGAATGGATTAGTGTTAAAATGTCGACATAAAAACAAATTCAAATTTCAATAATATAAGTTTAAATTAATTAGCTACTAAATTTCCATAATATTCACTCCACCTTTAACTCCCCAAATGTCGACAGTATAACTAATTCTAATTTTTGCATTTCCCTCTCTGTAACCTCTTTACACTATATTTATATACTTTCCTCTAATTTAAAGTCTCCCCAACTCTTTTTCCATTAACCCATTACATACTTTTATCTATTTTAAAAATTTTTTTAGACCCCTTTTTATTCCTATTTTAAATTAATATTTCATTCTTCATATAACACCAAATTAATGTCATAAGGTTAATATTCGGATTTAATTTGATAAAACTTCTTCCCTTTAAGACAAATACCTTTCACCCTCCCCTGCCTCTTGCCTTTCGTCTGACTGAAACATTGAAATGGATAAATTTTGTATTAGATTTTCGACTGGTTGATTTTTTTAGCTTTCAAAGTTAAATTCTACTTCCTGAGTAAAACTCCCTCCTCAACTGTATAGACACGAACTCAGTCCACACCGGATAAGACAGTCGACCGATATCTTCGTCTGCCGAAATAGGCTATTCCCCATATCAGGTGATTTGGGATTTTATTGTTTATTAATTATATTGCTCTGTAATAATAAATACATTGAGCTCTTTTCGTGGATCAGTTTTAATATTTTATATTACTAGGATCTACTTGGATTATATACCAACCGATTTGTTACCTTTACTATAATCGGTATCACCCCAAGCCAAACAGTACACTTACTAGCACGCACGGGGTTACGGAGTGTGGAGGAATTAGGAACAGAAACATTAGTAATGAGGAGAAAGAAAAGAGCAATTAGGAAGATAGTAGATAGCGATTGACAGTGCATTTAAACTTTTACAAATTAAAGTTGGTTGGAAAGCATGGAACCGGAAGGGAGTTTCACGAGTGAGAAATGCGGGATAAGAAACTGTTAGCATGGAAGTCACAGCTACATCTAGCCAGTTCAAAGGTAAATTGATGAGATCTCGCAGCTTAAATAATATTGCACCTAAATAATATTGCGCTTAAATAATATTGCGCTTAAATAATATTGCGCCTAAATAAAGTTGCGCCTAAATAATATTGCGCCTAAATAATATTGCGCTTAAATAATGTTCCGCCTAAATAATATTGCTCTTAAATAATATTGCGCCTAAATAATATTGCGCCTAAATAATATTGCGCTTAAATAATGTTCCGCCTAAATAATATTGCGCTTAAATAATATTGCGCCTAAATAATATTGCGCCTAAATAATATTGCGCTTAAATAATATTGCGCCTAAATAATATTGCGCCTAAATAATATTGCGCCTAAATAATATTGCGCCTAAATAATATTGCGCTTAAATAATATTGCGCCTAAATAATATTGCGCTGAAATAATATTGCGCCTAAATAATATTGCGCCTAAATAATATTGCGCTTAAATAATGTTGCGCCTAAATAATATTGCGCTAAAATAATATTGCGCTTAAATAATATTGAGGATAGTGCAGAGGATTCGGAAAGAAATGGATGAGTCTAATGGTGATTACGAAGGTATGGTAGCTCGAAAAATACACTCTGATCGTTCTGTTAAGAATCTAACTCCATAATTTGTTGCTGGGGGCTTCAGACTCAACACAGAGGGCTACATCAAGTGCCATAACGAGGTAGAGCTGTCCTGGGTCAAGAGCGTGGCTCCTGGAAAAACCTGTGTCTGGCAACCGGACTCCGCCCCATGCCACAGAAGCAGAACATACACCTCATTGTCAGGCAATTTCTGCGAAGACATCACCCCTTATATCTGGCCACCTATCTCCCAAGACTGCAACCCCTTCGATTATTATGTGTGGGGCGCAGTTGGGCAGGAGATCAACAAAAATCTTTGTAACACCAAAGATGAACTGAAGGCAAGAATTATGGCAGCATTCACTAACTTAAACAAGGAGACCGTCCAGGTGATATGCAGGAGATTCCGAAGTCGTCTGGCAGTCGGAGTTGATGCCAATGGCTATTTTATTTATTATATTTACTCTTTAGTATTTCAAAATTTTGGTAAATATATCTGTCAAAATGAGATGTCAGTGTTATTTCAATTTTTGCTTAATTTAGACAAAAAATTATCTATCTTACCCTATATATATATATATATATATATATATATATATATATATATATATATATATATATATATATAAATTTTGGTTCTCACTTATATGCACCTGAACGAAGTTGCATGTTTGTAGTGACTAAATTGTTTTTGTCTTTATGAAAAAATTATAATAAATAATTATTGTTCTACTATCGCTATTGAGCCTTCTTTGAATTAATGCTGTGAATGTGAACGTTAGAATTTATATATTATTTTCATTCTCATTACATTTGTGTGTGTGTGTGTGTATATATATATATATTAATTTTAATAATTATATTTAGGGTTTCGGCTCTCGTTTTTGAAACGTAAGAACTCTTACGTAGCGAAGGAATCATATTTTTTTTTTTAAATAATTATAATTTAAGCTCTACTTCTGTATGGAGCACTGTTTTAAAAAAATAAAAATACAAACAAAAATGCTAAAGAACTCCGGATTATTTACCTAACGTGTTCTTTCTTATTTTTCTACACACGCACGCACGCACGCACGCACACACACACACACACACACACACACACACACATATATATATATATATATGTATATATATATGATTAATACAAATATAAAATTTTTCACTTAGCTGATTGTTGTCATATTCATCACCTCAACCCCAGAGTTTCGTAGACGGACGAACCCTTTTTTTTTTGTAATTTTTCATCCACTCGTCAGGTTTCAGCAATTGGCTCCATTTTTTTTCAATTTTCGTTATTTTGATATTAAGTTTAATTTAATTAATTTATGCGCTAGTTGTCAGGTTGATTTCTTTTCTTTACCTGTGTGCGCGTGCATGTGTGTGCATGCGTGTGTGTTTGTGTGCGCAGGTGTCTGTGTGTATATGTCACATGTGATAAAATGATGACAAATGTCGTGATGAAATGATGTCATTGATGTTACCTGTATATTGTTTGTGTTTTTTTATTTAGTTGACATATGAGAGCAGGAAAAAAATTGTGGAAATTGCGAAATATGCGACCTCGCCAGTGTTTGATACTGAATAGTTTTAAAGAAATAAATTTAAAAAGTTGAGACACTTATCATCCAAGACTGAGTTTCTGCGTCATCCACTGAATTTATTTACAAATTTCATATCATGTCTAGTTTAACATACTTTACATAAAAATTTCAATTGTTGACGTTAATTAAATTTTAAATATTTTTTCTTAAAGATGTTATTACATGGTAAAATCTAATCAGAAATTATATTAGATAATATTTCCGTTATAATAATCGACTTTCGTTGTCTTCTAATATTTACACGAGTAACTGTTAAACATACCATAACGCGCAAAACATTATTACCGATTTAAACGATATACACGGTGCGATGGATAAATTGTCTTCTAAATTACGCAAAAGTTAAAATAGCAATATTTATTCTGTGCTATACAGAAATGTGGCACAAGGCCTAATGGGGGTTGGGGAAAGGATGGTCTTCTTCTGTCTTAACTATAACTTAGCTAGCCGGAATCACTGACCTAATCGTACAAACAATATTCCATACACCAAAACAACACATTCATACGTACCTTTCTTAACCCAAACACCATAATGCCTCACTGTCTCTATGTAAATACTAACTAGTTCCCATATTTACAAAAATTAAAATAGCACTGACATCTCATTTTAACAGATATATTTACCAAAATTACACCAAAATACCTTGAAATAATAAAGAGTAAATATATGAAATGAAATACCATACCTTCTGCATCTCTCCTTGTTTAAGTTAGTGCATGCAGTCATAATCCTAGCCTTCAGTTCATCTTTGGTGTTACAGGGAGTTTTGTTGGTCTCTCGCTCAACTGCGCCCCACTCATAATAATCGAAGGATGAGCAGTCTGGGGAGTTAGCTCGCTAAATGTAAGTGGTGATGTGGTGGTATAAATTGTCTGATCGCCATGACTCTGTGCTCCTGCTTCCAGGAGCCACCCTCTTGACCCAGGGCAGCACTACCTCCTCAAGGCACTTGATGCAGGTCTCCCCGTTGAGTCTGAGGCATAACGTCGCCATCACTAGTGATCACTCCAAACGCCTTCGTAATCGCCATTAGACTCATCCAGCCCTTTCCGAATCCTCCGCACTGTTCTCACATTGACACCAAACACTCAGAAAGGGAGTTTCCGGCGCGAATGCCAAGCTGTACCGCATGCCGTTTCCAAATTTTCTGGCGGAGTGAATTGCATCATGGTGCTATTTCTCACAGCCCGTGCCCAACTGACCCTACTATACTATGCAGTCGACAAAATCAAAAACAAGCAACGCGCATGGGCGAAATTAAATTTATACAATGGCGACAATTTAACCATCGCACCATGTATGCAACAAGTACCAAAAAGTTAAAAGAACTTTCTGCACTTGTAGATAGGAATGAACACAGTCGGACATCGCTATTTCAGTCGCAGTATATGGCGCGAACAGGTTCTAATAATGTTTTACTTCGTTAGGACCAGAAAGATAGTACACTCCATTGTTGAAGTGCCCATTTTTCTAGGTTTTATTCGAAAAACTGTAACAAGGATCCATTAGGATGTAAATGCCTGACCGATATATTGATTCGTTTTCTACGGCTTTGCAGTTTCTTTAAAGCCAGGAATTTTTTTTTTATATTGTAAAAATTTCTTTTTAGATAATAATGATTTAGTGAGGATCGAACTCACTACACAGTCGTAATTGCTGTAGCGTGATAATCTTGCTAACCATGACCTCACCTCGAAGTGTCCAAAATGATTTTCTAAGTGTAGCGTAGATGTAGCAAAAGGCCGTGGATCGAACGCACTATTCAGTTGTAATTGATCTAGCGAGACAACCTTGTTAACTATTACACCACTTCGAAGTGCCCTAAGCGATTTTCTAAGCATAACTTAGATGTGGCACAAGGCCAAACTATGGGGTACCCAGTGAGGATCGAACGCACTATTCAGCTGTAATTTTTTAAATGTTTTTAGGAAATTTTGGTAAAAGTATTTTTTTACAGTTGCTACCTCCACTTACTTACTTTTATGAAATTTCCGGAAATTAAATTTTTATTCGAATATTGAACAATATAAACCATCAATTTTTTTATCAAACACTTACTCATTTGTCGAAAATCTGCTCCAAATCGTAAAATAAAAAAATATAATAAGACTATGACATTATTTAGAAAAGCTTTTAACTGCTTCTATAAATAAGATATCTATAGGACGTTATTGTTTTAAGAAAAACATTTTTTCGATGAATAATGAATTTTTATAAGAATTATTTTCATTCTTTTAATTTTAATTCTAATAATTGATAAAGTTTTATATGTTTTTAAAATTCTGTATTAATTTCCGCTTTTAGATTTCGAGAAACTTTTTGGAGAATCTTATTTTCACGTTAACTTTTGGCGTATATCGTGATAGAAGAAATTGAAACATATTTTATAATGGCTTTATTGCGTCCGTTTTGTCCACACATGTCCTATCAGCTAATAAAAGAGACTACAAATCTTCGCATTTGTTTGAACGTAATTATCAAACGACCATCTTTCTTTTTTTTAAGTTGCGTTGGTTTTCCTCTGATACCAAAGTTCCAGTCTTTGTCGCGAAAAAAAAAAAGCAATTCTCTTCAGCAAATTAAGGTTTGGATTTAATTTATCCATTATCGATTGAAATGCCTGGCAAGCCGTAAAGATGAGTGCTAATGTTAATTAGTACATCAGATAATAAATCTTGAAAATGTATTTCGAGACGCACACACATATAGAAAAAAATAAGCGAAAAATAAAGTAATTCTGCTTTTAATTTAATTCCAAATATCGAGTCTCACGTTAACGTAAGATCACCAAAGTTAAGCAACGTCGTGCCTGTTCTGTACCTAGATGGTTGACCGCTTAAGAATAACAGGTGAGGTAAGCTTGGCTATGCGGGTGATGTAATGAATAATAACTCGGAATTGTTAATCGGAGAGCCGAGTTTTAATTCCAGTTGGGTGGATTATATTTACTTACGCGTAAATACCCCCGAGAAAGGTATGAATCCACCTCTTCTCCCAACAGGTATTGGTTAATTAGTAAGACTTGTATCACTAAATCATTATTATCTACCACACCAAAAAAACAACAACAAAAAAACAAAACAATGTAAGAACGTTTTCTAGGTTTAAATAACATTCAAAAGAAAATAAGTCAATAAGAAAAAAACAACAACCGAATATTGATAGCGAAGATTTGCAGTGCTTTTAGCTTTTTTTAATAAACACTATGTTTGCCGGGAAAAATGTTTTCAATAAAAAAAAAACCGGCTTTTCAAGTAAAATGTCTCTTTAGGCATTAGATCAATTTGACCCGAAGGAAAGTAATCTGCAGAAAGTTGTGACAGATGCCTCATATCGTGAAGGAGCCCTCTCACCCGGCGAAGCTATGCAACTCGATATGTCACTGATCATAAAAGTTTTGAGAAAACCTCTGGAGAGATGTCGAGCTATGCTATCTCGATAGGCGTCCAAAACTCCCTGTATTTGTAGATGCAGAATCTTGCGTGCGAACAGACGCATATCCAGTTCTTTGGTGTTATAATGATATTCACACTGTACAAGGCCTAACAGCCACCCGAGGTAGAGGGTTACAGAGTAAGAGTCATAGTTTATGAAGATATGTGGCGAAGATAACGGCCAATCCTAGAATTGTATTTTTCCCGCTATTGTTCGCTTAATACTTAGCCCTGGAGCCAATAAAGGCAGATAGTAGCAGAATGAACCTCCGAGAAGGTAAGAAGGTAAGAAGTGAATATTATGAAGATCTGTTAGAATAACGAACGGTTTTCCCAAGACTTGAAGAGGTAGTGATCGGAAAAGCATTCTCTCGGGAAGCTGCTACCCAAAGGAAACTTTCATTTTTACCAGTGCAATACGAAAGGAATGAGGTGGGTTCGCTATGATTCCTCGGAGCACACTACAGGTTGCTAGTCACCTAGGCTCCAATTAGCAGTGTTACAAGGTCACGTGAGGTGCTGAGTACGATGTCGTAGTGTTAACAGAGGTACCTGGTTGCATTTTAGTTGCCATAGCTATGGAAGCCAAAGATCGCTGAACTGACCTACCAAGCAAACACTGAATTTTCACCTATCGCAATGAGCGGCTCCCCTATCAGGGTGGCCCCCGTGTCTTGAACGCCAAAATTCAAGTTGAACTCGTACATGCGAATATTATAATTGATCAATTAGCTTGAAGTTAAAACTAAAAAAAAATCTTCCAGAAAGATTTTTGACTTTTTAAATGCATTTTAAATCTTTCTTTGGCGATACCTAATTATACATAATCCGACAAAACTTTGCTCCCAATAGTAACTGGATGGGGGCAGAAAAATACATTCCACACATTTCTTAGTTACAGTTGGATATGATGTCAACATGGAACAACAAAACTTTGGTAGAGATTTCAAAAAGATCTTTGACCATCGAGTCTTTAAAACATTCTAAAAATTCACTTGTCTGCTAGAGATTTTGGATTAAATGGGAAGGGATTCCGAATGACTGGATAATCTCTGTCTGAATTTCTGGGCTGAAGTGGTATTATTTATATTAGTTATAGTGTGACTAATGACCTTATTATTGATATTATCACAACGTTTCGACCAATGGTCTTCAGGTATGGGTCGATAGTTGCAACGTTCAGGGTATTTCGCACTGAATCCTTTATTTAATCCAAGGGGGCAGATTATTCTCGTTCATCTGTCCATGTATCGAGATATCACGTATTATTGATAACTGAGTCGATAAAAAAAATTCATTTATATCCGGAACATAGAAACCTAACTGATCTTGCAGCGACACTAAATGCTTCCGAGCTAACTTACTGATTTTAAGGATGTCCTTTTCCACCAATTGTGTAATGCTTTCACTCATTCTAAAAACAAAAAGAAAGTGTGGATATCGCAAGTATCTTGGTTGTATATCCGTTCTGAATTTGTCTCGTGTATCTCAGAACGCCTGTTATATTTTGTGTCACATTCCCTGTTATTTGTCAAAATTCTATCCATAATTATTTCTGACACTATTTCTTAGGGTATTCGAAAATACCCTAAGAAATAGCGTCAGAAATAATTATGGATAGAAGAAGATTCAGCACGGTATTCAATCAAGTATTATCTTGTTTTTTACTAGAAGCCCAGGCTTCATCTCTGAAATGATAACACAATGTAGAAAGAAAGTTAAAAAAAATGTCAACTAATGACTTTAATAAAATGAAATAAAAAATGGACAAGAAAACCTAAAACTAAATAAATCTTCTAACAAAATATATTTGGTCAGATAGTGAGACGAGAACTTTTCAGCACTCCCTTGAAAAAGTAGCCGAAAAATACATGAAAATGAATTATATCAAAACGAAAATAGACAAGATGCAATAAAATAGCTAATGATGCCTATGAAAAGAGAGTGAGAGGGCAGATAGGGAGAAGAGCGTGACCGAATGAGATGACAACGAGAGAAGGCGGAGCATATAGGAGGAAATAGGGTGATTGGGAGAGAGAGAGAGTGTGTATGTGAGAGAGTGAGAATGGCTGAAGTGAAAGAGGTGATAAAATTTGACCACACAGAAGAGAGGGAGAAAGAGTGAGAGAGAGAGAGAGAGAGAAAGAGAGAGAAAGGGAGAAGTAAACATGCTAAGGATGAGAAAAAACCCAAAACAAATGAGTTGGTGATGGCGGAGGAGAAAAGAGAAAAGAGAAGGGAGGCATATAGAAGGGGAAGTGTGTTGCCAAACGATGGAGAGATAAGAAAAATGAGAGGGTGAGGCTGAAAGAGAGAGTTGGGAAAAAGAGAGGGAATATATAGAAGAAGAATGTTACTAAAAAAGGCGAGGGAGAGATAGAGTTAGAATATAACGGAAAAAGAGAGAAAGACGAAACCCCGGTGAGAAAGAAAGAAAGAAAGAAAGAAAGAAAGAAAGAAAGAAAGAAAGATAGAAAGAAGTTGGTGAGGCCGACAGAGAACGGGTAAGACTGTACATATAGATAGGGAAGTATGTATCAAAAAGGGAGGGGCGACAGTGTATGCGTGTGTGTGAGTGAGTGTGTACGCGTGTGTGCATGCGTATGTGTGTGTTGTGTGTGTAGTCGAAAGAGAGAGAGAGAGAAAGAGAGAGATAAGGTAAGAGAGATAAGCCTGGTGAGAACGAGAGACGAAACCACTAAAAATGAGTGGGTGAGGTGGGAAGAGAAAAAGAAAGAGATATCTTATATAGCGGAAGAGTGTGGCATAAAAAGAGAAGCGGGAGTGAGAATGTCTCGATGTGTGTGGACGAAAGAGCAAGAGAGAGAGAGAGAGAGAGAGAGAGAGAGTGAGAGAGAATAAAAGACGTAATCCTGGGGAGGATGAGAGAGAGAAAAAAGAAGTGAGTGTAGGTAACAGAGAAAGGGAAAGATGGGACTTATGAGGAAGAATGTGGCCAAAAGTGAGAGGTGGAAGAGAGATAGAGAGAGAGAGAGAGAGAGAGAGAAAGAGACAGAGACAGAGAGAGGGGGGTTGTATCTGCCTTTGTGCGCGGAGCGAAAGTGAGAGAGAGATCAGGTAAGAGCGATATACCTGGTGAGGATGAGAGAAAAAACAAAGAATGAAGTGGGTGAAGCCAGAAGTGATAAAGAAAGGAAGATTGTGAGCGAAAGATAAACAGAGAAACGAGATAGGCCGAACGTGTGAGGAAGAAGTAGAGGAGGAATGTGGCTGTAAAAAGAGAGAGTGAGTGAAACAGGTAACCATGTTGAAGATGAAAGAAAATCAAAAGAAGGAAGGGAGAAGGCGAGACCGAAAAAGAAATAGACACACAGAATAGAGCAGAAAAGCGAGTAAAGCATCAATCGATAAAAAGAGAAAGACAAGCTTGCATCTTTTGGGAATGCTGAAGAGTTTTTCGCCAAAATCTTCGCTCTCTGTATTTTCCTTCGTTAAATGATGAAAATAAGAATGCGACGATGATGGCCCAGTGGAATTCAAAGTAACAGTGGTAGAAGCAAAATCCAAATCAAACTAAGTCACATAAACATTCATGATATCAATTTTCATGCCAGGGTTAAATGGAGGCTGAAGAAATATCCTACACACTCACATCTCGTACTTTCACTTTCACTCTCGCTTTCACCTTTCCTCACTGTTTCCTTTTTGTTTGACTTTCCTTATATAAATAGTCTCGTTAGATCCATACTTTCATATGGATATCAAAATCGTTTAGAAATATCTAAACGTCAAATGTATAAAGGAATCGAGTTAATGTGAACGAACCTTTCCTTAGCTGCGTGTTTCGCCAGGGCTACAAACAGTTTTGAATTCAGAGTTTTCCTTCTAGACGGGTTGCCACCTAAGGCTATATAACCCCGTGTGTCATACTATTTCCCATAGCTGGGGGAGAAGTGTTGGATTCCTAAGGGTATTATCATCTAAGTGAATGTCATGAACTCGGCTGGAATTCGATTGCCTCAATCTGAGTTGCAATCCATTACTCTACCGTGCCTCCGTTAAAATTTGTTCCCAAGCCGGGAATCGAACACGGACCGCCTAGGTGAAATCCAGGAGACCTAGCCACAAGTTTTTATCATATCTATGGTTAATAATGGCTTCGGGCGTATGAATCCTATAAGTCTTTCCGAGTACCATCCTTGTTTGAACCCTGCGGATTGACGATACAGAATCACAAACATCTGTACCAAATAACATAAGCCATATCACTCGAAGACTTTCAACAACAGCAATAACTAAAATGGATAATCCACTTAACTTGAAGAGAAAGTAATTGCATAATAAAGATGTTGACGTTCCATACTATTGCAAACAAAAGGTTAAGAAGGAAGTGACCATTAATAGTGGAAAGAGCGATAACAGTTACTGGAATTGAGAAAGCTATTTTACTGAAAAATTCTTTGAAGACAAAGATTTTATAAATTTCGGCCGTTAGTAGCACTAGCTGCTCGATCAACTAATGCCAAATGTTTCCTTATAAAGAAACGGTCAATATTAGTATTACTATAATTTTCATTTACTATTTTTCTTTTGTTTAGCTTCTTTCTCCTTCCTTTTCTTTCTCTTTCTCCTTCCTTTTCTTTCTCTTTCCTTTTCTTTCTCTTTCTCCTTCCTTTTCTTTCTCTTTCCTTTTCTTTCTCTTTCTCATTCCTTTTCTTTCACAGCTTCTTTCTCTTTTTATTCATTTCTTTCTTTCCTTAATTCTTCTTCTTCTTCTTCTTCTTCTTCTTCTTCTTCTTCTTCTTCTCCTCCTCCTCCTCTTCTTCTTCTTCTTCTTCTTCTTGACACGAGTATTTTCTTTTCCATTCTCTATTTTCCATTTTAACTAAGTTGTTCTCTGTATTGTTCTCCTGTTTTCGCCGCTGTCTTTCACTTTTGGTTTCAGCTTGCCTTTTCCTCCTCGATCTACACTCAGTCCGTTTTTCACTCAGTCTCGTACTGCTCTTTTCTATCTCTCTCTCTTTCTCTTTCTCTCTCTCTCTTTCACGCACACACACACTCTTTTCCATTCTCACTCTTTCTCTCTCTCTCTCTCTCTCTCTCTCTCTCTCTTTGTGCCGCACCCTTCACTTCACTTTGTTTTTCTCTTTCGTTTCCACGCCCAGCTTCATTCACTTTTTCAATTTTAGCACAGTTTACTTTTATCTCTCTTTTTTTCCCCAATGCTTTCATTTCTTTTTCTGCCTCATCCTCCCTATTTCTCTTGCCTATCATTTTCTTTCTCTACCCTTCTGTCTCACGTTGCCCTCTTTTTCTTTATTTCTTTCTTTCTTTCTTTCTTTCTTTCTTTCGCCCTCTGCGCGCATTTCTTTCGGAACCTTCCCAATCTCTAGTTCTCTGCTTTCCCATATCGCCACAAGCTGCCGTCTTCTATCTAATCAACGTTTTTTCCCGACCTTAATCCCGACTTTCACAGCTTTCTTACACGTTCCTCTCTGTCATTCATACGTGTCGAACTCTTGTGAACTTATTATTCAATTTGGCCCGTAGCCCGCGTAGTAAAATGAAAAAGAATGATTCGGGCCGGGGGCGGTCGTGGATGGAAGCGGTGCAGGGGTTGAAGGGATGACTGCTTCCAAACTTTTGGTAAAAGTGTCATTGTCAGGTTTTTTAAAAAAAGTATTGAAAAAAATCTCATAAAATTTTAACAGAACTCACTACCAGAAAAACGTCCATTGGCATAGTAAATAGATTTTTTTCGGGATTATCATTAGATGCGACAATTTTTAGCTAAATTTAATTAAAAAAAATTAAGCTGTTTTGTTTTTTGTTGCTTGTTTGTAAAAGCTTCTTGATGCACGTGGTATTTGAAAGAAAAACACAGTAGCTTACTAGAATGCAGTTGAATTTAATCATTTATGGCTCGTATATTTCAATCGTTGCTAGATAATCTTAATTTAAGACTAGACATTTGATCATACAAACGTATGTTACGCTTTCATCGTATCTTTCATTGTATAATTTATTTAGTAGACACAGGCGGACAATAAATTTCCAAAAGCCTGAATAGATGTCCTAATTTACTCAAGCATAAAAGTACATGTAATATAAGCAGTTCTCAATAAATAATGACATATATAGATCAATACGTGCACAGGTTCCGTAATAAAGATGGGTCTCAACACTATTCAAGCCCTCTATTCGTACATTTTATATCTTCCGTGGTTGTGAACATATGCCTGTACTCTAACATACACACGCTTGCGCAGAGGAAGAATATAGGCCTGGTTTACATTATTCCACACCTCTTGTACATGTTGATGATAAGCAGCAAGGGTTGAAGGTGAACTAAGTGAACGAGTCAGGCGACGTCCCACCATGCGTGTTCAGATATGGCGATCGTCTTGGCCAGGGAAATTATCAAATTTTTTTTCAAGGCATGTCGAGTATCACTAGCCTCATGGGGGACATACTTCCACAGGAACCGCACATCGCCTTCCTGTTTTAACAATGCATCGGGGCGGGTTAAATGAATTAAGTCGTTCAGACAATCGTATGGCGGGCATAATTCTGCTGACACAGCATATCGCCTTCATGTTGCAGCAATTATAGTAAAACGAACTAAATAACTTGAGTAGCACGAGCATCGTACGGCGGGCATAATGCTGCTGGAACTGCACATCGCCTTTCTGTTGCAGCCGTGTGAGGAGAACGGTTTGAATAATATCATGGGCGTTCTTGGCAATAAATGTAATAAATTCGACTGGAATTCGAACTCGACTCTCTGATTCCTCAATCCGAACCACAATCCATTACTCTGCCCTACTTCACCTTAAAATTGGTTTCCATGCCGGGAATCGAACCAGAGCCGCCTGGGTGAAAGCCAGGAATCCTAACCACAAGCATCAAAAACAAGGAAGTTACCCTACATTATGAAGCCAAGATTTGATTCCGTGTGTCATCAGTGAATACAATTCTAAATGGGATTGTTTATATTCTGCGAGTGGAACTTTCTAACGTCCGGTCAAGTGGCATTTGTTCCGGATTTTTTTCATTTATTTCTCTGTTTATTTTATTCCCTTTTGGTCAATTGGTAGCCGCTTTGAATATTTAGCCACTTCTATGTGGATGTTGTGATTCAATCGTGTAGGGGGTGGGAATCGTGTTATACTGGACTCTTTTATGGCAGTAAACTATTATATGTCATCGTATCAAGCTCAGGCATAGACGTTGAACTGGTATGCGTTACTACATCGCATAATTGGCGAAAACCGAAAATTTAATCAGAGTATCAACCCCCCCCCCCAATTCTTGCTCACATTTCTGAATATTATACATTATTCGATTCCCAAGATGATCCTCTTGCAATGCCACTATATATCTGCATGTGGTGTAAACGGGTTGTATGGACTTAAAAATATAAATTCTGTTACATAGATGAAAAAAATTAAATGTATAAATAAACAATACCTATTTTACAGACTTTCTTCTCAACTTCAAAATTGCAGCGAGACTGGTCATGTACAATAATTGTATAAAAGTAATTAGTAGCATAAAGGAAAAAATGGATTTTATTTATTTGTTAGGGGTGGGAGTTTCCAATGGATAAATACTTAGAACAGCTGAAAATATACCTTGGGAGGGAAATTATTCGGCGAAATACTTTTTTTTTGTTTTGTTCTGCATTTTTTGCGTATACACTAACATGAGGCACTACAAAGAATACTTCCTTTTTGAAATCTGATATTTCATCATTTCGTCAAATTTGGGGAATTGTTTTCGAACGAGAATTCCTTAACACTTCATCATTCTAAAAGAAAAATATTATAATTATACTCTACGATTACATTGGTAAATGTTAATGTGAAAATTAAGGCAACAGAGCAGAAAAACTTTGGACACGGACATACACATACATATATATACAAGGTGATTGAAAAGTAACTCCCTATTTTATATATAATAGACTCTCCTGTCTAACTATAATTTTTACAAGACGGGAAAGTCCATCATACATCAAATAGGGAGTTACTTTGCAATCACCCTCTATATTTAATCATTTAATCCCAAAAAAGGCAATAAGATATAAGGGGATACAGGACAACTCGACACCGCCTACTGTGCACCGGGACAATTCAGGACAGAAGCAACTCAGCACCAGAAAAAAAACATAACTTTTTTTTTATGACCGAATAAGAGTAATTTATTAAGGATTAAAACCGTAATTCGGGAATATTTTTCTTCAAAAAAGGCATTTGAAAAGGCATTATGTATAATATTAACCTTTTTTTTAATTGTTTTTAATAAAATAAATCGTAAAGAAATTTATTTTTTAATAAAGTAAATTTACATATAAAAATAAGAATTTCGATTTACTTTATTAAAAATAAATTAATTTACGATGTACTTTATTAAAAAACAATTAAAAACAAAAAAAAAGTGATTCATTTTTTTTTACATTTTTTAATTTACTTTATTAAAAATAAATAAAAAAACAAGTGTGTTTTATTGAATTATTTTTTCTAATAAAAAAGATAGCGGGTAATGGATGACATTGCATTTAAAGTTTTACAGATCAGAGTTGACTGGAAAGCAAGAAGCCAGAAGAGACTTCTACAGGTGAGAAGTGCGAGAAAAGAAACTGTTAGCAAAGAACTTGTGGTTACATCTGGCCACTTCGACTGTAAAATAATGAGAGATTGTTGCCAATCTAATACTGCACATAAATTCATAAAGTCTAGGTACCATAGAGAAAAGTTAATCGGAACAATTATCATGAAAGTATTTATAAAAAAAAGACACAGAGAAGCTACATTACGGCGGTCGGAAAATGACTGAAGCCGGGATGCCAGAACCGGGGCAAATAACATTGCAGATTCTTCTTCAGATTTTATCAAGAATCTCTAGTTCTACAGCAGGAGCACTAGACCATATGTGGCTGCAATATTCCAAGCATGAACGAATGGTAAGCGTGTAAATATATAAGAGAGATTCTGGAGACAAGAATTGTTTAGCATGATAAGTGAACCAAATTTCCTACCAGCGGAACTAGTAATTGACTCAAAATAATCTTTCCACTTCATGTCAGCAGATGACGTTAACGCAACGAGTCACTCTCATGGAGGTTAGCATCAGCCATGCTGATGGAACGTAGAAAGGGGTCACTAAAATGGTTAACAGAAAGCAGTTATGTTTTGGAAGTATTACAATTAACAAGCCATTTCTTGCCTCAGTTAACAGTAGATTTTAGGTCACAAGCCAATATTGTTCGTCGCGAGCATTTACACATTTAACGACTAAATATGATCCGAATGAAGGAAAAGAAGTAGAAAGAATATATAACAAAATGTTTGCTTTATAACAATGACAAATGATAAATATATATATGTACAATAAATGTCATTAAGTACAAAGTTAAAATAAAATCTTTCAGTAGCGTAGAAAGGAAAAGTTCTTTTCGGAGTTCATAGTGTACGTTTGAGCGTGAAATGATCCTTTTCTATATATAAGACGTGGTAGTAGGCATGACTTACTGGCTGCTGAAGGTGATTCAGTTTTAACTTCCAGACATCACTGTTTTAGTGGTTTTGTGACTACTAGTGAAAGAGAAAAAATATTTTTATATTATTATTATATATCTCCGGTTATTCAAATTTGTTTTGAATCTGAAATCGGCGCTGGCAATTACGGAGTATAGAATATTTTTATTGGTCAATAAATTCTATGATATTTCATGTGACGTATTTTCTAAAGCGTCTAAACTTACCAGTCAACAAAGAGGATCAGACGCTAAATTTAAATTGTATTTTGCCTGATGTGACTACCGTATATGGATAAAAAATGCCCAGTATACAACTATCTTATTGCTTGCTGAAAACATTTTATATTCAAAGTAGGTAAGTTCACATATCGTTGGTTTACATCCCTTACCCGTTCTTTAAAGGGAGTAGAGGTTTATCCCCTGATTCTTGTTTAGGATTTGGTTTCCGGTTCTTTTTCCTGAAATCTCATTCTCTTTCATTTCCAGTAACCCCCAATGATCAATGTGATTTGTTATGAATGTTGCAGATTTCGCTTTGTAATATAAAGTGAGTCTCGTCTCAGTTACCCGACCCCGTTTTATACGGGGTCTACGGGTAATTTTTGACCGAAAACTGCGGGCTGATACCCCACATTAAATTTGGCCTTGTGCTACATCTGACCGCGTGGGGCGGTTGGTAGATATCCTGCAGTTGGTGATTCATTGTGGAATTCACTTGACTCACTTCCAGCAGTTGACTACTTCTACGCGCCGCTGGCGAATCTTATATGTGTTGTTCTTGTCCGAAGTATTATCATTCATTACCAACCTTCGGTTGATTATTCTGTTCAGTAACTTTTCTTAGGTTACAACAGTAAGAAAAAGTAAGGAAAAGATAAATCAAGAAACAATGATAATGGTTAGTAATTAAATTTAAAATAATGCCTCAGATTTTGCAATATTCGCCCCATCACTTCATAGATAATAAACTTATTGTATAGAGTTATCTGTCGTATTTGTTTATTTGATTGATTGATTTTTTCATCAGCCCTTTGCAGATTATTTAAAATCAGAAAATAAATTTAGATTGTAAGAATTTTTTGTAGATTTCCTAATACAACTCCTAGTAATACCTTTGCAAAGTGTATTTGCGTGTAAGTGAATATAAAAAAACCCGACTGGAATTGGAACTCCGTTCTCCTAGGTCCAATTCCGAGAATCACCTCACTGTATCGGTTGAATAAGTCCAATGAGAAGACTCATCCTTGTCTTGTAGCCCTTTCTATTTTTGTATATTTACTGAATTCATTTTCTATTTGTATGCAAGCGGTTTGTTCCCAGTATAAATTCGATATCATTCTAATATCCTTCCTAATATCTGAAGCTTAACCTCACAGTCGACTCCTCTATTTCTAGAACGCCTACTTTATTTTTGTTATATCTTTAATAACACAATTTCAGTCTTCCTTTCAGCAGACAGCAAGCATAGCATCATCGAACTTAATTTTGAATGAAGAAAGTTCAACTCAGAAGTGACACTTTGTAGAAAATGCTTCTGTGTCGTTGCTTCCCGGAACACTTCAATCTTAAAGTATTTCCGGTTCACACTCCCCCACTCCGGTATTTTGAACAGTAGTGACAGTTTATCCCGTGTTTCCTGCTCAGGATTGGGTTTCCGGTTCCGTCTAAATTCTTTTCATTCTCTTTTACTCCCAATATAGCACTTTGCGTCTTAGTAATATTATCGCTTTGCTTATGATGAATTGATTTAAAAAAATGTCAATCCTCATCTTTCTTCTTTATCCTCAAAATATTCTTTTCCAACCACCTTTCATTCCATTCATATCACGCATCTCATTTGACATTACTATTCTGACTGTAACCCTCTACCTTGAGTGGCTTTCGAGCCTCTTGATGTATTAAATTTAGTCTTCAAAAAGGTTTAACCAATTGATGTTAATGGCAAATTAAGTATAATTTAATTACGTAAAATGTTTTTACGACGTTTCTATTTTCTTCTAATTAAAACAGTAACCAAAACTTCAAAGGAGATTATTGTAGGTGAATTTTTAACCATATTAAGTTCCCGATCTTTGTTGTTTCCCTTTTTAAAAGATATTTCGATCGTACATTCTCCAGCCTTCATACGGTGTCTGCTGTGCTTTAAAATGTTACCAAATTCGACATCTGGTGCGGATAAATATCTTAATTAAATGTCAGATTTTTTTAATTTTTATTATTTTTATTATTATTATTATTATTATTGTTGTTGTTGTTGTCGTTGTCGTTGTTGTTGTTGTTGTCGTTGTGTCCTGACGGCACTCCCACATTCTTTTTAAAAACCAACCTTAACCAGCGATCATCATCTGCAGCCCCAGTTCGCCATCGGCCGTCGCTCCAACAAGTAACAACGATATGCGATAAACTGTCCTTTTCAGGACAACAATTCTCACCGGCTATAAAAATTTCCTTTTCCGGACAACGCTTTTCAGCGACTACAAAACTGTTCTTTTCGAGACAACGCTCTTCAACGAGTACAAAACTGTCCTTTTCAGGACAACACTGCAACGACGACAAAAGCTCTTCTCACCCTCTACATGAACATGCAGAGATGTTTTTTGCTTAGTGCACTGTAACATTATTTTTGTTGATGTATTCTGTTTAACGAAAATAAAATTGGCAATATATTTTTTACTCAAGATTTCGTTTTGTTTATTGTCGTCTTCCGTCATTCAATATATGTTTGCAGGCCACTAAACCACCCGCAACAGAATCTTCTTGGGACCGTTTTACCCAAATCGGATGTACATGCGACACCAAAGTAGGAGTTTTCATCATTCTGGAGCACAACAGAATTCCGAGGAAGGCGGGAAAGTTGACAGTTGAACGCTGGGAAAAACAAAGGCTTCACAATTAAAAAAAATTGTTCGTGATCAGTGTTTATTTAATTCTAATAGAAAATGTGATACTTTTAATATTTTACAGAATTTAAAACAGTTTAAATCCTGTCAAGATATTTTCTTTCTTTTTATATAATTTTATTCGAACATATTAGGATTATGTATTATATTTTAAGAACGTAGGCGCTCATGGTTTTCTATAGTTTCATAACTTTATTCATGTTCTGTGAATTGTTATACTTTCTTCGGATAGATAATGGTTAGCTATTACAAGTTCATTATTGGATTTCAGAGTTTTTCTCCTTGTTGTCAGATGCTTTCTACACTGTTATTTAATCCATAGCTTGAGGGAGAAGAGGCGGATTCGCGTTAACCGTCGCAAAAAGGCGTTATGCAGCAAGCCACGGAAAGTCTATCTCGTCTCCATTGTTAGATATGAACCAAAAACGTAACGACGTATTTTATTGCGGATTAAAAGCAATGGAGACCAACTTTTACATAAAGGAATTTTTTTTCTGAAAAGTAAATTAATGAAATCATGACATGCATCAAAAAGAATAAACAATGAGACTAATGTACATTATTGTCATTGGTTTCCGTATATTTTATTATGTCTGGTCGTCATAAATTATCAGAAGATGAAATGAAAACAATTCTTGTAAAAATTAATTATTCATTCATTCATTCAAAAAAAAGATAATAATGTCCTTAATATATCTTATTTATAAAATCACTTAAAAGCTTTTCTAATGAAATAATGTCATAACTTTATTGCATTTTTTATTTTACGATTCAGAGCAGATTTTCAGTAAATGGTGTTTCTGTTTGACAAAAACCAATTGATGATTTAAATTCTCCAAGGACTCTAGTTTTTAACTAATACAAATATGAAGAGGCTTGAATTTTGATTTCTCGAAATTTCATAAAGTTAAGTAAGGGTAATAGATGTAAAAAAATATATTTACCAAGATTTTCTAAAAAAATAATTAAAAAAATAATTTAATTCATTTGTAAATAAGTCCTGAAAATTTCATAAAAATCCGACTATTATTTGATTTCAAGGATTTCCAAAACAATGAGTTTTTACTGCAAAAAAGACATTAAATTTCGCATACTAATTTTGACCAACCCGCTAACGCAAGAAAAACAAGATTTTTAAAACATCATTTAGAACGTGCTAGAAAGTATTAAAAAATTTGATAACATAATCAAAAAATAATTTGGTCATTCCTCTTAATAATAACATAAATATTTGTGCGATAAAATTTTGTTTTTATGAAGTTTGGGGCCTTTTTCATCATAGTATGCTCTTTTCTTAGCGAATTTTTAGAGTTACCTAACTAACAGACAATATTTCCAGGGCCTTTTTGGCACCCTTAGATTAATTAAACTATGCCCCCCGCTTCAGACGTTATATATTTTGGTGACATTGAAGTAGTAAACTTATAGCAAATCCTTTAAATAAACTCGAATATGTATTTTTTTGTTTTTTAATAAAAATTATTCTTTAAGAAATATTACTATTTAACTATTTATTGCAACCCAAATTAGCACCTATATCAATATAACCGTAGTAAAAAAAAACAGATTTTTTAAATAAGCATCTTTATAACAACGAGAAAAATCCATGAACCTTTCACGGGTTTTCTATTTACATTTTCTGTTAATTTTTAACTCTTAAGTTAATGATTGACTAAGCTCATGGCGAGTTCTACGACAGTAAAATATCCGTAGAAATTCCCTTATCGCATCGTTAAATATTTGAGCTTAAGAACTTTAACAAAATATTGTAATAACAATCATGAATGTAAGTTGTTATTTTAAGAAGTGGGTACAAATGAAAAGATTTGAAAATAACAACTTTTTGACATTTCACTGAAAGATCCGTTAAACACTTCTATCTTCTCATCATTTTTTTATTTTTTTATTTTCTCTCTGAAATCAAATAGTGCCTTTACCCCCTCATTCCACACGATCAAAACAGAATAGTCCATTATTTGTGAGGTACTGGCAGGAGAAATTAAACTTCTCTTATTTCTTTCTCTTTTTCTAGCCAAACCTCGGTCTTACGAACATTTCTCTTGATAATAATTTAAATATAATTCAGCAGACGATGTAATTTTATTTAATTTATGGTAGCTGGATTTTTGGCGATTGCTTACTTGGTTTCCGTCGTTCGATACTGGGTGTCTGAAAAATGTCGCTTTTATCGCGGTTCCAATTGCTTCTGGGCTTTTGGCTCGGTGAGTTTCAAATAATATTAGGCCCAAGTTCCAGATGGGGGGCTTCCCCCCAGCCAGGACCTCTCCCTCGGTAGGGGGCTGGGTTTATTACCCGGTGCCTGAGGCGTCTCGAGAGGGGGAAGTACTGGGGAGCATGTGCAAAATTTTCACGGTATTGCCGGTAAACCCATTTTAAACTGACCTTGTGTGACATTCGGTAGCGACATGGACGTATCTCTTCTCGACCTTTCAGCCGAGATGTATTCTTATCAGCTTAATCTGATTCTTTCTCTCTACTTCTATCTTCCATTCTTTCATTTTCTCACTGAAACCAAGTAGTGTCTTTTCCCCTCTTTCAACGCGACCAAATCACGGAATAGTCCATTATTTATGAGCAGGACGTAACAGCACGCGAACTAACGAGAGGAACAAACACAATAAGAATAGGATAAAACAATCAAAATAAATATGACTTTGTTATATTGATATCATTTCAGTTTCTGAACCTGTTTAGAAGTTATAACATCTAGAAAATTAAATCATTGCTTCATAAACGCTTAAGAGGCTCTAACATGCATCCTAAAGGATAATCCGGATATTTCAGCTTATACTAGCCTAAAGAATAAACCCTGGATATTTCGAAATATGCAGTATGTTTGTGTTTGATATTGTCGACTGTACACTATAGTAGGGTCAGTTGGGTACCCTCTGTGAGAAAAAGAGTACTATGACACAATTCACTTCGCCAGAAATTGGAAACGGCCTGCTGTACTGCTTGGCATTCACACCGGAAAGTCCAATACGAATATTTCAGAGTGTTTGGGTGTCAATGTGAGGACAGTGCAGAGAATTCAGAAAGGGTTGGATGAGTCTAATGGTGACTACGAAGGTAAGACAGCTCGGAAAACTCACTCTGATTGTTCTTATAAGAAAAGAACCCCTGAATGGTGCGAGCCTCAGACAACTCGGAGGCCTATATTAAGTGCCTTGAGGAGGTAGTGCTGCTCTGAGTCAAGAGATTGGCTGCTGAAAGACACTATGTCTGGCAACAGGATTCTGCACCATTCCACATAAGCAGGAGAATTCAATCATGACTGTCAGACAATTTAGTAACAATATCACCACTTACATCTGCCCACCAAACTAACCAGATTGCAAGCTCCTTGATTATTATGCGTGGGGCGCAGTTGGGCGAGAGACCAAGAAATCTCCTTGTAACACCAAAGATGAACCGAAGGCTAGGATTATGGCAGCATTCACTAACTTAAACAAGGAGACCGCCCATAAGAGATGCAAGAGATTCCGAAGTTGCCTGAAGGCCGTGGTTGATTTATTCTTTTGTATTTCAATATATTTTTGTGTAATTTTGGTAAAAATATCTGTTAAAATGAGATGTCAGAGTTATTTCCATTTTTGCGTAATTTAGACGACAACTTAACTATTACACCCTGTATATCGTTTAAATCTGCAACTATGTTACGCGTATTATAGTATGTTTACTCGTGTAAATATTAGAAGACATTTTAATTCTGTATGTCTCCAAGACGGAGGCAGTCATGGCTCTCCATAGAATTTTTCTCATTTTTGAATTGCCATGATTTATTGGAAAAAATGGAGTTGTTTGCTGTTGTTTTCCCCGAAATCTTGAACTCATCCTCTGAGACTGATTGCTATCCAAGGCTACAGTGTGCAGTTTGTCCTGTTGTTCAACCCATAACTAGCGGAAGAAGGGATGAGTTAATGTCTTCCTAAAGGCATTAGTATGAAAGTGAACGCAGCAGACGAAGACTGGGATTTGAACTCGGGGATCTTTTCTATTAATTCACCCCCAGATAATGTAAAGTTACTTATCGCAAATATTAATACATCCCAAGAAAATATAAATTTTAAATCAAAGTTTGTTTCATTAAATTTTGGCACTCTTTTCAAATTATAAATTAAAAAAAAAAAATGTTAAAGTTGGCCTCGCAACAACACAAATTCTCAGAACGAAAAATTGCCAAAAATCAGGGAGTTATTCACATTTCGTGTTTTTGGCGTGTTTATCAGGGCGAGTGCGAATGTAGACAAAACACTTTGAAATAGCGCACCCGTGTCGCAAAGGTCAACTCAACTGGAGCGAAATGGAAGGGCCTCACTCTGGGAGAATTTGGTGTGAATTTTATTAAATATAAATTATTTTTATTTTGGAGTGAGTTAATATTTTGGGATGAATTAATATTTGGGGTAAATTAATATTTGACGTGAATTCATATTTGGGGTGAATTAATATTTGGGGTGAATTAATATTTTGAGTTAATTCATGTCTGGGGCGAATTAATATTTGAGGGAATTAATATTTTGGGTTAATTCATATTTGGGCTGAATTAATATTTGAGGTGAATTCATATTTGGCGTGAATTAATATTTTGGGATAAATTGACAGAAAATATCAGAACTCGTATTTTCCTTGTCGAGAAGTATTACGCTAAGCGCATATCAATAATATAAGAAAGGAAGATTATTATATAATTTTTATTTGAAATAAAATGTAATTTGATATTTACGAAACAGAATAATTTTTCATCCACTGTATTTAAAGAGTGGCATAAACAACCTGTTTTTTTTTTCCTTTTCTCATGGTGCGCGAGAAAAAAAAATACACACATCTGAAACCCATTTACGCATTTGGGACTCGCCCAACAGGAATTGGCCCATTTTTACATTTACTGGGGGAGTGACCAGTAACGAGAGACTCTCTTTTCTCTTATATTGATTCACATATTAATTCTATGGCGCATTGTCATCCAAACACTGGCAACTAAAAGCCACCACAGAAACGGGCAGCAATTTCAAGCTTAAAGCGTCGGAAGCGAAGCGAGACTTTTGATCTCTGAAACTCGTTCATGAAAAATTGTGGTCAACCAACAAAATTGGATGGCGTTGGCCCAATATAAAAGATCATAACCATTTTGGTAGTATTACTTTGCATATTTTCTTTCATTTTTATCATATCCTCCCTCGCTGTCTCTCTTTTTAATCGTCGACTTTGCTTAATAAACCGTGTCTGTTTATTACTGCTGTAAAAATGTAGTCCTGAAGTCTGAAGCAGCCAAATATCTATAAAGATGAAACGGCTTGAAAAGCAACCTGTCGGCTTCCACTCAGAATTACAGAAAAATGATTCTTGATTTCTCGTCTCCGCTTTTTATTTTTTTATTACTGACTTTTTGCTGAGAGACAGAAAAAATTAATGTAGAGGTTTTTGGAGCGCTTACTGTAGTGCGATGGAAAACAAACAAAATTCAAGTCGAATTCGCTCATGTTATCTCTTATGGTTGTCCCAATATTTTTTTTATATGCTGATCGTTCAACCAATACAAGGCCCAAGGGCCACTCAAATTAGATTGAGATTGTAAGGGAGGGGGAAGTAAGAGAGTATTATGAGGACGAGTATATCGGTCGACCTTGGACTTAAAGAGACAAAGATTGTAGTTGTCAGGGAAGCATTCCTCAAAGTAACAATTCTGGGGAAGAAGCTGTCTGAATGGAACTTGCTTTTTATCAAAGTAACACGGAGGGAATCTCGACAAAATGCGCCTACTGTAGAGCGATAGTAAACAGTCTCAACTTGGAGACTATTTTATGTCTGATGGATTCTCCCGCCTTGTAAAAATTATAGTTAGACGGGAGAGAGAGTCCATCATACATAAAATAGGAAGTTACTTTTCAATCACCCTACAGACATTTGATGTGTCGTATAGGATCCTATTAGCTGCTCCGGTACAGTGTCCTTGTGCCAGAATCAAACGTAATTAAGTAAGGGTATCTGACGTAGTGCCAAGCCAGTCTCACTGATTAGTTCCCTGTTTGTGTGTGAGCTTATCCGGTCCTCCTTTTCTGTTCTATCAGTTACGCCAGTTATCAAATACACCAATGTCGTCCTCATGCAGATAGATACCCTCTCCAAAAAGGAACCACCTATTCATCGGACTATCTTTTTTTACTCTCTTGCAAACCGATCACTGTATACTTTTCTTTTGCTCTCGTGCAAACCGGACCTATGTCTACCAATGTTTTTTCTCACGTGTTAATCCGACCTATGTCTACCAATTTTTCCGTGTATACTGGGCCAGCATCTACCTTTTTATTATTCTCGTCTAAATCGGGCCTATGTTTACCTGTTTTTACTCCCGTTTAAACCGGACCTATGTCTACCTTTCTTTTACTCTGTTAACCAGACCATTTTTACTCTCATGTTAAGCGAGTCTATCTCTACCTTTTTTGATTCTCGTATAAACTTAACCTAAGTTTACGTTCAGTGACTGTCGTGTAACCCGGACTTGTCTAGCATTTTTATTCTCGTCTAAACGGGAGCTATGTCTAACTTTTTTTTTTTTTACACTCATCCAAATCGGACCCATGTCTACATCTTTACTATCATCTAAACAAGACTTATGTCTCCCTTTTGTTTTCTTTAACTCTGATCTAAGCCAGTCCTGTGTTTACTATTTTTTTTTACTTCGGTCTAAACCAGATCTATGTCTGCTGTTTTTTTTTTTACTCTGATCTAAACTAGATCTATGTCTACTTATTTTTGTTACTCCGGTCTAAAGCGGACCTATGTCTACTACTTTTTACTCTGATCTAAACTAGATCTATGTCTACTTATTTTACTCTTGTCTAAACCGGACCTATGTCTAGCTTTTTTAAAACTCTCGTGTTAACCGGATCTATGCCTACCATATTTACTTTCGTGCAATCCGGACATGGATCCGGATTGCACGAAAGTGTTTTACCTCTCATGTAATTCGCCCTATTTATTTATTTGACTCGCTATATAACTTTTGTTCATTCTCATGCAAACTGAACCTATGATTACCGTTTTTGATTCGAGTAATCCTAGATATTTGCGTCTAGCTTTTGTGTTTACGCTCATCTCGTATGTTCACCTTTTTTGCGTGTTGCTCGTTCGAACATGACGGATCTCTCCGTTTCGTTGACTTTCGTTCAAACCGAACTTGTGTCTCGCATTCTTTGACTCTCATCAAAATCAGACCTATATATATATATATATATATATATATATCTTGTATTCTCTCGTTCAAAATAGGCAAAAAAGTAGATATGTGTCCATCTGTTTTTTGTCAAAACGGCTGAATTCATTATACAGTGTAACCCGGATATAAGAGAGTTATCGGAACCGGAGAATAAGTCTCTTATATCCGGGTTTGGTCTATTATATATACATTAACACAGGCTCTAATTTGGGGCCAGAAAAAATCTCTTATATCCGGGTTACACTGTATAATAACCTGAAAAATGTTGATATGCTGTAAAACTAATCCCATTATTGTATCCTTGTGCCAGACTAATTTGCACTTATAAATAACTTTGAGCCATACTTAATTCATCATTATGCGAATACCCTTCAATATGCAGCCGATCATAGCTCTCCACTGATTCCCTTTCTTTATTATCTGCGAATCACCATGATTTTCTTTGGAAATAATAGAATGTCCTCCCGTTACCTTCTCCTCGCTTTCAGAGTTTGCCTCCTCATGGATAGGCTATCATCGAAGACTAGAAGGCCCAGTCGACTCTGCTATTTAACCCGTATCTAGGGCAAGGTCGAGGAGACAGATTCATGTCTTTCTTAGGGGTATTAAGGTGAAAGGGACTCGTCTTGAATATATACACGGGTCGCCGATTCCACTCACCACGACGAGTTCCGTTACACTAACCTCACATACTAGCATTAGTAAATATAATTAGAGGCACCTTGTTGTGTGGCCGGGTTCCCCGTTGAAAAATATAGCAATAGATTTCCTTATCGTTTGCATACAAACTCAAGTATAAAGTCTACCAATGTTTACTTACAGACTCAACAATAAATGATCAATATTTATCAGTAGACTCGAGCATAAAACCAACCAATGATTACTTAGAAGCTCAAGTACAAAGCCGTTCAGTATTGCCTATAGACTCTAGTATAAAGCCGATCTATAGACACAAGTATAAAAAACAAATTTTGTTTCTAATTTTCATAAATGACCTCGGCATCTATGTTGATGACATAACTATTTACTCCTGTCTTAAGAGTAAGTCTGATCAGTTCAATAAATTCAAATTGGCAGCTGATTTCGAAAGTGACCTAAAATCTGCTGTTAAATAGGGCAAGTAATAGCTTATTAATTTTAACACCTCCAAAACGAAACTGATCTCTGTAATATATTTGAGAGATCCCTTTCTACCTTCCATCAGCATTGCTGATGCTAACCTCCAGAAGAGTAACTCGTTCGCCTTCTTGGACAAATGATTTCTGCTGCCATGAAGTGAAAAGATTATATTGAATCAATTGCTAGGTTTGCTGCAAGGAAATTTGGTTCACTGTGTCGTGCGATACAATTTTTCTCTCCAGAATCTTATCTTACACATTTATAAGTCACCCATTTGTCCGTGGTCTGGTGCTCCTGCTATATATTTAGAAATCTTTTTGATAAAATCCAAAGAATCTGCCATGTTACTACTTCTAACTTGGCATCCCTGCTTCAGTCACTTTGCCATCGACTTAATGTAGTTTCATTGTCCCATTTCTTTTAAATAAATATTTTCATTGAAGCGCAGTACTAGACTGAAATTTAATTTCCTGTTATGAAAGCCACAAAACTAATTCAGTTTAACGTACCTAAACATTCGCCATTTTGAAGTCGTTTCTGCAAGACTCTTTCTCATTGATTTATAATTGAATTGGTTAGATGTAATCGTAAGTTCTATGCTAACATTTTTCTTTTCTCGCACTTCTCGCTTGTGGGGCTCTCTTCCGGTTCTACGCATTAAAGTTATATTTGATCTTCAATATTTTAAATGCATTGTTAATCGTTATCTACCGTTTTCCTGATTACCTTTCTATTTTTGTCGCCCCTTAGCAAGATTAGAATATTGGTCCCGAGCTAATGTCTCGGTTTCAGTTACTTTCACACCGTCGTAATATTGCTTCTTCCTGTATATACCTTAATGGTAATTGTTCAGATGAGTTCTTCGCTATGGTACCTAGACTTTATGAATTTAAGCACAGTACTAAATTGGTAACAAGGTCTCATCACTTTACAGTTGAAGTGTCTAGATGTAACTGTAAGTTCTATGCTAACAGTTTCTTTTCTCGCCTTCAATAATTTAAATGCAATGTCAGTCGTTATGTACTGTTTCTTGATTCATCTTCTTTTATTTTTCTCGCCCTTTAATATTTTTTTTTCTTATTAATCTTCTTTCACACTCAGTAACCCGTTGTACCTTAGTGGTTTTATTGCCTTGATTGGGGTGAAATGATTTTTTAAAAATATTATTCTTTTAATTATAAACTGAAGCTATTCATTCAGTCGTTACTTCTTAAATTTCGTTTATTTTCAACGGTCAGCTTAATAGACATATAGACGAAGTCTTTCAGAAACGACTTCAAAATGGCAAATTTTTAGGTACGTTAAACGGAATTAGTTTTGTGGCTTTCATAACAGGAAATTAAATTTCAATCTATGATTGTACTTAACGGTTTAAAAAGAAGAGTGATTATAAAATACATTAAATAACAGACCGAATGAAAAATCATAGACAAGTCACGAAAAGATTACGATAAACCCCACAAGAACGAGCAAATGCTTTTGACCCCTATCAAAATGATGAGTGAGCAGCTACAGCCCAATTTGACCCACTACTTCCCTAATGACACCATGTGCTCTTCTTTATGCACCATGTCCCCTCAGTATATTGGTACGTTTCTGTCCTTTGCAGCTCTTAATAAATGTTGTCTTTTGATTATCGCGCTCCGCCATCCGTGCACTCAAGCAAGCGAGGTAGGTTTTGTGTTTTCCTCTGTCTCCGTTGCCTTTAATCTGTCCTGTGTGTATCAAATTTTCCAAGCACTCTTTCCTCATAATGTGTCCTCGAAATTTCAACTGTCTCTTCCTGATGTTAAGTGTAAGTGTTCTTTTTGTTTCCCTTGTCTCTAGGTGCATGGTATTCTCAGTAACCCTCTGGAGAACCACATTTTTTTTGCTTCAGGTCTCTTCATCTTCTGAGATTTTCCAGGATTCACTGCCATATAGAAGGAAAGAAATTTATAGAATTATAAATAAGTTATTCTTATAAATTGTTGTAACCTAACAAAGGTTACTGAACAGAATAATCAAACGAAGGGTGGTAATGAACGATAATACTTAGGACAAGAACAACACATATAAGATTCGCCAGCGTCGCGTAGAAGTAGTCACCTGCTAGAAGTGAGTCAAGTGACTTCTACAATGAATCTCCAACTGCAGGATATCTACAAACCGCCCCACGCGGTCAGATGTAGCACAAGGCCGAATTTAATGTAGGCTCAGCCAAAATTTCCCCGTAGACCCGTATAAACCGGGGTCGAGTAGCTGTTTCCCGAAACGAGACTCTGCCTTTCGACATAGTCTCGTCTGGGGACCCTTTCTGCCCAGAGGCAGAGAGTTTGGTCAGAACAGCTGAAGCCGAATCAGTATTTACTACTGTATTTATGTGAATGAGTACATACCCATTATTGTCTGTAGGTATGCTACAACATAAATGAAAATAAAATTAAAAAATAACAGTCAGAGACAATTACTTAAGTACCCCTGTTTGATCCAGTAGTCTCCTGAGCCAACTTGAATGAAATGCATATAATTATAAATAATTAAATTAGGATTACAAAAGAAATGCAAAAGAAAACAATATGAAAATATAAAAGCGCAGTAAAAAAAAACAAAAAAAAAAACAAACCTGAACCCCCTCTCTCTTTGACACACACACGTTCACAGAATGAAATGGATGTGAGGAAAATGACGAAGTTATGATTTTAAATCAAAATAAATTTAAAATATAAAAAGAACAGTATTAGACCAAGAGCTAAACACCCCTTCTTGACACACGAGTCATCTCATGACACCAGAATAAAATATATAATTAAGTTAAAATTACAAAGCAAAATATTGTTATGACATATAACACGATATCCAAGGATATATTATTTGTTTTTTCCAAAATATTATTTGACAAATTACAGGTGCGTGTTATACGCCGAATTGCGTATAACACGCATATATAACGAGAAATAAATACATCGTATGCATTATAAATATAGTATGTGAACTGATTCCTTCAAATTAAATATTCTCCAACGCTCTTTTCTGCCAATTTGATTTCGTTCCGTACAGGTTATTGTGCCATTCTTATGCCAAATTTAGATTTAATTAATTTAAATATTTATCCACAACTTAAAACTTAAAAGTCTTATTGAAATCGACCGACATGTCCTCTCTGCTCAGTTTTATTACATTATTCCAGTTATCTCCAAAGATTCGATAAAAACAAGAATACCATGATGAAAAAATGCCCCAAATTTAATAAAAACAAAGTTTTATCGCCAAAATCTTTGTTATCATTAAGAAAGACCAAATTATCTTTTGATGTAATTTTTTAAAATCTTTTTAAAATCATTCGAAGTTTTGGTTAAAAAAAAATTGTCTTTCGAGTATCTTTTTTCGTTGAAGACGCATTGTTTTGAACATTTTTCCAGAAATCAAATAATTGTTGGATGTTAATGGAACTTTCAGAACTTATTCACAAATGAATGACATTTTTTCAGAAATGTTTCTCTTTTTAGAAAATATTAGTAAAAATATTTTTTTCACATCTCCCTTATTTCTTTTTAAGTGATTACGAGAAATTAATTTTTGTATCATTTTTACATTAGTTATAAGGACACGCTCACGGAGAAGTTAAATCATCAAATTTTTGTCAAACAGAAAACCCAGTTACAGAAAATTGTAAAATAAAAAATGCAATAAAACTAAGATATTATTTAATTATAAAACTTTAAATTGTGTTTATGAATAATAAACACTATTGTTTTAAGAAATAAATATTTTCGATGAATAATTATCTTTTACGAGAATTGTTTTCATTTCAAAAATTATTTAGAATAATTTATAAACTTCTGTATTCATTTTTATATGTTAAGTGATACTGATATTAAGTAAAATTATATCTACTAATCATAAATTACTACAATTCAACGCTACCCAATATTTAAAAAAAATAATTTTTATTTTTTCCTGTGTATAAAGGTGCATTTTGGGATATACGGATGTCCGTGCAAAATAATATCAGAAAATTAGAAGATTAACTAAAGAATTTATTAGTAATTGTTTAACATTTCTTCTACAAGCCAAAGTACATAAAATTCAATCAAATTTTAGATTAAATAGTATATTTTCCTAAAATTTAAAGATTACTGGGGAGTTAAAAATTATATAAAAAGCGGTTTACGTCGTATTCGTGAAGTAATTTTTACAGTTATGTACCTTTACTTAAAAATGACAAACATCAAAATATCGATAAATCTGTCAATACCTCATAAAAACACTCACAACCGTGTTAAAAATGCTTTTCTGCAATATTTTAATCTAAAATTAATATTTGTTTTAATTCGGATTCATTTCACTTTAAATGAGATTATCTCCCTTAAATAAAATTTCAGAGAAGTATATTTTATTTTTAAAAGATATTTTAATAAAGAGAATTATGATGTGTTGATAGATTTGTCAATATGATCGATTTTAGTGATCTGAAAAAATTATTCCAATCAATTTAAATTCGTTTTGAAATACAGCAAAGTATCTTTCTTTATTGGACATATTAAATTTGATATATTAGCTTGGATTTAACTTTTAAAGAAAGATTTCAACAAAACTCATTTGAAATTTTATCGATTTTTGTTTTTTTAGGTACCTACATTATTCCAATTTATGAATAACGTATCCCCATCCAAATCTATTTAAAGATGTTGAAATTTTCGCAGCCAATACCGGAGGTGAAGGGACTACTTTTGGACTATGGTCCCACATGTGTCTTCCCCGAAGAAACCCCACTTTAAACTCGGCTCTGTGCCACACACTGTTCGAGTGGGCGTGCAGATTAGCTTTCTAACCGCGACGCCTGGCGACTGGAGAAGCATCGTCTTCAGTCTTTATCACAAAGAAAGAATTTGAGAAAAACAACATCTGAGTGGGACTTCTTCCTTAACTTTGGGAAAGAAAGGGGATGACAAAAAGTTTACGTGGCAGCAATACTCCATTTTTGTTCTGATCTTGAAAATCCAGAGCATGTCAGGAGGAGCCAGGTACTTCCTGGAACGGTACAATAACATTCTTGGCTGACGCTAAGTGGAAAGACTACATTGAATCCACTGCATGATCAGCTACCAAGAAAGATGGTTCACTGTGTCGTGCAAGACATATTTTTCATCACCAGAATTTATCTTACATATCTATAAGTCTACCGTTCGTCCTTGCTTAAAATATTGCTGCCTCATATGGTGCAGTGCTCCTGCTGTATATTTAGAGATTCTTGATAAACTCCAAAGAAGAATCTGCAAATGTAATTGGTCCTGACCTGGCATCTCAGCTTCAGTCACATTAACACCACCGTAAATGTGCTTCCTTGTCCTTTTTCGATAAATAGTTTCATAGTAATTGTTCGGATGAGCTCTTCAATATAGAACTTAGATTTTATGAATTTAAGCGCAGTAATAGATTTGCAACAAGGTCTCATCAATTTACAGTTGAAATGACTCGATGTAGCCGTAAGTTCTATGATAACAATTTCTTTTCTCTCACTTCCTGCTTTTTTAACTATCTTCCGGGTCCATGCTTGCCAGTTACATTTGTTCATCAAAAAATTTAAATTCAATGTTATTCGTTTACAGTCTTTGTGACTAGACTTCTGTTGTTCTCGCTCCTTAGTAACGTTTCTGTTTTCTTATTTTGTTCCCCCCCCCCCTCTGGAATCCCTTATACATTAGCACTTTTACAGTCTTGCTTGGGGTAAATCTGATTTTTAAAAAAGTATCTAAAGTTACAAGCCAGTTTTTCCCTCATTGAGCTGTTAGAGATAAGTCAGGGGAGAGATCAGCATTTTGGGAGGTGCACCTTTAAAGTGTGGTAACGTCTTACAACTTATTGATGTTAAAAGGAACCGACTCTTTTCCAGCATCTTTATGTATAGTTCATATATACGAGTTTCAGTTAAGCTTGTGTTCAAATAAACGTTCAAAGACTGGAGCCTCAGTAAGAGTACAACCTTTCATTCAAGGCCGATGAAAATGTTGGGTTTACCCGGTTTAGTACGAAACTGAGCTGTGCTAATGACACAACTTCAATCTAGTGATAGCAATCGAATTCGTCTTGTAAGTTAGAATGATACCGTGGCCTTGTGTCATACACAGTTAAAGTTAGTAAGTGGTTAAATCTCTAGCTTTATTTATTGTCTTCTTTGTCTGTGTCTGTGTCTACTCAAATATCTTCTTAACTTTTCTCACTCTCGCACATGTACTGAAGTCTCGCGCAATTGGATAACTGATCCTAGGCGCAGGAAGTGTGATAGATGTGAAATAAACTTGATCCCATCTCGCGTCTTTTCTTTTTCGGTAATTGATACGGTTGTGAGATTGCCGCCAAACAACAGGTCAAAGACATAAAGAGGCGGCCAGTAACGGAGGGTATAAAAATAATGGCGGTTCTCTTCGGATGGCTAAGATGAAAAAAGACAGGGGCAATGGAAGAAAAAAAAATGGGGTTAAGTATAAACATTTTGCTAATGCAGGAAAGGAGAAAATAAAATCAGAACGAACAATGGAAGCTAAATAGGCTAAAAATTAGGAAAGTCCCAAGAAAAATAAATATAATAAAAATAACCAGAATAAGAAAGAAAGGCTACTAATATTAGGTTGGTGCAAAAATAATGTCGTTTTTTGACGTTCAAGATCATGTAAAAAAACGACATTATCTTTGCACCAACCTTATATATATATATATATATATATATATATATATATATATATGACAAAGTGAAAAAAAAGTTTTCGTGTGACGCGTTTCGTCCTTTAGGACGTCGTCGAACTACATCTGTTTACGTTTGTGCGACTATGCATGCGCACGAACGAAGGACGCTGGGTATTTTTTTACATGAACAAATGCTACTCTGACCAAAGAAGAAACAATTCACGAAGACGAACATGTTTAGAGAGTGCCTTGATCGCCAGATCATCCACTGTAAATTTGCGCTCAGACTCTTACAACATTTCATCATTAATGGCAGATTTCCTATGCAGCTCGTCCGCTTAGGGCTTTTATTAAGGTAAATAGCATGATAAAGCCTCGTCCGGGTTTCTCTCTGCCAAAGGCAGAGAGTTCGACAGTTGAACAGGCTATGGCACTGTTCCCCCAAGGCCTTCTCTCCTACTAATCTTATATTAGGCGGAAGAGTCCAACATTGACACTTTAGCGGGAGGACACCACAACAACTTATTTCTTTAAAGA
>OZ038486.1:115422750-115432750 GCA_964036315.1 Acanthosepion esculentum | reverse complement strand
AAAGGAGGCGACAAGTTGTTAAAGGCGAGAAGGCATCAGAATAAAACAGGGTTAATAAAAACAGAATGGCGTCGTTATCGCTTGGATAGTGAATCGTCTTCCGTTTTCAGACGCTTGGATTTCTATGACCCTGTCCTCTTTCTCTATTACATAGACCAGTTTTTTTGCTTTTATCACAAGTTGCGGCCGAACTTTTCATCGACACATTTCCTGCTTAAATATCTCTTACACTTTTATTGATTAGTTCAAAAAGCAGTTTTCGTACATTTATTGTCTTTCTTATTCTATGTATCACGTCTTTTCAGGACGTGGAAGATCACGGTTCTCCACGACTACCTTTCTTATCTAAGAAACATCTTTCGGCTTTACTATCACTCTTTGTGCTTTGTTTTGCTATCCATTTATTCAAGATTGTGAAGTAGGTTAACCTTTGCTTAGCCCACCAGTCCCCGCCCCGCATAAAACCCTGAAATTCTTCTCTGGGGAGGAATTCCTCCTTGGTTGAGAATCCCTGTTCTATAGCTTTTGAATGCTAACTGATTAAATAATTACTAAAAAAAATGCTTGTTAATGCTTGTATCTATATTTTCTTCTCTCAGATGTGAATAAGCAAATAATTTCGCTTTTCCTATTCGTCTTGCCAACCGTTTAAAGATAGAATCGCTTTTATCCCCTTCGACGTTACCAATCCTGCCCAAGTCGATCTCTTTTGAGAATTCGGCCTTTCTATTTTGGTCATGTAAATCAAATGGAATTATTTAAAGCTAATTGAAAATATTAAATCATTTCGAATAAAACCTAAATTAGCTCCATTTCCCTTGCCGCTTTGTTCGTTTCTCTTTGATGAAAAAGAGAAAGGGAAAATGACGTCTTTTCTGAGTTTTTCGTTGGTTTTCGATTTAAAACACTTTTCAAAATTCTCCGCCCCCCACCCTTTTTTTCTTTTCCCTATTTAAGTTTACCGTGCCTTTGAATCCGAAATAAATACGTTTCACTATTTTTCTATCCTTCTCTTTCTTGGAGATTCTGTCGTTTTCCTTGTGATATCGATTTGCGATCTGAAGAAATGAAAAGAAAAAAATGTCTTTAGTAGAAACTTAATAAGAATAGTAAGAATAAAAGGCAGTGATTAACGTCTTGAAAACTCTTTTCTTTATCGACAAACTTTTTCATTTATAGGTCGGTGGAGATGTAAAACCTGAGGTTTTAGGCAAGAGAATAACTTCAAAAATGAAGTAGGTGTAGTGCCTTAATAAACATAGTAGCAGTAGCAGTCCTTAAAAAACATTGTATCAGCAGCAGCTCTGGGATATAAAAACAAACAAAGCCTTAAGTAGCTCTCTCCTCCGGGTTTTCCACTTTCTATGTGACAAGAACTTTTCACACTGAAGCTAAAATGCCTGTGAACGCTTCAGCTACAAACACGTTAAGTCCCACTCAAATATACCCATGAACCCTTTTTTGTGTATGCAATTTACTTGTAAGAAAAGAAATTCTTATTTTAAACTTATCTTTTGTTAGTTTCGCTTAATAAATGTTTTTGCATTGCCAATAATTCGTTCTCTGCTACTTTGTGCATGTACCTTTTCACCACTTTTCATGTATTGCAAAATATTCTTGTAAGAAACGTTATAGGAGTAGCTAACATACTAAATAATGAAAATTTTACCTCGACGATATTTTCAAAGTTTAGATTAATGTGAGACCTACCAAATATTCAAGATACAATACAAAGGATCTAACTCTTTCCTTACAAAGTATTCCCAAAATTTGAACTGTTTCTTTCTGATTAAAAGTGTCTTTCTAGTTGTCATTCTTTAAAGTTGCCAGTTTTTTAGAACTTCCTTATTGTTGATATGTTCCATCCATGTTATTCCGATCATTCATCGTTTTTACAATGATTTTACTCCAAGCAATGAAATAATGTCACTAAGCCGTAAGAGGTTACTGAACGTGAAAAAAAAATATACGAAAAAAATATTATTAAGGAGAGCAAGAAAAGAACAAGAATTAAGAAGACAAAAGACAGAAGATAACGACTGGAAAGCAGGAAGCCGGAAGAGAGTTTCACAATCGTGAAGTTCAAAAGAAGAAACTGTTAGCATAGAACTTACGGTTACATCTAGCAATTTCTACTGAACAAAAAAAGGGCTGAAATCTAGTACTGCGCTTAAATTCATAGAGTTTAGGTACCAAAGAGAAAAGTTCAGGGCAATTACCATGAAATTATTTATAGAAAACGCACAGTTACGGCGGTCGGAAAATGATTAAAGCCGAGATGCCAAACCAGAACTGATAACATTGCAGATTCTTCTTTGGATTTTATCAATGATCTCTAAATACATATCAGAAGCACTAGACCAAATATAGTAGCAATATGGACGAATGGTAGACTTATAAATAGGTAAGATAGATTCAGGGGAGGGAAATTGTCTAGTACGACGCAACGAACCAGTAGGGGACCTAGCAATTGATTCAATATAACCTTTTCACTTCACGTCAGCGGAAAACGTTAAGCCCAGAAGGCGAAGTCAGTTATTTTATTTGGAGGTTAGCATCAGCCACACTGGTGGAAGACAAACACAGTCTCTGGTTCTGATTTTCTTCTTCATATATAATGAACTTTTCAATATTCAGTGCCATACAGAAGGATAGATATGACATGTTCAACACATTTCTTTGTAGTCCTGGGTATGATGATGAAATACATCCGGCAGCAAGCACTCTGAACGGTTTCGAGGTGTGTTAATTGTTGTTGTTCCCAGGTCCACTCTGACCCGGAGTGGTAGCACCTGTTAGGGTCCTATCTATAGCCAAATAGTTACCTCCTCCCAGAAAAAACACTATGAAAGTATAAAAGATTTTATATTAAAAATATCAGCAATATATTTTTATATAAAAAATGACGAACAATATATTTTTAAAGCAAAATAACCAGCGATACATTTTATATGTTGTTGAAGGCATATAATTGGGTTCAAAATATATTATACTTAAAGCCATAAAATTGTGTTCAGAATATTTAGATTTCGCCATTAAATAACCCATTAAATAACCCAAAAAATTTCTTCGCAAAAAGTCACGTACAAAAAATTTCGTCGCAAAAAAGTCACGTACAAAATTTCGTCGCAAAAAGTGTCACATACAAAAATCGCAGAAAACAATGCCAGTATTGAATACTTGGGAATCCAAAATTTCAGGATTGCGAGTCCCGATCCGTCCCGGAATGTTTTTAATTTGCTCACTGAGTCGGTCTGATTCCAAAATGGTATAATATGTTGGTTTACGGCTTCTAGGAGTAAAGTTGTAAAAAAATTTACAGTGACGCACTGGCATTAGCGTTTATTATATAGAATAATAGCTAGTGAAAGTTAGAGAGTTGTGTCCGTTTAATTGAAAATGAGTGACACACGGACATTCGCATTTATTATATAGATATACAGAAAGACCCCCAACTTAAATCTTCCACATAATCGTAAGATATTAGCAAAGTGAAAACACTATTGTCACTAATATCTTACCATTATGTGGCAAGATATTAGTGACAAATTAGTGCAGGTGATGTAATGTATAATGGCTCTGAAATGGAAATCAGAAAGCCGGGTTCGAATTCCAGTCGGGTTCGTTATATTCATTTACGCGTAAATAGCCTTGGAAAATGAATCCGCCTCTTCTCCTCCAGCTATGGGTTAATTACCAAGACTTGTATCAGTAAATTATGATTATCTTTAAAGAAATTCTTTGAATCCAAAAATATTTTCGGGCTTTTAATAACCTTCAGAAGGTGTATAACCGTAAAAAATGACAAATCAGTCAATCAATTTACGTCTCTGTTTGTTTCTTTTTCTCCACTTGCACAATCTATTTTCTACCCGGTTTAATACCCGTAAATGTTCTAGATTATTCTAATATCTTTCCCCAAGTTTTTTTCTGCCAATTCAAATAGATCTTTGTGTCGTAAAATCTCCCCTTTTGTGTCCTTGTGCCAGATTACTCCGATAAAATAGCGACAAGCGACTTCTTGTTACCTCTTCTATCTATAGCTCAACAGCCGACATTAATTTTTCGCTTGAAGTTACACGGAGGTTAAACAGACTTGCTTGTATCAACAGTAGTAAGTGTTAAACACCTTCCTTACCATTAATACCAGCAAGGCATAGCAACCATAGCTCACAGTCAAGTCTCGGCTAAGAAAACAGTATCAGCTGCCGGCATGTGAACTCTTCATGCGCAGCAGATATGGTCACAAGACGAAGCTGATGAATAAAATGTTTACTTTGATAACTAAACAGAACAATTTTTGAATCCCCAAGTGTAGTCTGTCCAGTACAGTTACGCAGCGGGACAAATATAGGCCTATCACCGCCTGTGATATCCGGCGCAATGGAAGTTACATTCGTTTTGCACGCTTGGCCGGGATCTGTTGGGACTGCGGTAGCGCTGTAGGGAAGAATACTTCAGCGTGAACCTTGTATGGTGATGACATCAATTTGACTATTTGTCTACTTGACTGTCCTATCTCTCTATCTCTCTATCTATCTCTATCTATCTATCTATCTATCTATCTGTGTCTGCTCATATTCACTTATATACGAGTTCATATATATATATATATATATATATATATATATATATATACAAGGATATCTATATGTGTATATATATATGCGCACATATATATATATATATATATATATGTGCGCATATATATATATACACATATAGATATCCTTGTATATATATATATATATATATATATATATATATATATATATATATATATACACACATATAGATATCCTTGTATATATATATATATATACACACATATAGATATCCTTGTATATATATATATAAATATATATATATATATATATACACACACATATAGATATCCTTGTATATATATATAAATATATATATATATATATATATATATATATACACACACATATAGATATCCTTGTATATATATATAAATATATATATATATATATATATACACACATATAGATATCCTTGTATATATATATATATATATATATCTACACACACACATAGATATCCTTGTATATATATATATATATATATATATATATATATATATAGATATCCTTGTGTATATATATATATATATATATATATATACATATAGATATCCTTGTCTCTCTCTCTCTCTCTCTCTCTCTCTCTCTCTCTATATATATATATATATATATATATATATAGATATCCTTGTCTATATATATATATATATATATAGATATCCTTCTCTCTCTCTCTCTCTCTCTCTATATATATATATATATATATATATATATATATATATATATATATATATATCCTTGTCTATATATATATAGATATATAGATATCCTTCTCTCTCTCTCTCTCTCTCTCTCTCTCTCTCTCTCTCTCTATATATATATATATATATATATATATATATATATAAAATTCCTAGTTTGTATATATCTATCCTAAGCTGTTGATATCTAACTTTCCTAGTCTGTACATATCTATCTCTGTTGATATCTATCTATCTATCTATACTCAAATACATCTATATGAATGTTCACACACACCCATACGCACATATATATATAGTCGGTATCACCCAAAGCAAGGCATTACAGCCAGCCATTAACAACGCCCGGGGTTACATCTTGTGGAGGAATTATGAGCAGAAACATTAGTAATTAGTAGACAGAGAAAGACCAATCAGGACTGTAGATAGCGTTTGACATTGCATTTACAGTTTTGCTGATAAATGTTGGTTGGGATGCATGGAGCCGGGCGGTCCACAAGCGAGAAGTACGAGTTAAGAAACTGTTAGCATTGACGTTATGGCAAAAATTAGCCAGATCCGCTGTATATTGATGAGATTTCAACGCCAGTCTAGTATTGCGCTTAAATTCATACAGTCTAGGTATCATAGCGAAGATCTCATCCGAACAATTACAGTGAAAGTATTTATAAAAAAAAAGGCCCAGAGAGGCAATCTTACGGCGCTGGGCAAGTGACTTAAACTGAGCCACCAGCTCAGGACCAATAATATTGCTGATTCTTCTTTGTATCTTATCAAGGAGTTTCAGGTAAACAGCAGGGACACCGGACCATATATGGCAGCAATATTCTAAGCATGGACGAATGGTAGACTTATAGATATGCAAGATAGATTTCGGAGTGAAAAATTGTCTCGTCCGACGCAGTGAACCGACTTTCTTAGCAGTTGATCTAGGGATGGATTCAATGTAGCCTTTCCACCTCATATCAGCTGAGAACGTTAACCTGAGAAGGCACAGGGAGTCAGTTTCCTGTGGGATAGCATCAGCCATGCTGATGGACTGCAGAGAAGGGTCTCTCAGCTGATTACTTGAGAGAAGTTTGGTTCTGGAGGCGTTAAGCCATCTTTTTTCCTAGTTGACGACGGTCTTGAGGTCGTTTTGTGCCACTTGGACGTCGTCTAACTGATCGGCCTTACGAAGCAGGAGTAAATGGTAATGTCGACAGCGTAGATGCCAAGTTTAGAGCTGATGTTATCAGAAAGGTTGTTAAGGAAGATTAAAAACAGCACAGAACAAAGGATAGGGCCCTGTGAGATAACCTTATTAGTACGAAAGGATATAGATGTGTGGCCGTTCAGGACAACCTTCATTTCATAATTTGATACGAACGAATGGTTCAGTTCAAAAACTTTCCAGGAAACACCGTAGTTTTTCAGCTTGTGAAGAAGACCAGAATGCCAAACCATGTGAAAATCTTTCGCACGCACACACAGACACACATATATATATCCCAGTCTCATTATCTATCTATCTATCTATCTATCTATCTATCTATATATATATATATATATATATATATATATATATAATCACTCTCATTATCTATGTATCTAGCTAGCCATCTAGCTAGCTAGGTATCTTCATAATTATTTATGAGCTTGTTTCAATCCATTTCCTTTAAATATTTCCCATGAAGCATACATCTTATCCTCATTTCCATTAATCTGTATTTATTTTTACAATTACCTTAAATTTCACAACATATCTTTTACCTCACTGAAATGCTGATCGAAAAGTGGTGTCGTACGCATTGTGACCGACAGTCGGATTTAAGCAATTTATAAAAATACTATTCTGTGCACTTGTATATTTCACTCTTTTTCACTGTTCCCATATATATCTTTCGCGCTTGCTGCGTGTATATATCTAAACAAAACTTGAAAGCGAATAACTTCTGCTAACATAACGGTAGAAATGTGAGTGAGGGAAATGCAGAAAGAGGAGGATAAAGAGCAAGAAGAAAACGATGCAAAAAGAAAGAAGAAGAAGAAGAAGAAGAAGAAGAAGAAGAAGAAAACGATGCAAAAAGAAAGAAGGCGGCAAATATTAAAGTAAATGAGAAGAAGAAGAAGAAGAGGAAGAAGAATTAATTTGTTTTAACATGTGGATTTTGTCTAGTGTCGTTCGGGGCCCGTTTTCGCAAACCGACATTTCACAAGGGAAAAACTGTGAAAAATAACATCTTTTTCTCAACAGTATTGTTGAATTATTTAGACAGACTGAAACCTTTATTGTAGGTATTAACTAAGCATAGTTTTGTCTGGCAAAAACGCAACAAGCATGGCGTAGGCATAAGAATCAAATTCCAGCTGATTTATTTTCTGCGAAATTAGGTGTTAACCATTGCCCGACGGCAAAGCAGGCCTCAAACTGACATTGCTTGGTTTGGCATACTTCCTTTAGCGGAGGATACTGAGTCAGGATCGAACTCATTACAACGTCGAAACCAAATTATTAGTTATTGCGCGAAGAAAAGAAGTGTATCGAGTGTATCTGTTAAAACAGCTCGAATGAAACAGCACTGGATATTTTATATATATACAGAGTGCGGCTGGTATTTGAAGACACACAAATTTAAGATTAATACTGCTTTCCACTAACTTCTAATGCTTTTATTTTTCAGAAATCAAGAATAGCAAATCCTATGATAACAAATGAAATGAAAAGGCATGTTGTGATTGTGGCATTAAAGGCTGATCATAGCGATTTGGATATTGCACGTTTCATCAGAGTTGCAAGATCGTTTGTCCACAAGATGCGAAAAGAGTTAGAAAACGCTGACTGCTCCCCAATGTCTGTATCAAAACATAAAAGACATTCTGCACATTCTGATAAAGTGAGAACATCCGAATTTATTCAGGAAGTGAAGCAGACAATTGATGAAAACTGAGATCAATCAATGAGGTCAATTGCCAAAAAGCTGCATGTGTCTGAAAAACAATCAGAATGAGTGTTCATGAAGACATTCGATACAAGTTCTACGTGATAAAGAGAGGCCAATTTATATCTGAAAAAAATAAAAGGAGACCGTTTAAACAGATCCAAAGGGCTCTTAAGCAAACTTAAAAAATCCTCCAGAAGCTGGTGTGATTTGGTTTTTCTCAAATGAGAAAAATTTTGATCAAGATCGAAAACTTAAGAGAAGAAATGACAGATGGCTTTGTTCAGATCCTTCTGCGGTGCCAAGAGTGATGCGCACAAAATTTCCTTCAAGTGATATGGCATTGGGTGTTGTTAGCAATGAAGGACACGTTATGCCGCCACACTTTTTTTTCCACAAGGTCTTAGAGTAAATGCTGCTGCTTATATTGAGGTTCTAGAAACAGTTGTCAAGCCCTGGATTGACAACATATGCAACGACAGGTTTTTACATATTCCAGTAAGACTCGGCTCCATCCCACAAGGCCCTATGAACACAAGAATGGATGGCTGACCATTTGTACGACCACATTACACTAAACATTTGGCCTCCTAACTCCCCAGATCTCGATTCACTAGCCTATTATGTGTGGTGCGTTGTTGAGAAGGAGGTTAATAAACAGCCTCGTAACACTAAAGACTCTCTTAAAGCTGCAATAGTTCGAGTAATGTCTGACACAAATAAGGACCAATTAATCAGAGCTTGCAGCAGATTTCGACCTCGTGTACAGGCAATTATTGATGCTAGTGGTGGTTTTATTGAATAAAATTAAATAACAGGTAAATTTCATGTTTACTTGTTTGTAGTCAAATATAACTATATTCATTTATTCAGCAAGTATTTTACTAATGCATAAAATCTGTCCTCAAATACCAGCCGCACCATGTGTGTGTATATATACATATATATATATATATATATATATATATATATATATGTGTGTGTGTGTGTGTAAATGCGAATCCCCGTGTGTCAGTGTGTCACACTTTTCAACTTTACTCCTAGGGGCCGTATGCCAACACATCATATCATTTTGGGAATCAGACCGACTCCATGAACAAATTAAAAACATCCTGGGTCGGATACTGACCCGCTATCCTGAAATTTTGGATAGCTAAGTTTTCAGTACTGAGATTGTTTTAGGATTCCACCATCTTTGAGAATAATTGAAAAATTGTAACTCATTGCGAAATCCGGGGAAAGTCAACTATGAAATAAAAACAATTGTTTGTACGAAAAGCAAGGACCAACATATATCAATTTGTATTAAAATTAAATGACGACAGAAGAATTATCGTTAAGGTAAGCTTAAATATTATTTAAATGCAGCGATCAGTTTTGAGTTCTTCTGTATTTTATTGTTGCCTATCGCATCTACTCTTCCCAATCTATTGTGATGAAGGCCCAATCAAGATCACCCCGCAGGAGCTAGTTTAAATTCCGCCTGATAGAGATGCTTTTACTCACATACGCATAGAAAATCATTACACACACACACACACACACACACACACACACACACACACACACACACACACATATATATATACATACACACACACACACATATACTGATGTTGCTATTTTTACCAGGATATCAACACTCTATGGGTTATTTAATACCAAAATCTAAATATTTTTTATATGGGATTCTATTTTATTTTTGGAGATAAAGATGGTTTAGTGATAAAAATCTTATTACGCGTAAGTGAATATAACGAACGCAACTGGA
>OZ038486.1:115360250-115417750 GCA_964036315.1 Acanthosepion esculentum | reverse complement strand
AACTTCGTTTTTGTATCACAGCACACTGAGTTCTGTGTGCGGAGAAACAACGTCAAATGGAAGCCACACTTGAATCCCCGGAAAGTATTGACCCCCCACCCACAACTGGACTTAAAACTGGGCCTTATGAAATAATTTGTCACAGTTCTAGATAAGTAGTCTCCAGCCTTCAAGTACCTTCAAAACTTCTTTTCTAAGCTGTCTGCGGCAAAAGTCAAAGCCGGTGTCTTCGTCGGACCACAAATAGATCCTACAGTGCAAGGAATTCTTCAATAAGCTCACTAGGACGGATAAAGCAGTGTGGAACAGCTTTGTCGCAGTGGTTCGAGGCTTCCTGAGGAATAACAAACTACGTGAATCTTGTAAAAAAAAATGCCTTTAGCACAAGGCCGAAGGGAGAAGTAGAGAGTAACTATCCTGCTTCTTGTTAGTTCGATTCACTACCCATCCATTCTAACAATTTATACAAGCACCATAAGCACTCATCCTTCACCCTGCAGTTCGAACATACGCCAAAATACCACATTTTTAAGGGGGACCTAATTATACAATTATGATTATTGACAATATATAAAAGGAAGTGGGTAAGCCCATTAAATCAAATAAAAGTTTCAACTGAATAATTTAAAAGAAATTAAAACTGTGTTAGTAAGGTAAAGTCCACCCCAGGAAAATGAGAATGGCCGCTGTATTCTGCCATCGGACAGAATTAAGATGCTCACAAGCCAGTGGTGACAGAGGGGCAAATAAATTAGATAAGGAAAATATAAAATGCTGGTCTAATCAAGATAAAAAGAACAGGGGTAAAAAACATGGGAATGTATGGAATCTTGAAAAAGACGTCAACAAAAGATGCGGCTGTGAATAACAGTCACTCAAATTAAGTCGGAGAACGAGACTAGCTTAACCTGAAGTGGGGACCGCCAGGAAATCCGCCTCGTTGTGACCGGAAGGGACTAATAGAGGAAATCAAATTGTCCCGATTCACGGGAATCAGGCTCGCAGAACGTACCCACCTTTCGCTGAAATTTGCCGAAACCAATCGCTTTCTATCAGTTCTGATCTTCATCTTGAGCTTATACTTAAAGAATCCAATCAAATCCTGATGAGAACAGTATTTGTTTCGTATGATTCCCTCCGCTCGCGCCATCTATACCACTATTTTGGTCACAAGCAGCGTGAGAAAACACGAAGCGTTTCACCTCAGACTACAGGGGCGACACATTGTCGCACACATACGCGAGATTAATGGACACAAGATGTTCGGGATTGATACGAGCCGACAACTCACCAACCGGGTTCCAAAACGGGTGTATCAGCAGACAGTGGAAGAAGACGTGCGTGGTAGTCTCATGCAACCCACGATCACATTGGTGGCCTGTCTGCCAAGTCCGTCTTGAAACTCACGCCATTGAGAGGCAGCGAATTTTGATCTAATCGGCAGATAAGCAAAAACTCAAGATTACTGAGATTATCAGCCGCTGGCGTCCGGGACCAGAAAGAGCGCAACTCATCCGCCAACAAGCCAAGCCGATCACGACGCAGCCCCTCCACTAATATCCGATACAATCTCTCTAAGACGAGTAGTGACACGTAACGCGTGTCGACACTCGTTAAAGAAAGCATTCTGGCGCCGGGGCTTACGACGGCACTCACCTCTCGGGCTCGAAATGAGAGATAGTAATGGAAGGCAAACCTAACACTACTTGACCGCAAAGAAAAGCCTAAATTAACGAATTTTTCGGTGAAATAAATAATAATCGAGAATTTCAGCAAGAATTGAACGATTTGATCACGCCACGCTGATGACGTAAGTAACAGTGTAATTAATGATGTCATTATTAATTTATGGTGTTTTCAACAACGAAGTAAGCCTCTGTTGTTGCCGTTACAAATTAGTATTGGGACAACAAAACGAGTTAGAAGTACTTAAGTAAATACTTCAAGTTATCATTCAGGGAATTAAATTAAAAAAAAAAAAAAACACACACACACACACACAAGGCTCCAGTCTTTCCGAGACCCGTGACCAATCATGTTTCGTCCCCTGATCCACTTTTTTGGTGCGGCCATCGTCTTCTACGCCATTCTAACTAACGATACCTTTACTTGGTTCGGTGTTTTTCATAACCTTCGAATTCTGACTCTCTGGAATTTATGGATTTTGTTCTTTTTCTTCCTTGCAAGTATCTTCTACGACTTAGTTCTCTCAGTGAAGAAGTCTACCCACAGGTTCTTCCGCGAGACTCTTTCTGACTGTTTCAACGCCATTGTTTTTCCATTGTCGTTATTTGTTCAAATTGTCTTTCTCGGCGTCTTCCTGCTCGACGGCGATGTCCCATTTGGCTGGTTCACTGATCTACACAACCAACTGAGCCACACGCTACCAGCCCTGCTGGTCATCCTGGAGAGGTGTTTGACCTATCACCCATATTTAAACGTTCGCTGTCATATGATCAGCTTGGTACTGCTGACTTTCCTTTACCAGTTGACGGTAATGCTTTTGAGGACCGCGCGGGGTTCATGGATTTATCTATTTCTCGACTCATTCAAGCTAAATTCTCGCATGATGTTCTTTCTGGCCATGCTACCGATCTTGTGTATCATTTATTTCATCGGTTCGCAATTTAATCACAGAATTTGGAGAACAACGAAACGTAGAAGGACTAGTAATGAATGCAATTAGATAAGAAAAAGAAAGCGAAGAAGAGGAATACAAATGTAAATAGTCGTAATAATTAAAATAAATTACTGGTTCCTACACGAGGAACGTTTCTCTAAGTCAAATAAAACGAGGTTCCAAAATTTATATGTGGGTCGTGGTAAAATACAAAAAGCTATAAGAAGCAATGGGAAGCAACGGGAAGCAACAGAAAGCAACGAGAAGCAATGAGAAGATAAAGATTTATTAAAAACATTATACATGACAATAACGGTAAGAAGACAAAATATATTAAGAAAGCGGAAGTGGCAGGAAACGCTTGCTCTCTGCCTAACAAGGAATTCAGTCCCAGCGAAAAAACAATTAAAATTAATCCAATGGCTACGTCTATCGCATTGTATGAGGTCATCTTCTGAACTTACGAATTTCAAAGCTGATTAAAATTGAGACATTTACCGCTGGTAGAATAATTGGAGAAACAGCACAGCGAGTGTAGAGAAAGACGCAAGAATTGGAAAGTTTTAATTCATTTATAAAATACTATATATATATATATATATATATATATATATATATATATATTAGTAAAGAGACAAGACAACCTTAAGGGTCGATTATTTACATTTTATTTCCCCAGGAAGGCGTTTTTTCCCTGGTTCCTCTGACCACATTTCCAAGCATAAAAAAAGAAATGTGATCTGAGGAATCGGGAAAAAACGTCTTACTGGGGATAATATTTGTTCTGGTTTGACATTGAGCTCTCTGGATTACATCCTCCATACGGATTACCAAACTTTTCATTGCCTAACTATATATATATATATATATATATATATATATATATATATATATATATATATATATATATATATATATATATATCTATCAGAAAATCATACTATTTACATTGTTCGGACTATAATCCTCATCTTTGTTGCCATATTTTTCACAAAGTTTCGGCCGTTGTACGCTCCGGCATTCTTCATGTGGTTGGAATGTCGAACTGAACCATTTATTTCGCTCGCTGGGGTAGACTGTTCTAGTTCCACGTGCCATGTGTAATGGATGTCAGTTATCAGTTATCTCAAGAACACATGTCACAGTTGATAAGAGCGTCAGTTAGGTCCAGTGACAGGAGTCAAAGAGTGTGTGTTCAGTACCTGGTTAAGGCGGTGGAAAACTTGCAGAGGGGAATTAACAGGAGATAACTGATAACTGACATCAATTAGACATGGCACGTGGAACTAGAACAGTCTACACCAGCGAGCGAAATAAAGGGTTCAGTTCGACATTCCAACCATCTGAAGAAGGCCGGAGCGTACAACGGCCGAAACGTTGTGATAAATATGGCAACAAAAATTAGGATGATAGCCCGAACAATGTAAATAGTGTACATAATACCCCATCTCAGAAATATAGACAGATAAGAAAACTATGTCTCCTTTGCTTTCCCTGCTTCTTCTTGGTTCTCGTATCTTACCGACACAGATTCCTTAAATTCTTGTCTTCTTAAAGAAGTGGACATACATTGAGAATAACTGTTATAACTCGCTCCAAGCGGTTATAATATTCTGTCTCGCTTAGGCTACTCGCCGTGGCGTCATTAGAAATTCTCCTCAACTAACTCCAAGGGATTTCTCTTAACTCACTTCGAGTTCTTTATTTAAGGCGTCTTGCCTATTTCATTTGTGTTACCGGGGGTGTCTAATTTACTCCACATTATTAACTGACACAAAGAGACAAGTTGTATAATTCCTTTTAAGACGCTTAATTTATCGCTAAACTATATTTAAACTTTTTTTATGGAACAGGAAAATGTTGTTGTAAACTAAGATATGTGCTCAACATTGATGTAATATCATTCTCTATGTCAGTGAATGTGGGACAATTTCCTCACAGATGGTAAAGAGACTTGAGGCAACGGAAACGTGGTTCTATAGCTGAATACTGGGAATATCCTGGATGGCAAACGTGAGCAATGTGGAAGTATTAAGAAAAAGCGGAACAAAAAGGACACTTGCTTAGGACCAGAAACAGACCGTTGAAATTTCTGGATTGCATAATAAGGAAAGGGTGCATGGAGAATTTGAAACCCACGTGACGTTTGAAAACAACAGGAAAAAATGAAGCTTGTGTAAATGGATGGCAGAACATAAACGAGGAGGGATTGTAATTGGGACAACTACTGCTTAGCGCTACAAGAAATAAGAGTTTTAATTCAGCCATGATTATCCACGTCCTGAAGGGACATGACACATAAAAGAAGAAATGTTAAGGATTTGTTTACTTTTTATCATATGTCTTTTATTTATATTTGGACATTGTCCCATATAAGGATTATTTTCGATATATGGTCGCAGGTCATCTAAATGAGGAAAACTTGTCTATGAATTTGAACCCAGCACTGACTCTGAAAATAAAAGATGGAAATCAGAGCGCCTGTCTTAGAGCGATGGTTCATATCTTTTCAGCTTGGCACATATTGGTTAGGAAGATTGTATTGTGCCAGCTTCCATATGAGAAAACAAACCATAAAAGTGGGGGGGAGTTATGGTTCCAATTTGAGCAATAGTTAATATTTACTGACCTTTAAATTTGAAGGCACAAAGGCAAATAGAGCAAAAAATGGTGATTGCATCAGTCGTCAAAACCAGTAAACATGACACAAAGTTCTAAAAATCAATCACTATTAAGTGTAGTTGGAAGTAGGACACCTAAATACGACGAATATAAACGCCTAGTAAAGTGGAGGCACGGTGTAGTAATGAATAGCGGATCGGATTGAGGAATCGGAGAGTCGAGTTCGAATTCCAGTCGGATGCATCACTCACGTGCTGATACCATTGGGAAATGTATGAATCATCTCCTCTCTCCCCAGTTATGGGTAAATAGCAGGACAGACCGGGTTCTATAGCCTTGGATGGTAATGTAGAAAGAAATGGCAGCCAACTGCGGGGAAAAAATCTGCCTTGTCAGTCATTTATCGAAATACACATGATCGCCTAAGCGTGTATCACGTATAGCACATAACTGACTGACAAGTAAAGCACAACACAATATAGAGATTGGAAGATTATGTCGCGCCAGTTTTGATTGTAGGGAAGGTTAGGCTAGTTATTTTGTTTAGTCAGCCTAACGGAGATGATAGTTTAATTTGGCATTAATAGTTAATTAATAGTTTAATTTATATGTCAACCCTTATCAATTATGTGCGAGCAAACAGTGATTTATATCGTCTTATAAATGCCAGTGCTTGTTTTAATTCCCAACGCCGCATGAGCAGTTCTCTCCACTGGAAATGCAATTCTATTATGAAATTTTTTACGAATTATCAACAATTTGCAGGTTATTTAAAGACAGAATTTGTATTTGGCGGGGATTATGAGAAACTTCTTTTTTTTTTTTTAGAAAATAATCGTTTAGTGATACAAATCTTTAACAAGTGATTAACCCAGTGATGAGAGATTCATACCTTTCCCAAGAATATTTGCGCGTAAGTGAATATAACGAACCCAACTGGAATTGGAACTCGGCTCTTCCATTACCAATTTCAAGCCATTACCCATTACACCACCTGCACATCTAAACTAACAGCACCTGCTATTCCTAAGCGGTACCATCTAGGTACTGACAATTTGCTTAACTTCGGTCATCGTACGGGAACCGGTGTTTCAACGTGATGCCGCCGTAAGATTATAAAAGAAGGCTTATCTATAATAAAATCGTTTTCAATGCATATTTATAGAAAAATGATTTGCAATACATTACAGAACATTATTATTCATTCATCAAATTTTATATTTACTCCTAACCACTATTTTTAAAATCGTTTCTATCTGAGCAAGGCGATAATGCCACTAAGACGCATGGGGGTTACTGTGAGGGAAAGACAATGAGAAAACGTTTGTGAGGAGAAAGGACGATAAAAGAACAGAAAATCAGTAAGACAGAAGATGGAGATTGAAGCTGCATTTACTATTTTTGTATATCGTAGGTGGCAGTGGAACAAGAGACAGGAAATGAATTCCACAGGCGAGAAAAGAAAAGATTAGAATAGAACTTACGGTTGCATCTAGTAATTTCAACAGTAAAACGGTGAGATGTTGTTACCAATCTGGTAGTACGCCTTTTGCAATGCATTACTATCATAAAATAATTTACAGTGAAATCTAAAATATATTTAGCATATGCATATGCATATAACTATGCCCTAATTCCTGTCACTGTCTCTTTTTATCATTTCTATCGTCAAATAACTTACAGCGAAATGTAAAATATATTTCGCATATACATGTAAATTTTCCCTAATTCTAGACCTTTGACAATCCCTTTTTATCATTTGCAATGCATTACTATCGTAAAATAAATTACAATGAAACCTAAAATATATTTAGTATGTGCACATAAATTTGCCAAAATTCCTGGGCATATATATATATATATATATATATATATATATATATATATATATATATATATATATATATATGTATGTATGTATATATGAACATAATTAAATACACTGTTAAATACATAAATATTGAACAATGTTATAACGTGTATATATATATGTGTATGTGTATATGTATGTGTGTGTCGATAGATATGAATAGACTGAGATAGATAAAAATAGAGTGAGATAGATATATAAAATAGATAGATAAATAGATATAAATAGACTGAGGTAGACATATATGAATAGACTGAGATATGATTGGATAGATAAATCGATATAACAAGACTGAAATAGATAGATAGATAGATATGAATAAACTGAGACAGATATGATTAGAGCGATAATAGATAAATAGATATAAATAGACTGATATATATATATATATTCATACATGTTTCATTAAATAATATAGATAAGTGTTGTCTATATATTTTATGTAAGTTCTTTTCATATCGTCTGATAAGCTTAATATCATTATCATTAAACAATGAAAGAAAATCACAATATTGATACATATTTTTTAATCCAATCTAAGCTTTCGGCTTACATAAGCCATTATCAAAGATGACAATTACACAATATATTAAGCAATACACGAACAAGAAATTGATGGTAGTCTGTTTTTGTTTACATGGATGATTTCCAAGCAACGATAAACACGTGCATATAAAACGCTGAAAGCGAAAATCGCACAACAGCTCATGACGTCACACATGACCACGCGAGAGTGAATCCGATGAGTATTGAGTATGGAAAGCCGTTGGTATGAACCAATGGCTTCTGTTACTAATTATAGGCATTTAAGGATATTTGTGGAGATTTCATAGTTTATTTTGTTCAGGTTAGGTTTCAACTGTTTTATGTATATAGCTTCAAGAATCTTTAGTTTTTGTTTATTGTTTTCATGTTTAAGTATAGTTGTGTTTTCGACGAGGACTTTCCGGAATTGTGTATGCGGCCAGGCATGTTGTTTTAAATGCCTAAAAATGTTAAAGTTATCATTCAAATGTAGTGTCAAGCGTTGTGAAAGCGAGTTTGTGGTGTGACCAACATAGATATTATTTAGTTCGTTGGAGATACAATCTCCCAAAGGGCACCTGAATTTGTAAACTATGTTGGTTTTTTTCAAATCGCTAACCGGGGGAGAAGAATCATTGCGAATAATTGAGTTGGATATACTAGATTTAGTGTAGTATATAATTAACTTAATTTTTTTGCTAGGATCTGTTGTAGATATGTTAGTATTTACTAATTTTTTTAGTATATTTTCATCTTGTTTATAATTAGTATGCATTTGATTACGATATAGGAGATTAATATGTTTGAGATTAGTAGAAGCAGTATTATGTACTATTTGCTTAGTATTGAGATTTCTAAGAAAGCATCTTATTTGTTCATCAATTATATAGTTTGGAAAACTATTATTAACAAGTGTTTGTTTTATATTCTTTAGTTCACTGTAAAAAATCTGTTTTGTGGATGAATTAGTTTCTGCACGGTGTATTAGATTTTTTATAATTGCTATTTTGTAGTAATATGGGCATTCGCTCTTGTAGTTAAGTGTACATGAATTTATGCTAGTAGGTTTTTTATATGGCGAAATAGTAAATTTGTTATTATTTGTGTTTATCAATATGTCAAGGAAAGGAATTTTATTAGTAGTATTGAGTTCATACGTGAATTTGAGGACAGAATTATTTTGGAAACATTTTTGTAGTTGAAGTATTTCATCTTTATTTTCAACTAACATAAGAATATCATCAACGTATCTTACATAGATGGATGGTTTTTTAAAGTCTGTGAATATCTTATTTTCCAGGTTCGACATATAGAAATTGCTAAATGTCGGACCCAGTACTGAACCCATAGAGACACCATCACATTGTATATATATATTATTATTATGATCTAAGAAAGGGACTTCAGTAGTACAAGCTAATAGTAGTTTCCGTAATATATTAGGATTAATTTTAAGTGGGGGTAAAGATGAGTTACTGTATATATTTCTTATAATTATGTCATTAGTTTCACTAACAGGGACATTGGTAAATAAGTTTTCAACATCAAGTGAAGCTATGATTTCATTGTCGGGTTTTTCACTTTTTAGGATTTGGATTACTTCTAATGTTGACTTAACGCTATATTTACTAGAAAGGTAAGGAGTAATGAGTTGGTTGATGTATTTTGTTAGTTGATATACAGGAGTTGGAATTTGTGATATGATAGGACGGAGAGGATAGTTAGGTTTATGTGTTTTTATAGTGCCGTATATGTAACCAGGCCTATAATCACCAACAATCTTAGGGAGTTTTAAAGAGTTCTGTTCGGCATTATTAGCATTAAAGAGTTTATTAAGCTTTGATTTTAGTTGGTTTGTCGGATTCTTGTTGAGTTTTTTAAATTTTATGTGATCATGGAGTATGTGGTCAAGTTTTTTGTTATAATCTAATTTGTTTAGAAGGACGAAAATGTTGGTCTTGTCAGCTTTTTTTACGATTATATATATATAGATAGATATGAATATACGGAGATTGATATGATTAGATAGATAGATAGATATATAGATAGATAGATAGATAGATATGAACATACTTTGATAGATGTGAGCAGACTGACGAATTGAATGATTGATGAATGCCGTAGTATTGAAATACATACTTGTCATACTTATATACAGTCATCTCCAAAGGAATTTGCGACAGTGTAAGTGGCATGGCGGCTCCTTGCCATGAAGGTTAGAACTGGCTGAACCAAGGAATGTAAAAGTAGCGATAGAGCTGCGAGGGGCTTGCCACATCCCACCTCCGAGAGAGAAGTTGGAGTGTGGAAAATAATTCATCACTCCCAAAGACTCGGAGACACTGGAGAGTGAGGTCTGGGCAGCTCCCGTCCAAATATAACAACATTACCCCATTTTAGGTTTGATCTGGCTCTTATAAAGATATGTCCGAATAATAATAATAATAATAATAATAATAATAATAATAATAATAATAATGGAGATATAGATAGTCTTTATATATGTTCATGAAGTAAAATGTGGAGGAAAAGTGTAAAACGAAAATACTTTTAATAGACTTTAATATATAAAAATAATATTAATAATTTAGTAAAGGCATAGTTAGTTTTTAGGCATGTACATGACATAAGCATTGGAGAAAATGCCTGTAAAGCGAGAACGATTTTGATGCACTTTAATAATAATAATAATAATAATAATAATAATAATAATAATGAGAGTTATGTTAGGTTGTGGTGAGTAGATTGAAGAAAGTTGGTTCATTGTGTCGTGCGAGACAATTTTTCTCTCCACAATCTATTATATATATCTACCATTCGTCCATGCGTAGAATACAACCATGTTCTGAGATTGAACTATGATCGTTCAAGTGAAACGTAAGCCTCCTCGTCATCACCGTTGTTGTAAAACCAATATATCTATTAACATTTTTACTTGAGATGCAATCTCCCAAATGACATTTAAATTGATATACGATGTTGGTCTTTTGTAAAATGCTATTTGGCGGAAAAGAGTCATTATGGATGACTAGGTTGTTTGCATTAAATTTAGTATAGTATATAATTAATTTTATTTTTTTACTTAGATCAGTGGGGATTTATTAGTGTTTATGAGTCTTTTTAGAATTTTTTCCCTCCGGCTTGTAGTTAGAATTCATTTGATTACGATCATAGTTCAATCTCAGGACATTTAAAGGAACCCTCATGTTCACATTTAAAGTTTAGACAGATATTAGTCGAAAATATATCAGTACTTCATCAAGATAATAATAAGCAAGAACTTAAAATTCTGGAAGCCCTTTATTTAAGAGAACTGCGGCCCAAAATAAATAAAGTCAACTACGAGTATAGCAACAGAGTTCGTAAATGTTTGTAGCGGCAGTTTTTTTATAAAGCAATAATAAATCAAAATACTACAATTAAAAATCCTTTAAAAAAATCACATAAGTTACCTCCCTTGCATTGCGGTGAAAATATTTTGAATGTACGGTGTTAACGCATAACACATTCATAGATATGCAACCCCTGAAGATGGTCTCAGATGAAATTGAAACTCTTTGGGAAAATAAAAATGATTTAAAAGAAATTTTTCTTGATCCATTTTCTACAGTCACCAAGAAATTAATTCGTGGATTTAAAAGGATTAAAACTAAAATAAGTAGACATAATACGTCTTAAGTTTTTAACCAAACACACACATACATACACACATACATACACAGACTCACAGACATATATATATATACATATATATATATATATTTACACACACACACACATATATATATATATATGGGTGTGTGTTTGCGTGTGTGTATGCATGTGTGTATGTGTTCCTTTTTCTTTTTTCTTTTTCCATTTCTGTCATTTTATTTTTTGCTTCTTTCTTAATCTTCTGTTTTCCATCAATTTTTTTTTTTACCTTCATTTAAACTTTCATTCTTTCTAATTTTCCTTATCTTTTTCTGTCTGCCTTCCGTTCTTTTTCATTTCTCCTATTCTCTCTTTCTCTTTCTCTCTTTTCCTTTTCCCTTCATTTTTTTTTCTCCATCTGTCTCCTTTCTTTCGCTCTTTCTCTGCCACACTCGTCATTTGTGCCTACCTCGACGGGAAATCTGCTCAGGCCAGACGTAGAGATCAGTTAGGCACGCATCTCCTCTGTTTCATGATAGACCGAATTACGGAACATCGATAGATCAGTAAGCAGCGACGACATCTTGTCTCCTCGTGCCTCGATCGTCGACGAAGATACCGATCATATCAATTCTACTACAGAACTATTTGGAAACGAGCGGATTCTTTCTGATTAGGCACAATTAGATATTGCACACAGCCATGAAAAACCCCACGCCACATTGGCCTCCGGATTCATATAAAGTCAATCAAGGTCTTTGATGTTGTCCGACTCAGTTTTGAATGGCGCATTTCTGACTGCATTTTGTGATGCTTTCGTCATTATATAACCGAATCGGCAAAAGCCTGTTCTATCTTTGCCGGCCAAGATTGGCTCTTTCGGCTCTATCCGCTTATCAACGACGGTTTAAAAGAGTAAGCTTAAAGTTCTGAGCATTTGAATTGCGGTGCGTTTAATAGTAATTATCAATAGGCTTATCAATATTTTCTATCGGATCCCTAGCGTGATGAGGCAGGGGATTTTGCTGAAAATAATTATTATCGTCCGCCAACATATACGCTTTGTTTGTTTGTTTGTCTGTTTTTGCCTAAGGATATAAACAAGTTAGTATATCAAAATGTCGATAAGACACGTCATTACTGGAGTACTTGTAACAGCAGAAGACCTGACGAACTGGGAATCCAAGCAAAAATTGAAACATTTCAGATAAAAGTATTGCTAATTGACATGATTTGATCGGACCGTCCAAACAAAAGCAGTATTAAAACAGTTCAAAGGGGTCTTGCAAAGAGGTTGTAATAACTGCATTTCGACGCGACAGGGTTTCAAATATTTACAGTGATACTGAGGAGGCTGCTGGAAACTTGTTCTGACTCTATCCTCACCTGATAATGATGACTTGCTACACGCAGAGCCGTCTTCTAGAGACGGCTTGCAAATCCCTGTTGTAGACGCCTGATCGGGCGCATATGTTTGTTCAATACCCACAGACACCACCTGAGTTTTATACTAAAAACTATGCTGAGCAGACCTTAGTTAAAGATTCCAACGCATAATCTGCCGTGGTCAACAGTTTGAAATAAGGCTAGTACACTCAAACCTTCGGCCATATAAGTTTGTTCAACATCCACAGAGTCCACATGCATTTTATACTGAAAACTATACTGAGCGGACCTTAGTTACTGTTTCTGTGAGAGAGCGCATAATATGGCGTGGTCAACAGGCTAATACACTCAAGCCCTCAGTCACGATGACGTGTAGCTTGCTAGCTCAACCATTAACGGCTCCCAACAGTTACGTCTATTCAATTTCCCTCATAAGGCTTGGGTCAACACATGGTATGTTTTTCAGGCATTTTTTTCAAAGCTGCCGAGTGATGGGATTACCGATAACATCAGGTAGTAACCTTCGCGAGAGATCAATCATTGCGAGGTTCGAACCCAGCTCTCGTATTCAGAAAGCGAACGTTCTAGCTCCACTTGTCCATAAGATAATATTAACAAGAAAATGCAACAAGTAAATAATATAAGCCATATAATAATTATCAATGTGTATTGATTTGCGTATTCCTGTCCCATCGTTGAAAGGGAGGTAAGTCAACTTATATTCGTAAAATTATAAGTAATTACTTCTCTTATTTGTTTTCATAATCTATACAAATAAAATAGTTATCTGCATTTAGACAAAATTACTTCCCGATCAAAATGAACCGTTTAATTAAATTAACCCTTTATTCCTATGTTTCGTAGATTACAGGCTTATTTTTCAAGCCTTTCATGTGAGGTACTCATATAACTTTGTCTCTTAAATGATCATTTTGCTTCAACTCGGTCTTGAAATAAGGTTTTGTCGTCGGCGTCTTTGTCGCTCTGTTGCTAATATTTTTCTCCGAAAAGATATTTCCATTTCACTGTTTAAACACATATAATTTTTAACATGAAAATATATTGAGCAAAAAGCGATTTATATAATACGAGGAGCAATCAGTGAATCATGGATATCATTAAACGTCTAAAAATATAAAGGGAACGGATTAATTAAATGTTCCAATGGCCTTGGTTTTTAGTTGTGCATTCGTTATCTCCACTTTATCAAATCTCAATACATTTGCTTCAAGGCGTTTGTTTCATCGCATCTCATTATTAAAGCTTTCCACCAATTGCCATCATTTTTGACGGCACGTGAACAGTAATACAGTGGAACCTCGGTTCACGAATTTAATTCGTTCCTGAAGAGCGTTTGTAAACCGAAATGTTCGTAAACCGAAACTGTGACTTTTTTCTTTACATTGATTCCTATTGGAAAAATTCCAAAAGGAATGAATGTAAAGAAAAAAGTCACAGTACAATAAAATTGGAAAAGAAAAGCACGCTACAACATACGAATGTATGCAACACTATCAGAAATGATTCCGTTCGGGTTAACTCGGTTCGACAATGTTCTTCAAGAACCAAAATTTTGTTCGATAACCGAGGCATTTTTATCTTGAATTTTCTATTCGAAAACTGATTTGTTCGAAATGTGAGACGTTCGAGAACCGAGGTTGCTATGTATTCTACATTATATTGAATCTGTGCCATTTTATTTATTATTTAATAATAAAAATGAACGTATAAATAAATAACAGAAATGACACGTTTCAAAACATCGTTTATTTCTATTACAGTTTTTTTTTTTTACTTTTTATTAAATTAATATTAAATGACATTAAATGAATATAAAGAATGTAAAAGGCACAGTGGAGTAATGGATAGCGGCTTGGAATACAGTCATGCAATACATGATCGCCTATATCACGTATGACACATAATTGACTGACTGATGCAAACAGCCCGTAAAAAATTTCGTCATTAAGAAGGCAATTTTATGTCGATGTAGATTTTAAGGAAACGTAAAAAACAAATTTGAGTAAAAAGCAAATCGAATGAGAATATCATTATAAATGAAATCTTTGTTGAATATAACACGGTTATAAATCTTTCCATGATATGGTTAACAAAAATGACAGAAACCCCCGATAAATATATATATATATATATATATATATATATATATATATGTATGTGTGTGTGTGTGTGTGTGTGTGTGTGTGCGCGCGCGCATATATATATATATATATATATATATATATATATATATATATATATATGTGTAAAAGAGACGGTGAAGTAATGGATAGCGGCTCGGATTGACGAATCCAGTCGAATCCATTCACTTGTGAAACGTATGAGTCCTCTTCTTCTCTCCCCAACTATGAGTAAATAGCAGAACAGACCGGGTTCTATAGCTGCGGGGGAAAAAATTACCTCGTCAGTCATGTATCGAAAGATACATGATCGCCTAATCGTGTATCACGCATGGCACATAACTGACTGGAGAATTGGCATGTTTCACATGATTGTTATTGCTACTTTTATGAAAGATTTTTTATTTGTAGTTTTTTATCATCTTTTCTTTTACATAATACCATATTCTCCATCTATGTGCTAAAGAAAGGGTAACCTGGGTTTTCGAATTTTGGGTGAAAACAAATCTAGAAAATACTTTACTGATTTCGTTTTTTACAGTTTATCAAACATTTGTCGATTGAAACATTTATTAACTGTAATAATATGCATATTTTCATTGTTTACGTTTATAAGATGTTTAGCTGTTTCTCGTTGGGTTGTTTATGGCTGTACGCGTTTACGCAACTAGTATACCAACAATACTTTTATCATTCTCTTTGTACTTTTAAAAAACTTATTTAACTAGAAGATGGGATAAAGAGAATGAGGGAAAAGGTTAGTCTATTGCAATTTGGTCTCTCAAAAAAGGAACTGGCAATTGGCACGATAAAATCATTTTCTATAAGTGAAAATATGGGGCCGCACGATACGCGAGATCGTGCATTACATGAGTATATAGGATATCTATTGTTAGTTACGACATAATTTTGTAATTATCAATCTTAGAAGCAATCTAAATGTCTTTCAGACACTAATAACGACATTTCCCCCAATGAAGTGAATATTACTTTTTATTCATCGGTTCATATGCGTCATAACTAACAATGGATAAAAAATGGTATTCATTCTTTTAAGAAGAATATTCTGCTATTGATGTCTCCAAGATGGTTACATTGCCGCTATGAATTATAATTATGAATTGAAGTTTTTTTTTTCCTTTTAGAAGTTTTCTAAATAAATACCACTTTTATGTCGTTGGTATCCAAACATAGGAAATTTACTTTGGGAGTTTTTTATTCTATTATTTCATTGTAAACACGAATTTTCCATTAGAGATGCAGCCAATATTTTGACAATTATATATAATTCGTCAGACAGTTATAAAACACACACACACACGCATATATATATATATATACATAAAGAAAGAGGGGGAAAGAGAGAGAGAGGAGGAGGATAGAGACGGAAGAGAGAATTTGGTAAGTAGAGAATACAGGAAGATTTATAGATTGATAAATAGATATATCTACGTGTTCATATATTGACGGAATCGTGTACATAAAATGATATAGATTTACTTATATATCTTGTGAAAATCTGTTCAGATATTTCAGCCATAGAGGAATATACATTAGCTGAAATAGAAGAAACTAAAAATGATTTATATGTAACTCGTTGGCTACCATTTCTCTCTCTCTCTCTCCATCTATCTATCTATATCTCTCTCCCTATATATATGCAATTTTTATATATATTATTTACATATTATATATGCATGGTACTTATTGGAAAGCGCTCAATGTCAGTGATGAGCTAACATATTTACTTGTATTGATATGAATTTGTGACCCTGGTTTCACGCTATTTGTGATCGTTAGACAAACTGATTAATTTTTAATCTATCTATGGTTGCGCATATCGGTGTTTTTATCCCTTCCACTACCATAAAAACAACGATATACGCAACAATAGATAAATCTAAAAATGGATCAGTAGATGGAGGCCCATTTAGAAACACCGTGTACTGTAGACAACGGGGAAGTAAAACTTGATATGAAGAAATACGACATTTGGAATGCGGGGAAGCATACAATGACAAATTATTATTATTAGTCATATTTTATATTTGCTGGGCAGATTAACGTCTCTCTCCACGGCAAGTCTCTACAGTGTTGGATCAATACATCAACGTGTATAGTGATCATCTATGTCTCTATGAGATAATATAAATATCAATTACATTATAATAAGAAAAAAACAAATTCAACAACATTACTTAATGACTTTTTAAAAGACATTAAATTACGTCAATTAGCATCCGCCATAATTTACCTAGACTTTTCAGTTAGCCTGATGAATATTCATGAGCGTTTCTTACATTAAAAAATTTTGATAAACTAAAAACATTTTTAGTTTTGTTTATAAATATTTGTTGTAAAATACAATCCTTACATTTGCCTTGATAAAATCTAACAGAAGTTTTCCTTCTGCGATTATATATATTCTTTTACATTTGTATATATATATATATATATATATATATATATATTCTTTTACATTTGTATATATATATATATATATATATATATATATATATATATATATATATATATACAAATGTGAAAGAACGAAAATAAAATAAATTCAAACGTTCATTAAATTAATTTAAAATGGGCTCAATACAAGAGTAGAGCAATTATTTATTATAAACCGTTACATTGGGACATGCAAGTTACCACGATAAAAATGCAGATTCATTTCGATGTCTAATTTAGATATCTCATCATGTGTTTAACATTGGTGCAACAGTTTGATATATATATATATATATATATATATATATATATATATATATATATATATATATATATATATATATATACCGGGTGTGGCAGCAAAATTATTCAAATCGTGTAACAGCAAAATAAATTGTTCAATTGTTAGATTAAGCTTTGACTCATTGTATCTTAGAAATGATTAAAGATATCTTACTGGAATACTCCGAAGTTTTTGTAACACTACCGGACTCTATTTGAACAATAAGTATATATTTAGCTCTCAGTTGAAATTAAATTATGATCCCTCTTACTGTTGTGACCTTCTGTTCCACTTTTCCTCTCTACTGCTACCTTTCTTTTAAATTCATTCAACGTTCTCTTGACGGTTCTTGAATGAACTCTGAAAATGGAAGCCAAAGTATGAATGTTCATACCATTACTGAAGGCCTGAATCATCTTTTTCTTCTCACTTTCCTGCTCAGTTGGGAAGATATAGTGGGCCTGACACAAAACGCATTTAACGTGTTCTCTTTCTAGTTAAATAACTTAAAGTGTTTTTCAGTGGTTCTTACGACAAATGGTGTCACGATGGTTAAACGACTTATCTAAAAACCTGGAAAAAAGAAACTCAATTAAATTTGTGTGTGTGTTTTTTTTTCTTAGATATTAAACATTTTGTGGGACGGACAATTATCTAATGCTGTAACACGATTTGGACAAATTTACTGTTACACTCAGTATATATATATATATATATATATATATATATATATATATATATATGTATAGTTGTACTGATATGAGTTTATGACCCTAGGTTTCACGTCCTTGCGATCGTCAGACAAACTAAGTATGTTAGCTCTATCACTGATATTGAGTATTTTCCAATAAGTACTGAGCATATATATGCATATATATATATATTATACATATATATATATATATTATACACACAAACACACACACACACACACACACACATATATATATATATATATTATACATATATATATATATATTATACACACAAACACACACACACACACACACATATATATATATATATATATATATATATATATATGTTTGTATGTATGTATACATATATATATATTGGCAGCAAGAATTCATCCAAAGAAATCTAATTAAAAAAAGCTGATAAGATCAGTCTGTTTAATTTTTTATTATATATTTCTTGCCTTCAAATGTTGAGTATTGTCCTTGAAATTGTGGATAAACTCTCTGAAGTTCATATTGTGTTATTTTTTTGGCTCATTATCAAAAATCAATGTAGTGTCTGGTTGGTAGTTAGGATTCACTTGTCTCTATTCTGGTATTCTTTGATAGCTTCAGACAGCTTATACACAACTTCGAGTGCAATACTAGAAACCTTATTCGAAGGTTGGATAAACATAATAAAAAATATCAGACGCACCCTTCTCGGTACATCATATATATATATATATATATATATAATGACATGACCCTCAATGTTAAATCAATTATTTTTTTAATTTAGGATAAATTAACAAAATAGAAAACCCTCCTAAAAAACGAGCGTACCGAATGTTATAACCATCTTTGTTCGCCACCTGATGAGATGATTAGGTTTAAGCATCGAAACAAATATACATCTTTGTTGTGATTAGTTATTTGTTCGTATGTAACAACTTATAATATATATATATATATATATATATATATATATATATATATATATATATATATATATATATCTGTATGTGTGTGTTTATGTATGTTTAATTGTAGATGCACACAATAATATTGTCTGTTAATAAAAAAGCAATTATTTTATTCAATAAATTCTTATTTTTCAACATGACCAACTTCTATCATTGCCAATGTATTTAATTCAATGGTAAATATTAATCCCCTGCACCCAACATTGTACAATGAAAATTTCAGATAACAAATCTCTTAATAACTACGTGCCAAATTATTGACGTAGTGATCACACTGCAATTGATACTAAAATTGATAATATCTATATATTTCGATATTTATACCCTGTTTCTGATAATTTAAACGTTTGCCTAATTGGGTCAAATTGCTCTCTGCTTGTTTTGTCCCATTTAACTGGATTCACTTGTCAGTAAATCCTCTTTTTCTTAACAATCTGGGCGTTATTCGTTATTTAATATGCTTTTCGCGAATCTTTGTAAATTTTTCTAGGAAACATCATGTCCGTTTAATATAAACGTTTTTTTAGTAAATGCAGAAGGACGTGCGCATGTGTTTTATAGACTTCGTAAAGGCGTTCGACAAAGTACACCACATCTGTTAGAGCTGGTCAGCAACCTTGACATATTCGGGAAAGACATCAGAATAATCAAAAATCTTTCCTGGCAGCAAACCGCCTGCAAACGGATAAAAATGAGTTCAAGAGATATATAAAAATAGAAAGAGTTGTAAGGCAAGGATGTGCTTTCTAACCGGACATACAACCTATACAGCGAGGCGATTCTGAGAGAACTAGAAATCCTATTAGGATTCATCATTAGCGGCTACAATCTTAACAATATGGGATATGTAGATGACACCGTGCGTATAGCAGATACGGAAAGGAAACTACAAAACCTTCTACAGAAGTTAGCGAAGGAGAGAGAGTAGAAGGAACCAAGTATACACTAGAAGAAGACAGAATGCACGGTCATCAGCAAAAAAGATGAGCCCAAAATGCAAATTACAGGTCGGGGATACTAAAATCAAGCAGGTACAGAAATTTAAATATCTGAGAAATGTCATAACAGAGGACGGGAAGTGCGACACTGAGATCCGAAGACGCATTGGGATGGCCAATGACGCATTCTAAAAACTAAGCAGAGTATTATGAGACAGGAGGATTTTGTTAGTGTTATGGACCAAGCTACTTGTACCACGGTGATGGTCCAAGGTAGAACCAATGAAGAATAACTCGAACACAGGTATGGAATAACACAGATATATTACAAATAGGAATATGTACAAAAGAAGTAGAAGTGTTAGTAATAACAGTCAGGTTAGTTTAGAGAGAACTCTGTTGTCTTGAAGGGTATCACTATTCCAATGTCTTACAGTAATCGTCTGACGGGACTCTGTCTCTGACTGACTCTGCCTGTGACTGACTGGCCGACTGCCTGATTCACTGACTCACTATGTTCATTAACACGCCCACGTGTGTCAAATGTGGCACAAGGCCGGTTTAATGTGGGCTTTCCGAGCCCGTAGGCTCGGGCAAAAATTGCCCGTAGAACCCGTATAAACGGGATCGAGTTGGTCAACCTCCCCTTCGGCGGAACCTCGTCCGGGTTCTTCTCTGCCCAGAGGCAGAGAGTTCGACCGACTAGGTGAGTCGTCCAGAAAGGACTGAAATCACTCACTGCTGCTTCCTCTTGAGGCGCAGTATTTATGAGGTACGGAATAGTCCATTCTTATTATGGGTAAGTTCCCATAACAGTTAGAAACAAAGACAAGAATACTGAACTGTTACGTGATATCTGTCCTCCTGTATGGCAGCAAATGTCGGACAATCTCCTCAAAGATGAAGAAGAAGCTCGAAGCAACTGAAATGTTGTTCTACAGGAGGATGCTGAGGATAACATGAGCCGAACATGTGAGCAACGAAGAGGTTTTGGAGAGAATGGAAACAAAAAGGAAACTTATACATACATACATACATACATACATACATACATACATACATATACATCAGGAAGAGGTAGTTCAAATTTCTGGGACACGTAATGAGGAAGGAAGGCTTAGAAAATCTGATACGCACAGGACGGATAGAGGGAAAGAGGGACATGGGGAAGCAACGCATGACATACTTAACGGGTTTGAGCAAATGGATGGCAGAATAGGGTCTGGGAGAAATAACAATAATACAAAACTTATTAACAGCTACAAGGGACAGGAAGATGTGGAGGGCCATGATCGCCTACGTCCTGATAGATCACGGCACATAAAATAAGAAGAATCATGCCAATTCGGATCATGTAATAGATACTTAACTAGTTATCTCTCTAGTCGATGCTGCATGATTACTGCTAGGTTTGCTTTAACGTGATTTTTTTAACACCTGATAAATCTGTGCGCTACACTGGACTATGCATCACGTCGTGATGGGTGTGGTTGAAGTTGGAATGGCTGTACCACGGTGAAGACACGCATCGGTAGAAAAAGAAAGCAACCTTATTTCGTGTTTCCAACTGATATGAATGCCAAAGCTTATCGGGATTATTAGAATTGCGAGGTTGTCAGGGATGGCAACCGACGCTACCCGCTTCAAACAGGATTTCTGCCCTTCGCATTTATCACGTTAAATGGCCGATTTCCCTAATGACGAGGTGGACGGGTTTTGCAGACATGATTGATCAGTTTGGGTGGGATGAACTCAGCTGTCAGTAGTAACAAAAAAAAAGTAAACGCCTGACTCGCCGAATTTCGCGGTTTCTTTATTAAATTTGTATTGTGCATGTGTATTAAGGTTATTGTGTGTGTTTATGGCTGTGTGCATGTGTGTGAGAGAAAGAGAGAGGAAGAGAGTGAGAGAGAGAGAAAGAGAGAGAGATAGAGAGAGAGAGGAATTGAGTGAGCGAAAAAGAGGGAGAAAGGAAGAGAGTGAAAGAGAAAGAGAGAGGAAGAGAGTGAAAGCGACAGAGAGAGATAAAGAGCGGAAGAAAGTGAGAGAGAGGAAGAGAGTGAGAGAGATAGAGAGAGAGGAAGAGAGTGAGAGAGAGCAAAGAATATGGTGGGAATCATGGTATTTAACGTTTTAAAAGAAGCCTCATGATTTCGAGATTGGTTAATGTCCACGTTTACAGGAATTTGTCAATTATTGTCATTTTCTTGAAGACTTTTTTCACCGTTTTATTTACTTTCAATTTGTATGTTTTTGTGTGTGTGTGTGTGTGTGTGTGTGTGTGTGTGTGTATGCGTGTGTATTCCTGCGCATGCGCGCTTCTAGCTATTTATTATTTTTTTCATTTGTTTAATTTCCTTTTTGTACTTTTTCTCTCGCTTTTGATATCAATTTCTTTCCTTCTTTCTTTCGTTCGTTTTTTATTTCTTTTTCTTTCTCGAATCTCAATTACTTTTCTTTCCTTCTCTCTTTTTTACTTTCATTCTCCGATATGAAATTTTTGTTTCCTTCTTATTTACTTTTCTCCTCAAATTTCAATTTCTTTTTTCGTTTCTTCTTTATTTTCTTTCTCGGATCTGAAGGTCTTTCTTTCTTCTTTCTCGAATTTCAATTTCTTTCTTTTATTCTTTATATGCATATGTATATATATTTATTTTTTACTTTATTTTCCAAATCTAAACTTTTTTCTTTGTTTCTTCCTCTTCAGTTACGTTCTTCATTCCTTACTTTATTTCTTGCCGCCTTTATTTCTTATACTTTCTTCAACTTCCACTTTGTGTTTTTTCTTTTTCCAAATTCTTTATTTATTTCTAGAATGGCACTTTTGCTCTTTCTTTCTCGGATCTCAGTTATACTCTTTCTTTCTTTTTCATTTTTAACCTCCTTATTTTATCACTAACATTTTTTATTTTTCCAATTTCTTTCATTCATTTTTTTCTTATTTGTGATTTTTCTTCTTTTTTATTCACTTACTTATTCATTGGCCTGTCTATTCCGTTTTTATTTTCCTTCATCACTTGACACCATGCGAGTTTACCACATAAAATCGAAGCGATCATTTAACCCTCGCCTAGGCTCAGTGCAAAGGCTTTCGAAATGTTAAACTTCAAATGTAAAATCGCTTTGGACTAGAAGCATTTCTGACGTTTGCACCCCAACCTCATTTTATCAAAATGGCCGTTGGTTTATTTGCCTAAGTCAGTAGAGCGCGAGAATTTCGCGCCGAATGTCATGTGACCATCGCCATTTTTTGACATTTAATAACATTACTTTCTTCTTCTTCTTCTTCTTCTTCTTCTTCTTCTTCTTCTTCTTCTTCTTCTTCTTCGTCTTCTTCTTCTTCTTCTTCTTCTTCTTCTTCTTCTTCTTCGTCTTCTTCTTCTTCTTCTTCTTCTTGGAAGAAGAATAGAAGGAATATAATAAGAAAATGAAAACCGTTAAGGAGTGAATATATCAAACGAGATAGGAGACGAAAGAAAAATAAATGTAAGATTGAAAAGATAAATAGGAAACTATATTGAATAAATGAATAGTTTAAGGTACGGAAGAGAAAAAAGGAAGACCAATTTTGACGATTGGTGAAAAAGACTAATTTTCTGTAGAAAACGCTTTTGAATTTTGTCGATATGGGCAACGAAAGAAATTAAGTAAAATATTAAAAGCTAAGAAAATTGTATGGGAAGCGAAGACAACCGTTCTGATATCATAACTAATCACCTATATAGCAGTGAATTCTGGATTATTTCCTCGCCTCACGGAGGAAGAGACTTGAAGGGACAGATCTGTGGTCCTATCAACCCATGCTTAGAATACCATATGAACGCCTGACAAGTTTTAAGTAAAACAGGAACTACAAATGAAAAAAAGACAGCTGAAATCTTTGTGATATATAAAGAGGAAAGATGATTTGAAAAATATAACACCCACAGGAAATAGATAAGGCAAAAGAAAAATCAGTAAATCAGCTGGACGTATCAACACGCGAAAATTCTGAGAAAAAGTGATAGACGACATCATAATACTGTATTTCGTGATCGGGAATTTTCTGATAAAACAGCACTTCCTAGAAAGACATAGATCCTAATGTAGGTAAATCAGTTGATAACAAGAATGGATTTGTCGAATTTTGAACGGTTCGATAAAATGAATAATTTGAGAAGATATTCCTCGATACAACAACGAGAAGATCGCAGCGGTTGATATTCTATTATTAATCTATGCCTATGAGAAAAGAGCTTTTGAGCTATTTAACAAGCAAAACATAGTCTGACACAAAACCAGCTGGAAAGAGATGAAGGCAGTGGTGTTTGTAGAGAGAACCTGCTTCGAAAATCATTGGTAGAAATCCTTATGCCTGGACTCAAGTACTGACACTGTAAAATAATTTTAAGTCAGTCGTTTATGTGCCATAAGTGATACACGCTTAGGCGATCATGTATCTTTCGGTACATGACTGATGAGGCAAATTTTATCCGGCAGTAGGTTGCCATTTCTTTCTGCAGTAGACCACTTGTCATCCAAGGCTACAGAACTCGATCTGTTCTGCTATTTACCCATAGCTGGGAGGAGAAGAAAAGAATTCATATCCGGTCTGTCCTGCTACTTACCCCCATACTTCTGGGGAGAAAAGAGGATTCATACCTTTCCCAAGGGTATTAGCACGTAAGTGAATGTAATGGATTCGACTGGAAATCGAACTCTGCTCTCCGATTTCTCAATCCGAGCCGGTATCCATTACTCCACCGTAGACAAACCTTATTTACATAAATCTTTTTCACCCCAAACAAGGTGATAATTCCACTGAGATGCAAAGGGTTATTGCAAGTGAAAAAGAATGAGAAAACTTTAGTGAGGAGTAGGGACAATAACAGATTTCAGATAGATCGAAGATGGCGTTGATTTTAAATCTTTGAAGATTGTAAGTTGCAAGGAAGAGAGTTTCACGGGAGGGGAGTGACATAAAAGACATAATTAGAATAGGATATACGGTTACATCTAGATAGTTCCGCAGTAAAAAATAGTACACTTACATTCATGCAGTGCAGGCATCAAAAAGGAAATTTCGTCGGAACAAGTGTCATACCTTTTTAGAAAAAGATAGATGAAAGCCACGTTATTGCGGTGGGATAGTGACTGAAGTCTAGATGTCAAGTCATGATCGATTAAATTACAGACCCTTCTGTGGATTTTTTCAAAAATCTCAAGGTATGTAGTTGAAAACCCAGACCTAGTTATGGTAGCAATATTCAATCACGGACAGATGGTAGTTTTTGTTCACATCTGTTGTGGCCAGTTATTGATCTCACAAACAAAATGCCCTGAGCGACTCGAAGAATTTAGGAAAGTAATACATATTGTTAACTGGAAATTTCGTAATTTTGTTTGTTGTTAACAGTTATTTTATTTTCAATAAATTCATTTTGTTTTTGCCTTGAAAAAGTCCACACTGGTCGAAACGCGTCAGCTAATGATCCAGTTTTAGTATTGTCTATTACCTTTATACATATTGTCTTTTTCTACAGGTTAACTCTGAGAGATTTTTCATATATATATATATATATATATATGAAGAAATATAGTCTTAAAGTGTGCTATATTTATGGGATAAAGTGCTCAATATCAGAGATAGAGCGTGTGTAAATATAAAAGGGAACATAGAAGTCAACACTTAGAGGCGACAGTCTGTTTCATGCTAGATGCAATCGTCAGACCACCTGACGATTGCATCTAGCATGAAACAGCCTGTCGCCTCTAAGTTTTGACTTCTATGTTCACTTTTATATATATATATATATATATATATATATATATATATATATATATATATATATATATATATATATATGAAACAAGTCAATTGTTGAAAGCTCCTGACGAATGGACTGAACGCTTATAAAAATGTTCGTTTATGAAACTCTAGGGTCGATGTGCTGAATATAAACCAATCATCCGGATAGCAAATTTTATTTGTATTAATCTCGAATATATATATATATATATATATATATATAAAGACAGAAAGAGAGTTGTGAAATAGTATATATATATCAGGTCATCCCATAAGTTCTGTCCGAATTTTGAATAAAGAAAACAAGTGACCAAATGTTACATTTAATTACAGATTCAATCAACAATGTATTTTCCCTGATTATCTATGACTTCCTTCCATCTATTAACAAGCTTACTAATTCCATTACTGTAAAATTCTTTTGGCTTTGATTCGAAGAACTCACAAATGTCAGTTTTAACCTCTTACTGTGTTACAAAAGCTGTTTCTTCCAAGTGATTCTGTAAGCTACGAAACAAATGGTAGTCTGAAGGAGCAAGGTCGGGAGAATAAGGTGAATGAGGAATTTTTTCCCAACCAAGTTCTTCGATCTTTTGTGACGTGATTCTTGCTGTGTGTGGTCGCGCATTGCCCTGATAAAACATCACCCGTTTTCGATTCACTAAAGCAGGTTTTTTGGTAGCTTGATTCAAACGCTCTAATTGCTGGCAATCCCACCAGATTGAAAGAAGAACCTTTTGCTCATGAAGTTCCCTCCTCGGCTGTGGCTGGGGTCCTTCCCCTTTACCAAGCCACTGTCTACGACGCTTAACATTTCGATAAAAGATCCATTTTTCGTCGCCAGTCACAAGTCTATCCAAAAAAGGTGAAACAAGTTGGCGAGAATGGAGAGAAGAGTAGATGTCAACTCTGGTTTTGAGGTTGTTTTCAGACAATTCATGAGGCACCCATTTTCCAAGTTTAGGAACTTTTCCAAGTTTTTGAAGATGACGATGAACAGTTGTATGGTTTCAACTGAGAACCACTGCCAATTCCTCAACTGATAAAGCAGGATTTTCTTCAAGGGCTGCTTCAAGAAGCTTTTCATCAAACTCAACTGGACGTCCGGTGCGATCTTCATCATCAAGGGTGAAATCTCCACCTCCGAATTTTGCAAACCATCTTCTGCAAGTTCTTTCATTTACACATTCCTCTCCATAAACCGAGTGAATGTTTCTAGCCGCTTCGGCTGCTGAGTTTCCTTTCTTGAACTCATAAAGCATTATGTGCCTCAAATGATTCTTGGGTACTTCCATGTTAGCAGGGTTTTAATCAAACAAAATTTAATTTTATTGTTCTCTGAAATAAAATTTGATCAGTTTAAATGCATCTAAATATAAAAATAATGTTCAGCTTCATTAGACATTATAAAATACTCTTTAAATGTCGTTCATTTTAACAAAAAGTTAAAATTCGGACAGAATGGGATGACCTAATATATATATATATATATATATATATATATATATATATATATATATATATATATATATATATGTGTGTGGGGGGTATATATATATATATACTATTTCACCTCTCTTTCTCTCTCTCTCTCTCTCTATATATATATATATAGAGAGAGAGAGATGAAATAATATATATATATATGCATATATATATATACATACATATATATATATATTTATATATATACATATATATGTGTGTGTGTATATATATATATATATATATATATATATATATATATATATATACATATATATATATATATATATATATATATATATATATATATATATATATATATATATATATATATATATATATATATACAATTTCACACCTCTAGCACAAATATTAGTTTCCTGCACGACGCAATCTTCTGGTTTAGTGTTCAAAATGACTGTTTTACGATTTGAATCAAATATATATTTAGCTATCAAGACGTTGATGTGATGATACTTACTGTTATAGGCTTTTAATATTGAACCTTAAAAATAGTAAAGTTAACAAAAGTAAGTGGGAGAAAAGAAAGGAGAGAAAAAATTATGATTATGAAAATAAAATTTTAAATATTCAATGTAAAGTGAAAAACTATAAAATGGAAGATAAAAAAATATAATAGTCAAGGGGTAGTAATTATAATGACCAAGAAACAACGGCAAATATATATATATAATACATTTCATGTAAATAAATGTTGTCTGTTTAAAATTATTTTAGATTGTTGTTACTTGAACCAAGATATATCTACACTGATTTTTGAAGCAGTTTTTCCTACAAACACCACTGCCTTCATCTCTTTCCAGCTTGTCTTGTGCCAGACTATGTTTTGCGAGTTAAATACCTCAAAACCTCTTTTCTCGTAGGCATAGCTTAACATTAGGATATCGACAGTTGCGATCTTCTCGTTGTTGTATCGAGGAATATCTTCTCAAATTATTCATTTCATCAAACCGTTCTAAATTCGACAAATCCCATTCTTGTTATCAACTGATTTAACTCTGTTAGGATCTGTGTCTTTCTAGGAAGAATTTTCGCCTGTTGATACATCCAGCGGATCTACTGATACAAACCCTGGGGGCCTATCTTAAGCTGCTGACAAATTCGTTCGGATGCAAACGAAATCGCGGCCTTCCATTCACTTCACCACATGTCAGTGGTGGGTCTGTACGTTTTCCCTGATGAAATAGGTTCGATCTTAATCTACATTAACTGTCTTGAATATGCAAACCGGTTGAAATTAATCGCGGTTCTTCTTTCTGACGAAAAATAGTCACGCTATGCTCATATTCCGACATGCATATCTCAACATACTCAGATTTCGAGGTTAATTTCGAAAGGCATGAATCCAACTTTCCTTCTATCTGTTAGTTGGTCTTCGTCCCAAAGATATTCCCACAGTTAAAATGCGATAATATCCAAGGACAATCTCAGAGGCAAAACCGACCAGAAGACGACAGCGCCAGTCGGACTGACGTAATCAAGGAGTACCCTGACAGACCAAGTTTCCAACAGCCCGATCCACCAAGGTTTGTCAAATCTTGCCGTGAAGAAGGCGCTTCTGGCCAATTCTGTGAGCTTCTCCCTCGCACAGAGTTATCCACCAAAACGCGAATTGCCTGATCAAACTCTCTTTGATTGACAGTCATCTCCGCCACAGGAGAGAGAGAGAAAGAGAATAGCGAGAGAGTTTGCGAGTAGGTGCCAACCACCAGCAACGATATCTAATAAAAGACCCTATGCAAATTTTCTGCATAATGTTCAACAAAAACTCAAGTGTCTATATCGAAACGTGATGTTTGCATCTCTTGCAAACACTGAAACCAACTATTTCACGGCATAGAAAACCCGTCATTCCCTATACTATTTATTAATTTGTTTATTTTATTTTTGATAGTAAATTTAATTTCAGAATTTAGGCGGAGACGTTAGAAGTATAGAGTTGGAGTAGAGGTTAGAAGGAACTGGAAACTCAGTCCTAAACAGGAAACAAGGGATAAACCTCTACTTCTCTTCAAAAGGCTAGGGAAGAGTGTGAAATGGAAGATAGACAAACCTATCTACTATTTGGAGAGGAAAATAATAATAATTACCGAATAAAATTTCAGATTTCAGGCGGAGTCGTCAGAAGTAGAGTGTTGAATGAAACGGAAACCCAATCCAAAACAGGAAATAAAAGATAAAACTCTACTCCTCCTGCTTAAAGAAAATAAAATAAAAAACATGGATGAGTATTAACCGAACAATAGGCGAACCTGTCTACTCCTATTGAATGAGAGAATAATAAAAAAAATAGTAAATACAGTTTCAGAGTTTACCAACATATATAAGTGTACAAGTAAACGCACGCGCGCACACACATATACACGCACACATATTGTTTCTTTATTAAATACGATGAATAAATGATGATAATATAGCTTCCTGTTAGGGTTTTATTTTTAATTAATTTTCGGTGTCATATATTTTTGCGCCAGTCTACTTTCACTTTCAATTTCTTGAAGTTTTATTTTGTTCAATGTATTCTATTTTCTTTGTCATTTCGTCTATTTTAATCTATTCGTGTTCAAAAAACAACGGGAGAATTTGAACCGGACGAGAGTCGAACTTATCTACTCCTATTAAAAATTCAATTAGATTTTTTCTTCTATCCTCATAAGCATTCAGTGGAATTTATTCATAAGATCCGTGTTACACCTTCCTTCTTCCTTTTTATGTGCCATGTCCTTTCAGGACGTAGGCGATCATGGCTCTCCATCGCCCTCTATCCCTTGCAGCTCTCAACAAGTTCCTTCCCACTGTCACCTTCCGCAGACCACGTTCTGTCATCAACTTGCTGGGTATGTAATGCGTTGTTTTCCCTTGTCTCTCTTTCTCTCTATTCGACCCGTGAGTATCAGATTCTCCAGGCTATCCTTCCTCATTATGTGTGCCAGGGGAACTTCAACTGCCTCTTCCTGGTGTTAAGTATAAGTCTACTTCTTGTTTGCATCCTCATCGTTGCTCACACGCTCGGTCCATGATATCCTCAGCATCCTTCAGTAGAGCCACATCTCCGTCGACAAGACTCACTTCTTCATCTTTAAGGAATCGTCCAACATTCGCTGCCTTAAAGAAGAACAGATGTCAGGTCAGTATTCTTTTCTTCGTTACTGTTGAAACTTGACTAATGCATGGAATAATAATGCAACACAAAATGTACTTAGAACAAAATGTATTGAAACAAGAAAGTGTACACAATATTTACATATAGTCTTTTGTATATTCCTGGGAAGACCGTTCCTGGAGAATGTGTTGACTAAGTCGCAGTCGGGCAGAGTCTCTAGTTGAATCTCTTGATTCGCCTCTCCTGTCTTCCCGGTACCAACCATATTTATATCGTCGGTACTCCACTATGCAAATTAGGTGGATCCTACCACAACAGTTACCAAAGAAATCCTCCTGTCTCACAATAATCTGCCAAGCTTTTGGAATGCGTCCTTGGCCATTACAATACGTCTATATTTACCGTCCTCTTCCTTACTCTATCAAAATTATTTCCTAAAAAATTAAAAATATCTTTCTTTACGTTTAACGTATTATTTATTACTGATGAATGCGTTGGAATAAATAATGAGTTAGACTTAAAATATATATTTTTAATCAGCATTGCTGGTGATATCGCTTTTCCTCCTAGCCTTCAACAGCTGGACATATGATTGGTTCCTTGCTTTGATCTAGAAAATGCCTAACTCCTGCTATTATGCACTATCTTTACAAGAGTCGGATCAGACCAAGAATGGAGTATCGCTGTCATATCTGGCCTCGTACTACCCAGCACTCACTACCCAGCCTCGAAAGAGTTCAAAAGCAATTACGGATGATTAATTATTATCCACCCTGCATCCATTATCCCAAACGAAAGTTGCTTAGTTTCTCATCACTCTATCCCGATTACTATCTCAAATGTTCAAATTCTTTAGTCCCACTAGCTCAGACCAAAGCTAGGACCCACTAAACCATGTTGCCGCTGATAAATCATCCCCAGCCCCTTTGTGATCAGCAGGTAAAGAGTAAGTTCCACCCAGACGGCTTCTTCCGGGGGAAGTGTTTTGTGGAACAGACTCCGGAGAGGATGCTTTCCTGACCACTATAATCTTAAGATCTTCAAGTCCAGGATCATGTCAACAGATATCTATTCCTCATATTCTCATCTACAACGATCTCATTTAATAACACTATACTTTGAAGGACTCTTGAGCCTGTCATTGGGTGAACTAAAAAAAAACACCATTTGCGCTGGGATGATGGCCATCTTTCTTCGAACAAGGAATGTCGCTATAGAATCCTTTTAATATGGAATTGGTGTGTCCGATCTGGGTTCTTCATAACTACTTGTCTTTTGTAGAATTTAGTAATGTTTGTCTTTTTGCAATATTTCTTAATTCCGGTTCAGCCAAATAGTTATACAAGCTACAAGGTTCGAAGCCATTTTTAATCATTAATCTGAGAGAGCGGCTGTATTAGCTGACAGTTGAGATATTTACTCTTCCTAGTTCCAGTGACAAAATAACGCTCAGATATTGGGATGTGAGTCGCGCCAAAAACTTTTCAGCACACTTTGGTGCTCGATGATTACAAAAGAAAGAGACAGTTTGACCAAAATAGGTTAAGATATTCTCACCTACAATACGGAATTAAATCTCCTCTATGCTAGCTGTAATATCTGAATTTTAGCGCAGTACTAGATTGGCGGCAAGGTCACATCGTTTTGCAGTTTAAATGGACAGATGTAACAGTAAGTTCTATGCTAACAATTTCTTTTCTCGCACTTTTCGCCTGTGGAGTTTTCTTCCGGCTTCTTGCTTAGCAGTCCTTTTTTATCTTCAAACATTTAAATGATCAATCGTTATCGTTTATTTTCTAAATGTCTCTTCATTTATTGTTCTCGCTCTGTAATAGTGTTTTCTTATATTCTTTCACGTGAGACAGCTTCTTGTGAGATATTCACTAACCGCCCCACGCGGTCGGATGCGACACAAGGCCAAGTTTATTGTGGGGTATCCGAGCCTACGTAGGCTCGGTCAAAAATTCCCTGCAGACCCCGTAAAAACGAGGTCGGGTAGATATCACCCTAGACGAGACTCTGCCCTTTGACATAGCCTCGTCTGGGGATCCTATCTGCCCGGAGGCAGAGATTTTGACCAGCACACTTCCGAAGTAATCCGGATAATGGGACAGTTTCTTGTGAAAAGCTGCTATTTTGTGGATGTTGAACTGACGTAAGAAAAAAAAATCCTATTTCAATATGAAAGTATATTTATCATCCAGTCGTATGTGAAAATAATTTTTCAGGCAGCTTTTCATATTTTCTCAGCTATTTAACAAATAAAAAAAAGAAGGTTAATATCTAAGTATGTGTACTTTTTGAATTAACCTGAGAAAACGACAGAAAAGACGTGGTTTTTGTCCGCGCATGCGCGTGTTTTTCATTAATGCTAAACACCTCCCCGCCCAACGTACATTTATAAGTGTGAAAACGTTTTTGGCTTTCTTTGCGCGTTTTGTGGCAATACATAATCACACACTAATTAGTCTGCGATCGGTGTCATCACAGTTGGACATGCATGCATACAAAGTCATAAATCATGGGCCATCGCGGACAGCTGGAGGTTTATGGAGAGAGGAAGAAGAAGTCACAAAATCTCCAGCCAGTAATTATTACTGTCATGTGACCTCGGACAATGGAACACGTGTATATTGTGTGAACAGACTTTTAAACCACCCTGGGTATGTGAGGTACGCAAAAATCAAAAGAAAAGAACAGTTTTTACTCCACGTAATTACACACACACACACACACACACACACACACACACACACACACACACGCACGCGCGCGCACACACACACACACACACACACACACACGCACGCGCGCACACACACACACACACACATATATATATATATATATATATATATATATATATATTTAAATATATACATATTATACCTCACGGGTAGTACGACTCGGAGTTTCATGCACAACGCAATCTTCAGGTGCTGAGTAGAGACTGACCGTTACATAATTTAAATTTTAATAAAAATGTTTAACGATTTATTACAGTTCTCCAATTTTCGGATAAAGTGTTGAGTATTGCGTTCGAAGTTGTTGATAAACTATCCGAAGTTCATATTTTGCTAGTTTTGTTCGAGTACTTTCGACTTTCGCAGTCATATTCAAGAACCGGTGTGGTGTCATTGTGGTAGGTAGAATTTCTTTGTCTGTATCCTGGTATTCTATTGGAAGATGGAAGTTTGAAATGGTCTAGCGTGGCATCATATGTTACGTCTATTGGGAATGCCACTGCACAAAAGGAATTCGATTTGTTTATTTTATTTTATTATAAATATTATTTATTTTATTATAAATATTACTTATTTATTTTCTATAATATTAATGGATGTCCGCACATTAATCATATCATATGCACTTCAAGATTCTCCAAGCTAACGTCTCCTGTAGTGAATGATATTTTATTTAGTGTTGGCTGTTTATTTTGTATAATAATAGCTTCTAGAATGTCGAGTCTTTTCTTGCGTTGGGTGCTGTAGAGTACTTTGATATTATCTACTAGTATTTGTTTTATGTTGATAGTTGTTTTTAGGTCATTCGTGGTGTGCTGGTCGATGTGTGCACGGATTGCACTGAGTTTCGACCAATGACAGGTCAATCTGTGAGAGAGTGTGGTGCATGTGTAGCCAACGTATTTAATATTGATTTTTGATTATTAGTGTTCGAGATGTAATCTCCCAGGGTGAGACATGAGAATTCATAGACAACATAATTTTCAATAGGGTGGGTGGTATGAGGCCCGTTGTTTCTAATAATTAACTAAGATGTTTTAAACGTTTTGTAGTAGATGACAAATCTTAGGTGTTTGTTAAGATCATTAAGTGATATGTATCGATCCCTGCTATAGGAATAAAAAAAATTCATTGATGAGAAATTTAATAAAAAATTAAGAGATTGATGAGAAATGTTTACTTAATAAAAAAGTAATATCGGATTAGATATTCGTTAAAAAAAACTACTGTTGTTTTCCATATGTAGGTTTTCAAAGAATATTCGCAACCAGCGATCAGGCGTTTTAGGCTAGCAATCTTCTGACAGGTATTCTTGACTTCAAAGTTGATAGAATGTCAAATGTTGTCTTTATAAAGAAATGTATTCTCTTTGGGCCCATCTAATTGATGTCACAGCACAAAGGCTTTCATCGTTTGATGAAAAGAATAACGTCAACCTACCTGCCTTTAGAGCTATCAGGTACACAATCAAGAGTTGAAATAATTTAAAGATGATAAAGCCATTGGCGCTGGCATCTTCACAGACGAGAAACAAAATACAATCATGGCGTGCTTCATTTTTTTTCTCTTATTCGTTCTTTAAAACAATATGTGCCGTTTGAGTTTTCCTCTTTCTCAGATGATGAAAAGAACACAGGGAATTACTAATGAGAAGAGAAAAATGGAAAAGTAAAATCGAAATTAAGAATGAAATAGGAAACATTGAAGCAAAATAAAAAAAGTCTAAAAGTAGCCGAAATGAAAAAGAAAATAGTATATATTGAACGAAATAAAACTTCAAGAAAATTGAAAGTAAAAGTAGACTTGCACAAAAAATACATGAGACCGAAAATTAATTAAAAATAAACCCAAACAGGAAGCTATATTTAATAAAGAAGCAGTGTGTGTGTGTGTGTGTGTGTGTGTGTGTGTGTGTGTGTGTGTGTGTGTGTGTGTGTGTGTGTTTGCATTTGCGTTTGCGTGTATATTTATATATACAGACATGATAGAATTGAATAGACACCAAGATAATTTTTATTTCTGATTTTTTTTTAATAACCAAGATAAATTAACTTAGATTTTTTTAATAACCAAGATAAATTAACTTAGATTATTTGATTAAAATTGCAGATAACAATACTGGAACATGCCACGAACCAAAGGAGAATCAGACCTATCCGAATTTCAGCGAGGACGTATTGTGGGCCAACATGAAGGTGGTCTTAGTCAAAGAAAAATATCTGAAAATCTTTCAATACCCCTTTCTACTGTTAATAGAGTGATCATACAATTCACCAGAGAGGGAAGGAAGTGCACAAAACCTCATCCAGGCCGCCCTGGGCCCTATGAAAGAACCATGCGTCTTATCGAAAGAAATGTTGAACAGGATCCACGTTGCAAGGCCTCTGACATAGCAACACAAGTTGATGTCAGTCCCAGAACAGCTGTCAGCTATCTTCACAAGCTGGTCTACTATGGCAGAGCTGCAAGAAGGAAACCACTTCTCCGTCCAGCCAATATCAAACGCAGAAAGGATTGAGCTCATGAGATGGTGGAGAGACCTGTGACCTTTTGGACCACTGTCATTTTCTCTGATGAGTCAAGATTCGCATTATTTTCTGACAGTGGAAGGGTATGGGTATGGAGACTCTGTAGTCAAGAGTTTGATTTAAAAAGATTGCAGCCAACGGTGAAACATGGGGGCCTTTCAGTAATGGTATGGGGTGCAATTTGGAGTGATGATCACTCAGAGCTTGTGGAGAGTGAAGGAAACATTAATTCAATCAAATATGTTTCTATATTAAAGAAAGGGATCTTTCCAATATTCTCAAGTAGTAGAATGAGCAAAGTTGACTCCCTATTTATGGAAGATGGAGCTCCATGTCACACTGCTCAAGCAACGCAACATTGGTTGTGACAAAATGGGATCCATAAACTTCCATGGCCGAGTCAGTCCCCGGATATTAACCCTATTGGACACTGTTGGGGAATATTAGATCGAAAACCCCGCAAAAAGAACAGGAAGCCATCTTCTAAGCCCGAACTTTTAGGATTATTGCGTGAAACATGGCAAGAAATCCCTCATCGCTAGCATGCCTAGAAGGGTCCTTGCATTAAAAAAAGCAAAAGAGATGTCAACCAAGTATTAGTTATTAAATTTATGACCATTTATAATTACTTCATTTGTATAAATTACTTGTTTAATAAAATAAACGGTTTCTGTGAGCGTCTATTCAATTCTGTCATGTCTGTGTATGTTGGTAAACTCTGAAATTGTATTTACTATTTTATTATTTTTTCTCATTCACTAGGAGTAGATACGTTCGTCTATCGTCCGGTTAATACCCATCCCCGTTTCTTTTCTTTTTTTAAGAGGAGTAGAGGTCTATCTTTTATTTCCTGTTTAGGACTTGGTTTCCGATTCCATCAACTCTACTTCTGACGTCTCCGCCTGAAATCTGAAATTTTATTCAGTAATTATTATTTTTCCTCTCCCAATAGGAGTAAATAGGTTTGTCTATCCTACGGTTTATACTCCTCTCTAGTCTTTTGCAGAGGAGCAGAGGTTTATTCCTTGTTTCGTGTTTGACAATGGGTTTCCAGTCCCTCCTAAAGTCTACTTCAACTATACTTCAAACTTCTCCACAATAAAAGAAAGAACCAAAACTTATACTTGAGAAAATAAAAGAAATAACTAAAACTACGGCGTTTTTCTTAATCATTTTAAACAATACTAAGAAATTAGTTCGTGAATTTGAAAGGAATAATGTGTAGATTATTCAACAAAATATGCTTGATTGAAGATATATATATATATATATAATTTTGTACAGGAAAAATCCCAAATTACCTCATGTGAGTATAGTCTATATCAGACTTGCATAACCATATGCCAGTCCACCTTAGCCCTAGACTGACTGTCTCAGAATAGGGGTTTTGAATTTAGTTTAGATAGCAGTCACTTAAGAGGACTCCTCGTTTTGATAAGGAGTCTGGATTGCTGACAAGGAGATGGGCTGGAGTGGGAGTTTATTTATGGGCAAAGCCTTTATTTGTATGTAAATGAATTTAGGCTCCTGCTAGTGGATAATATTATTAAGTGGGGGGGATTTAAAGACAAGGTATTTTAAAGTTAGAATAAATTGTCTAAATAATAGATTTCACAAACCTGTACGTAATATCGAAACCCCCAATGGAATAAATCATGTTGTACAACACACATGCATACCCACATATCCACTTACACACATACCTACATACGCATACATACATAAAATTACACCCCCCACACACACACACGCCAGTCAGATTCATTACATTCACTTAAGAAAGATATGAATCCTCTTCTTCTTGACCCTCAGCTATGAGTAAATAGCAGGAGAGACCGGGTTCTATAGCCTTGGATGGCAACTGGTCTACCGCAGAAAGGAATGCCAACCTACTCTTGGAAAAAATCTGCCTCGTCAGTCATAGAAAGATACATGATTGCCTAAGCGTGTATCACGCAAGGCACATAAGTGACTGACTGATATATATGTATATATATAAATATATATATATCGACCTTGCGCCACATCTAATCGCGTGGGCGGTTGGTAGATATCCTGCAGTTGGAGATTCATTGTAGAATTCACTTTTACTTCTAGCAGTTGACTACTACTTCTAAGCACCGCTGGCGAATCTTATATGTGTTGTTCTTGTCCTAAGTATTATCTTTCATTACCAATCTTCGTTTGATTATTCTATTCAGTAATCTTCCCTAGGTTACAACACAATCTAAGAATGCTACGGAATAACTTAGCAGGATATTGCCTAAGTCTTAATTCCTTTGATATTCCTAACATTTAGTTTTATTTCAAGAATTTTTCTTACACGTTTGAAATACTCTCCTTTAATGTTTTCTTTCGTTTCGATATGCTCCACCTGGTTAGCCTGCAGAGTGCCAACATACTTATAATTCTTTCAAAGATATCATCACTTCTCCATTCCGCAATTGTCTTCCTTTGAAAACCATTTCCTCTCTCTTGATACTTAGGCTGTCAATTCCAAATTCCATTCCAATATCCTCACTGAACTGACGAAATATCCGAATCAATGAATCTGGAGCCTTTTTACCGCTGGCATACAATTTCAAGTTGTTCGTGAACATTAAGTGCTTGATTTTTGTTGTAGAGTAGCTGGCACTTCTTCAGCACTGTACCTGATAGCCTGGCTCATAGCTTTAAATAAGGACTTCTACAGTTGATTAATAAGTTGAAACTAAGCTGATTAATATTCGGACTGATCTTAATTCGTTTGGCTATACAGCATTTGACCCTCCTCTATTCCTTGTAAGTTGTCTTGTTAATTGTTTTGTAACTTATTGTTCTGTATTTTTTGTATGCATCCGTTAGCACCGGATACTGGTGAGGAATAAATATATTAAGCACTCATTCTTCTCTGTGTATCATTTACCTCGACGATACAACAATTTATTTTTTGCCACTTCCATTAAATTCCTAGCCATCTTCTGTACACCGAAGAAGCTGTCCGAATGGGATCAGATACATAAGAAAAATAAGAGGCAAAAGCGAGTATCCTTAGAAAACAACTATTTCTACGTCTACTTGTTCCAGTGACTCATCACCACATATCAATTCCACTTAGTGAATCACATCACGTCACGTCATCGTTATTATCATGTTGTTCCTCTCGGGTAGGCTCATGAAGGTTGATTTTTAACAGGCAGGCCTCTGAATCTCATGCCTTCAATGCAGACAGCCCCAAGGTTGCCTTCTTTCTTTTACATTCTTTCTTCTTTATATTAACGATTTGACTAGGGCCATTCTCAGATCGTTAGGAAATATCTTTGCAGATAATACCATATTTTTGAGTGAACCTTGAAAAATACGATGATCAGAGCCTGGTAGCTGATCTTTCCTCTGAACTAGTTCTAACAGCTCAAGTGGGTGGGGAGACTTTTAATAGCTTCAAAACCTAACGAGTAAAAGTTCATCATCACCAAGCAGGTCCCGACTTTTGCCAGTCAGGAACAACGGTTACAATCATTTTCGTTACTAGCCTTTAACGTTAAGTTCACCCCAGATCTTAATGGAAAACTTGTATATACGATCCATTGCTAAAGACTCCAGAAAAATAGGCGGTTCCTCAGAATATACTTTGCACTTTCTTCCATGCTTTATATTTACACGAGCACGATCAGACCAAAAATGGATTATTGCTGTCTGGAGCAGGGCTGGAGCTGCCCAATCTTAACATTCCTGCCAAGACGGAAGTTCAAAAGTGTTTACGCCGCTTTATGAGAGATGACATTTTCCTCTCTTTTCCTAGCCCCTTGTCCACAAATAAAACGTCGCTTCTAGCTTCTCTATCGCTACTTCCATGGACGATCGCCATACTTTTGTGACATCAGGTCACACCTTTGAAGCTAAAACACGAATTGCTACTTACACAGGGTTGAATCACCCTTATTTCCTACGTAAGAAGGACGTTCTACTCCGAAATCTTCTTCTCAAGAACCTTTATTTTGTAGAACAGACTCATGAGCGTATGCTTCTCCGAACTCTACAATCTTGACCATTTCAAGCTTAGAATCAATCGTTATCCCCTACATCCTCGTAATATTCAGTTCTTACTTCCTCCTTTTACGTGCACAAATCTTTCAGTAATCCTCTACCGTGAGTGGCTCTTGGGCCTTTTGTGTTGAACTATGGTAAAAGTAAAAACCCTTAGCTTCGTAGGGGCATAAATATCTATCGCAGTGGTTTGTCTAGGGTAAAGTAGCTTGACGCGTTCTTAATTCAGTTTTCTTTTTTCGAAATTGATTTTTTAAAGCATTTAACTCCAAGCGAGGCGGGAGTGCCACTAGCACGCAAGGGGTTACAGAGAATGAGAGTAAGAGTAAAGAGGGGTGTTTGAGGAAATGATAAAGAGAAGGACGGGGCATCAGAAGACGTCGATTAACATTACATTTAAAGTTTTGAAGATTATAGTTATCAGGGACGCAAGTAGGAAGAAAGGGGATTCCACTATCGGGAAGAGCGAGAAAAGAAGCTGTTGGAATAGAAGAGGCAGTTACATTTAGCTGTTTCAACAGTAAAGGTGTGAGACCGAGGAAGTTGGAGTACCAGTGAAAATGGCTCGTCAGGGCAGTTGCTATGAAAATATTTGTAGAAAAAACAGAGGGAAGCTACATCACGGATCCGAGATGCTAGGTCAGGATCTATCACACTGCATATCTTTGGATTTACCAGCAGAAGCTATGAGAAACTCTGACAGCTCAGCTATTTAATCCATAGAATGGGAGGAAAAGAGAAGACTTGGTTAATAAGATTTCTGTCTTTTCCAAGGGTATTTGTGCGATAGTTAACTTAACACATACGACCGGAATCGAACTTTGTTAGTCGTTTTCTGTTTTCGAGTTGTTAACTGTTATGCTACCCTCATATCATTAAAGTTTAGTGAACACTTCTGTAATCTTTTTTTTCTTGTGGAATACATCAAAGGAGATAAAGCGATGAGAAAAGAAGCGAGTGGAATAGACAATAAAGATAAAATAATTCTTAAAAGAAAAGGACAAATTTTCAGGAAACTGTGCGGAACAAGACTTGTTTGAAACTGAGTTATTTTCATCAACTCAATGTTTAAATTTGAACAAAGCAAAAGATCAAAAACGGATCTTTTTTCATCTTGCCACTCCGAAATATGAGAAAACGAAGAACAAAGAACAAGAAAAAAAATGTTCAAATTTCAATCAGTAGGACGGCACCGATAAAAGTCTTCGGTGCCGAATGGAACCGGAGGTGGGTTTGTCAGTGTCGTCGAATCAAAGTAGGATGCTTGTAGAAAACTGGTTCTGATTTGACAAAAATGACAATGACGAGAGCACGGCACTTGGTGCACGAAATGACTTTCAAGAGGTGGCACAGGTCAACAGCGACTACACGTTGCGGTTCCTAAGAGATTGAAGATGTGTCGCTTCTTAATGGTAGGTGTCTACTTCAAGACAGAGCAAAGGTATTAAGACATTGACTGTCAAGTACGAAATCATATATGTATTAAGTCTCTCTCACACAGTCTCCATTCTCCTCCCAATCTTCCCTCTCTCTGCACAAACACACACACACGCACACGCATATATTAGTATTTTATATCTGGGCATCAATCATTCCTTTATGCATGTTTCGTTTAATATTACGGACAAGGAATATTTAGTAAATTATTGCAGGCCGAGAAATTGTCCTTAGAGTTTATTCTCTCGAAAGCTTCGGATAATTCATTTTCAAGGAGTTAGCTAATTTTTTTCTGTTAACAAGGACACCGAAGTGTAATTTTTGAGCAGGAGTATGTCATCTGCAAGATACATGTATCTTAGTCCTTCTGCTGTCATCTATTTAAACTTATTCCAAACGTCATATATATATATATAAATATATATAAAAGTGAACATAGAAGTCAACACTTAGAGGCGACAGTCTGCTTCATGCTAGATGCAATCGTCAGGCCTGATGATTGTATCTAGCATGAAACAGACTGTCACCTCTAAGTGTTGACATCTATGTTCATTTTTATATTTACACACGCTCTATCTCTGATATTGAGCACTTTATCTCATAAATATAGCACATCTTCAGGCTATATTTCTTCATATATATATATATATATATATATATATATATATATATATATATATATATATATATATATTGTAAGCCGGATATAAGAGAGTTGTCGGGACCGGAGAAGGAGTCACTTATATCCTGGTTTCTCTTATATCCGGGTTTGGTCTATTATATATACATTAACACTGGCTCTAATTTGGGACCAGAGAAAATCTATCTTATATCCGGGTCTCTTATATCCGGGTTACACTGTATATATATATATCTGATGCGGTGAGAACGAAAGTAATATATAAATTCCAACGTTCACAGCATTAAACAAAAAGTGGGCTCGATACCGATAGTAGAGCGATAATTAATTATTTATTATAATTTTATCATATAGACAAAACCATTTTAGTCACTACAAAGATGCAACTTGGTTTCAATGCATTTCAACTGCACTTCGACGGGTGAGAATCGAAAATGGTTATGAACAATCCTGCCTTCCTTCGATATATTCCCTAACCTTTTATCTACCTCTCCACTAATTAAATTATGATTCTTAAATTATTTTTCTTTTCATATATATTACTGGTAATATTTTCAGATAAATCGTTTTACACCCATACTTATTCTACACGCTATACGATCTAGGAATATTTCAAAATTTGATTATAAAAGGTTATATTAACATCCCTTATTTTCTTTAGAGGAAATCATCACTTCCAAATTTTAATCCACAAAACACGTTCATTGAATACAGAATTAGTAGTGATATACCGAACATAAATACATGCAATTCAGCTCTAGAATTTTTATAGAAAACCAAAAATAACATTACCAATTACTACTAGAACTATCGCTACAATTTTTACCTACTCAAACGTAATACCATCCCCTCTATGAATCAATTTCCTCAACTTGTCAACTTTGCTTCCGGTAGAATTATTCACTACCATCAAACCATCGTCTCTATAAATCCCTATATGATTTAGACTAATTTCATTGTGAACTGTGAGATTGTATAGAATAAACAGTCCGACCAAGTCCGATGATTCAGCAGAATCCAGCGATCCCATCGATACATCAAAGTTTTCACCAGATTTTTTATCCATTGTTCGTTGTTGTGTATCATAATTGATTTCCTGCAATTTAGGAAGATGTCGATTTCATCCTTAGAAATATCGGAGTAAAACTCGGCAAACTCCAAGGTTGTTTCAAATAGGTATTTAGATATCGATGGATAGAAGTCCACGATGTCAAATTGGATGAAGGTACTGCTGTTTTTGGTATTGAGGCTTTTAAACGAATCAGTCACTTCTGAATTGCCGACCCATTGGATTAAGCCGAGCTGACTCTTTATCTGTTTGTTTATACGTTCCAGGATCGTTTTACTAGTTCTCCCGATTTCAAAATGGTTATGAACAATCCTACCTACAAGGATTATCAACCTGACCAAATCTGAAATAATTTGAATAATTTGGTATACACCTCCCTTCAACAAATTAGTCCGTACCAAATTAGGACACAAATTCTTAAATCTAATTAACAAGCACTTCCTTACGGAGAGTAAATTAAGCCAGATCTTCAACCGCAATACCTTAAAAATTAGCTATAGCTGTCCTAGAAATCTAGATAAAATCTAGAAATCTAGATAAAATTATTAAATCACATAACAATAGAATACTGAAACTTCATAGAGATAATAAACGCAACCTAAATACAAGTTCTAATACACCCCAGGAAAAAAGGCTATGTAATTGTAGAATCCCCGATCAATGTCCATTATTAACCAAATCCATAGTTTATATGTGCTATATCTCACCAAATGAGAACCCCAGAGATAAACTGTATGTGGGATCAACGAGCAGACCTTTTAAGGATAGGTATTACAATCACATGAACTCCTTTACAAATACGGCCAAACGAAATGACATCACTTTCGAAATATGTTTGGTAATTCAAGGAAGAATGAAAAACACCTCAGGTTCAATGGAAAATCCTAAGACAAGCCAGAACCTGCAATTCGCTGAGCGAACCTTGCTTCTTATGTTTACAGGAGAAAATATGTATCATTGAACTCTTGAATAACACCGAATTATTAAATCAAAGATATGAAACAACCGTTTTCTGTAGACGTACTAATGATCTAACACTATAATCTTGTTAAATTCTTAATTCCATAACTATAAACGGTTTATAATTATAAATCACCCCCTTCGATATATTCCCTACCCTCTTATGTACATCTCAACTAATTAAATTATGATTCTTAAATTTTTTTTTCATATATATCACTGGTAATATTTTCAGATAAATCGTTTTACGCCCATACTTATTCTACACGCTATACGGTCCAGGAATATTTCAAAATTTAATTATAAAAGGTTATATTAACATCCCTTATTTATTTATTTTTTTTTTTAGATGAAACCATCACTTCTAAATCTTAATCCACAAAATACGTTCATTGAATACAGAATTAGTAGTGATATACCCAACATAAATACATGCAATTCAGCTCTAGAATTTTTATAGTAAACCAAAAAGACCATTCCCAATTACTACTAGAATTATCGCTATAATTTTTATCTACTCAAACGTAATATTATTCCCTATCTCCATCTCTCACTCTTAGGACTCTTGTGAGATGATGTGCTTAAACCTCTGATCGGTGTTTATCTATTTTTTTTTAATGTATATTTTTCTTCTCAAACAAATGGAAAAAAGGAAGTGAAGTTTCACATACGGCTTGCCTACAAGCAGGATTGTTCATAAACATTTTCGATTCTCACCCGTCGAAGTGCAGTTGAAAGGCACTGAAACCAAGTTGCATCTTTGTAGTGAGTAAAGTGGTTTTGTCTATATAATAAAATTATATATATATATATATATATATATATATATATATATATATATATATATATATAACTTCTGGAATATATTTAAATATATATATATATATATATATATATACATATATATATATGTGTGTGTGTGTGTGTTTATATATATATATATATATATATATATATATATATATATATATATATATATATATATATATATATGCACATTTCATTGAATACGATAGACAAGGTACATTTATTTAGTTTTTTATACAATTTCTTATATGATCTAATGTTTTTTTTTCTTTTCTGATGATGAATTATATAAAAACTGCCTGAACCTTCTTTTTTCCGAGCGCTTTCGGTTATACATTTAGCCATTTTCAAGGGTGAAATATTTAAACTGTTAAATAACCTTCTTATAGTTAAAAATAATAATTCATTTGCTAGAACAAAATTAAATACGACAAATATTATTTACGAATTTAAATGCCCATTAAGGAACTGTATTCCTGATCAATCAAAATTTATAAATAATTATATTAGCATCACCTAAATGCAAAAAAGGTTAATGGTCATGGAAGCCTTATTAATAAAAACAAAAAAAAAAACAACACTCAATAATATCAACTATGAACATGGACACAATATCTTGACCGTGTTTTGAAAAAAGAAAAAGAATGAAAACATTATATAAATACATACATGCAACAAACTATTTCTTATTTAACAGTTATAATATTTAATCCTTAAAAATGGCTAAATGTATAGCCGAAAGCGCTCGGAAAAAAAGAACATTCGGACAGTTTTTATGTAATTTATCATCTGAAAAGAAAAACAAATATTAGATCATATGAGAAATTGTATAAATAAACTAAATCAAAATACCTTGTTTGTCGTATTCAATGAAATGTGCATGAAAAAAAGGATTTCTGTCTAAATACACAAAGTAACACATTTTTATTGTTTTCTCGGCGGGTATTAAAAAAATTATAATATTAAAATATAAAGCAAGATATGTTAATAGATATGGAAAACTGAAAAAAGTTATTCAATTTGAACATTTATGCATATTTTTTTTATTACTTCAAGCGTTATTTTAGTGGATACTCGTATTTGAGAAGACATTCCATTTATTTTAAAAACTATTTATTTCGCTTGAAGGGAAACGGCATATAGAAGAATAATTGATGTTTACCAGACAAGATTTTCGGGAGTCTTTGGATAAAAATGATTACTTTTCAGCAGGGTTCCATATAAATTCGGTATGATTAGGTAGCAAGCGTTCTTTTCAACGAGTATCGTTAAAAAAAATTGTCTCTATTTAACTTAATAATATTTTTCCAATATACGAATATCTATTCGCAAAGTTCTTATCTGTATGAACTGGGCAAGATTTTTATGTTGAGCATCTTTAAAACAAAAAAAAATGCGTTGGTGTCACATGACTTTCTTCGCGTAGTCGCGTTCGATTTCGTTAAAAAAAAACGAAAAACAAAAATACAGCAACAATTTAAACTTCTTTTTTTCTATGTGGCGTGTCCTTTCAGGACGTAGGCGATCATGGCCCTCCACCTCCCTCTATCCCTAGCAGCTCTTAGCAAGTTCCTTCCCTCTGCTTCCTCCCCAAGACCACGTTCTGTCATCCATTTGTTTAAGCCCGCCAGGTATGTCATGCGTTGCATCCCTTGTTTCTCTTTCCCTCTATTCGACCTGTGAGTATCAGATTCACCAGGCTCTCCTTCCTCGTTATGTGTCCCAGAAACTTCAGCTGCCCTTACCTTATGTTAAGTATAAGCCTCCTCCTTGTTTGCAACCTCTCTAAGATCTCATCGTTGCTCACACGCTTCATCCATGATATCCTTAGCATCCTTCTGTAGAACCACATGTCCGTCGCCTCGAGTGTCTTCTTCATCTTTGAGGAAATCGTCCAACATTCGCTGCCGTAAAGAAGGATAAATGTCACGTAAATGCTCAGTATTCTTTTCTTTGTTACCAAATAAATGCCCATGTCTCGCAATACTCTGCCCAGCTTTTGGAATGTGTCCTTGGCCATCCCAAAACGTATACGAATCTCAGTGTCGCACTTACCGTCCTCTCTCAAGACGCTTCCCAGATATTTAAACTTCCGCGTCTGCTTGATTCTAGTGTTCCCGTCCTGCAAATCGCATTTCGGGCTCTTACTGAAATAATATTCTTCTTAAGACACATTTAACATTCTTTTTTTTACTCAAAGCCTCTGATGATGACATTTGTGAAGCAGTTACTTTCTATTTTAATAAGTGTGGCATTCTTTAGATCAAAGTTGTGGTTGAATTTATTTCTATGTATAACTAATGCATTTCATAAATTGCATATCGAGAAAATTGTTCGGAAACAATTATTCGGAAAACATTCGAATTGCAAATTGTTTGAATGAAAGTTAATCGAAAGGTCAATTATATTAAATGATAATTATTCGAAATACTTATGTTTGAAATACGTATGTGGTCTTATTTTGAGAGAGTCAATACTGATTTACTTGAAGGATGACATAGGGATTTTTGCAGCAAGTATCATCCCATAATCCCAGAATATGGAAACTCTTAAAAGAAAACAGGACTTGCAAGAAATTCATATTGCAAAAGTAGAAGCCGGTTGTCAAAATGTCAAGAGAGTCAAGAAATACCGCGACGTAAATGGAAAACTTAAAAAATTAGTACTTTAAGGAGTACTCTTCAGTAGTTGACTATTTGCGTGCAGTATCATAATTTAAGATTATAAGGATTTTACTTACTAAATTGTTTTATTAACGATATTTGTATTTCAAATAATTATCATTTGTGTATTTCAATTTGTGTATTTTAAGTTTTATATTTTTATTGCAGTAAGGAATTTTGTATTTCGATTAGCATAATTGAATTGTCATTTCGGTTAATTTTTATTTAACAATTTACAATTCGAATAAATATTTTTTCCGACTTATTGTTTTCGAACAATGTTCACATAATCGATAAATTGTTGTATAAATTATAAGATCCTTCTCGTGTTCATACATACTTTTTTAAAAAATTACTACAAGTCTCCCCAATTTATAGACATATAATTTAGTTATATCTGAAATTTTAAAACACACACACACACACACACACACACACACACACACACACACACACACACACACACACACACATTTTTAGGTGAACAAAAAAAAACCCAAAAAGGAACAGATAGCCTTAAAATAAATAAAATTTAATATTTGGTTGCATAACCCTTGCTTGCAATAACTGTATCAAGTCTGCGACACATTGACATCACTGATACTTTTCCAGATATTTAACACAGCCTTTTTCAGTTTTTGTTTGTTTCGGGGGGATAGTCTTCTTTCAATCTCCTCTTCAGGAAATGAAATGCATGCTCCGGGTATTGGCCAGTCTAAAACTGTTCACTTTTTCCCCCTGATGAAGTCCTTTGTTGTGTTGTGTTTTGGACCATTGTCCTGCTGCACTATAAACTTCCTCCGGGTTAGTTTGGATGCATTTCTTTGTAAATTGGTAGAAAATTGTTACCATTATGAGTTACATCATCAATAAATATGAATGAGCCTGTTCCAGAAGTAGCAATACAAGCCCAAGTCAAGATACTGCCTCCATCATGCTTCCCAGATGGGCTTGGATCCTTTCTTTCGACACACTTTGACCTTTCCATCATTTTGGTAGAGATCAATATTGGTCTCATCTGTCTATAAAACTTTCTTCCAGAATTTTTTTCCTCATCTCTGTACTTCCTTGCAAATTCCAATCTGGATTCTGATACTTCTTGCTAATGAGTGATTTGCATCTTGTTTTATGGCCTCTATATTTATGCTCTCGGATTCTTCTTCGAACGGTGGGTTGTAGAATCTTCATCTCTGCAATGTCGAGGTTGTTGGCAATGTCACTGACCGTTGTTGTTTTTTCCTCACAGCTCCCACAATGTTTCTGTCATCAGCTGTTGTTGCTTTCCTTGGCCGACCTGTTCTGTATCTGTTGCTCAGGACACCAGTAGTTTCTTTTTTTTTCAGGATATTCTAAATTGTTGTGTTGGCATTTCTCTCTGTTTGTCTGATCAATTTTAACAGCTTCATAATCGCTTGCTTTTCTCCCATAGGCAGCTGTCTCGTCTTCATGATGGTTTAATATTTTTAACAAAAAATGCAGTTTTTACAGGTGAAATCCAGGGCTAAATGTGAATGTAGTCATTCAGAGGTATTTAATGTTTAAACAATTAATCTAAAAGGCAAAGCCTGGGCAACAAGAAACACCTGTCAGTTACATATTCCAATATTTCTGCTCATTTGAAAAATGGGTGTGTTAAAAAAAACTTTTAAGATTACTATGTACAAAAATTATATATAAAAGGTGCTCACATTATATTGAAATAATTTCTTCGGCTAATGTCCATATCGAACAACACTAGATAAAAAAAAATCTGTTATTAAGCTCTTAACATCTTAAATAAACACCTACTGCTGTGTTGAAAAATACATTTCTGCGATTTTTTATAATTAAAGTAAATAATATGTGTTTCAAATGATTAATCATACTTTAAATAAGCTAATAAAGTTTCTGAAAACAATTATTGTCTATTTCGATCGTTGCAAAACGTTGTGATGATGAAAACTTTCTCTAATGTAAACTAATTTTAAGATGGCGTCGAAAACCTTTTTCTTATCAAAACATGCATGATTCTACTCAAAAGCTGGCCTGACAGGTTGATAAGACGGCATTTAAAATATTGGTGACTATATAATTGTTCTGGATCCTTACCTATAACTACAGAATGAGCTCTTCCTAACACTATGTATACTACGCCTCTCAAGAGAGAGGGACGAATCGAGTCGAGCCGTTAGTAGTTCACTCCAAACCAGACTGACAGTCATACTAACACCTTCCACATCTTGTATTATTATTCCGTGTAATATATCTTCGTTATTTCTACTCTTGTGTTTGTGATGTTCTTTCTTGGTCCTAACTTGGACCATAACAGTGGCGACGAGGATATTGAAGAAACGAATTCTATGCGGAGAATTTTAAAAACAAAAAAACAAACCTTTTTGCTATCGGTCGTCCATAACAGAGGCGACGGAGGTATTGAAAAAAAAAGGAAAACTTTTTTGGGACACCAACCTTAACCAAGGAAGACACGAATTTTACCTGTCAGCCAGAACAGAATCGAATTCTACGTAGGATTTATTTTTCGTACTAAGGTTCCATAACAACAGGCGACAAAGACCTGAAGTCTACACTGAGAAAAAAAGGAAAAATAGTTACACAAAATTACGGTGTAAACATGGAAGTCTTTAAGGCAACCATATTGGAACTAATGAAAATGCAATTCGAGCAGCAACAAAAAAATAAGGAAAGACAGAATAGGCTCGAAGAAAAACAATTAGAAATTCAACAGAAAACGAAGAGAAGCAACTCGAATTACAAGAATTACTACTACGGGCAGTAACAAATAAAGAACAAAATTCTGGAAATGAAGCGGCATTCTCGCAAAATGCTATATGGAGCTCTATCAAAGACTTCACTTATACACCGGACGTAGACAAAACCTTCACGGCTTACTTCAGAAGATATGACGATTCATATGAGTTTGATTGCGGGAATTGGTCAGACGCGAAAAAAGTATGTCTACTACTGAGGAAACTAGGGTCAAGCGAATACACTAAATTCGTAGACTACATCCTACCGAGGAAAACGAATGAGTCGACTTTCAAGGAAACCCGTGAAACTTTTAACGGAATTATTTAGTCCGAACACTTCACTATTCCACAAAAGGTGGAAATGTTTAAATCTAACAAAAAAGAATAGCGATGACTATATAACATTCGCTTACGTAGTAAACAAACACTGCGATGACTTTAAGTTATCTAAACTCAGTCCGGACAATTTTAAATGTTTGATATTCGTCCAAGGCCTGGTTTCGACTAAAGATGCGGAGATCAGACGGAGAATTCTAACAAAACTTTTGAGTGAACCAGAATTGACGCTACAAAAATTGGCTGAGGACTGTCAGGAATGTATAAGCGTAAAAAAGGACTCGAAAGATATCGAAGGGTCTGACGTCGCTACAATGCGAAAAGTACAACGACAAACACGTTTTTCTCCCTCCTCAAAAACAAACCAAACAAATTATTTTACTACAAAAAGTCAAATGAAACCTCAGAAGAAACCACCACTCAGTCCATGCTATCGCTGTGGGACTTTGCATTGGTACAAAGATTGTCCATACCGCTATAAGACTTGTCTGTCGTGCAATAAAGTGGGACATAAAAGTTCGCACTGTAGAACAAAGAAAGAAAACAAAAGCAGAGTAAGAGTCACTAGAACTGACCAAGCGGACGGGATAAATATACGAAAATACGTACAAGTAGAAATGATAAACAAAAAAAGTAGATCACAATGAGATCCCGAATCAGATTTAACCATTATTAGCTTACAGACGTGGAAAAAATTAAACAAACCGACCATGTTGAGAACAGATAAATAGCCAGGTCGGTAACAGGAAGAAAAATCAAGTTTGAGGGGGAGATTATCACAAGTGTGACGTTCAACGGGATGACCAAGAAATTAAAGATTCATGTTCTAAAAAATACGAAACATTTATTTGGAACTGACTGGATGCAGAAATTTGACCTCTGGGATTTACCGATAAATACGTTCTGCCAAAATGTGGAAAGGTTATCAACCGAGGTAGAGAAATTGAAGGAGAAATTAAAGGAGAGTTTCCTCGACGTATTTTCAGGCGGCCTCGGGAGCTGTAAAAAAATGGCGGCCAAAATTGAACTAAAAGAAAATATACAACCCATTTTCAAGAAGAAAAGAAATGTACCTTTCGCATGATTAGAAAAAATAGACGAAGAGTTGGATAGACTCGTGAAAACCGGTATATTGACAAAGGTGGAATATAGTCAATGGGTTGCACCTACGGTTTACGTAAAAATGAAATCGGGTGAGATACGAGTATGCGCTGATTTCTCAACGGGATTGAATGCAGCGATTAAGGATTATCACTCTCCTCTCCCTAGTCCAGAGGAAGTTTTCACAAAGTTGAACGGAGGAAAGTTTTTCTCAAAGATAGACTTGAGTGAAGCATACCTACAAGTACCAGTAGACGAGGAAAGCTCGTGGTTGTTGTGCATAAACACACATAAAGTGTTATATAAGTTCCAGAGATTACCATTTCGGATCAAGGTCGCGCCGGCGATATTTCAGCAAATAATGGATACTATGCTAGGCGGACTGGATTTCACGATCGCATACCTTGATGACATCCTGATAAATATTAAAAATATTGAACAACACTGGGAAGACATTAAAGAGGTTTTCAGGCAGATACAAAATTACGGTTTTAAGGTAAGGGAAAATAAATGTCACTTCTTTATGAAGGAGATAAAATATCTGGGCCATATTATTGATGAAGAAGGAAGAAGACCAGACCCAGAAAGAGCCACGGCAATAAAAAAAAATGCCGGCTCCAAAAAATTTAGCCGCGTTACAAAGAAATTATTATCAAGAATTTATTCCTAACATGCACAAATTACGCGCACCCCTAAACGAACTGTTGAAGAAGGAAAAAGTTTGGGAATGGTCATATGAATGTCAGAAAACTTTCGACAAAATCATTAAGACTCTTACAGCAGATTTATTTTTAGCGCATTATGATCCAAAATTGGAAATAATAGTCGCGAGTGACGCGAGTGCCTATGGTTTATGGGGCATGTATACTTCATAAAATGCCGGATGGGACACTAAAACACATCGCGCATGCGTCAAGAACTTTACTACCAGCCGAACAAAATTACTCGCAAATCGAAAAAGAAACGCTGGGGATTATTTTTGCTGTTACGAGATTCCACAGATCTATTTACGGTAGATTTTTCACCTTACAGACGGACCACAAGCCGTTATTGACAATATTTGAATCAAAGAAAGGTCTACCTGTCTACAATGCTAATAGATTGCTAAGATGGGGGACAATTTCATTAAACTATAATTTTAAATTGGAGTATCTTCCATCAAACAAAATCGGGCATGCAGATGGTCTTTCGAGACTAATACCAAAGAAAATGGAGCCATTAGATGATTCCGTAATTTCCGCTCTACGATATGAGGAAGATTTTAGAACATCATTATGTAGTACAATTCGAGACCTCCCCGTCACATTACAGGAAATAAGAAACAAAGCAGTGAATGACGAATTTATAAAGGAAACGAAAACAAAAATTGTACGAAAAGATGAGCATATATCAGACAGTTTTTCGTTATGTGATAATGTTCTGCTATATAATGAAAGAGTAGTAACCCCGAAAACGCTACAAAGACGAATCTTCAAGGATTTTCACATGGGCCACGCAGGAAAGAACAGGATGGATTCCTTAATGCGAAGTTACGTGTACTGGCCAAACATGTATCAAGATATACATATGGTGGACAAATGCAAGGGCTGTTCCTTAGCAGCCAATGCACCTCCGATCAACCATAAGCCATGGCCTAAGACACATCGACTGTGGTCGAGAATCCATGTAGATTTCGCAGGTCCATTAGAGAGTTTCTACTACTTGATTGTAGTAGGCAGTTACAACAAATGGCCAGAAGTATTTCGTTGTAGAAAACCTACTTCTGAGACTACAATAAATTGCCTTCACGAGCTGATTGCTCGTTTCGGAGTGGTTGATTGTTTAGTCACCGATAATGGACACAATTTACATCTGCGGATTTTCAAGAATTTTGTGATACTTTTCAGGTGAAACTCATCAAATCCCCGCCATATCACCCAAGATCAAACGGGCAAGTGGAGAGGTTTGTAGATACATTAAAAAGAGCACTAAGGAAAGCTTATGACATACCAACAGAAAAGGCTTTACAACAATTCTTGCAAGTGTATAGAATTACACCGAACAGTACTACGCCATCGGCATTATCGCCGGGGGAAGTGAGGTTCGCCCGAAAAATTAGATCGGTATTCGACAAATTACTGCCAAAACAGACAAAGCAATCACCAACGTCGTTTGTACCAAAAAGAAAATTTAACCCAGGGGAGAAAGTTTTTTTTTAAATGTTCAAAAACAACACATCCCGGTACAATAGAGAAACAAATCGTGAACGTGATTTACATAATTCAGGGTCCGAAGTTATCGCATAAAAGGTACTTAAATCAGATCAGAAAGAGGCTGTTAGAGGATTCTAACAGTCTACCTCAGGAAGAGGAGGAAGTAATGGGCACAATATTTGACACATTCAATATGCAAAGGCTTCAAGCAATTTCAGAACCGCGGGGAATCAAGCAGAAAAAGAAAATTTACAGTCTTTGATGCTTCATCCGAAGTGGAAAAAATATTAAAGACCCCTGCGAGGTAAAAGCTTTGGAGGAGATGTTATAAACTACAGAATGAACTCTTCCTAACAATATGTATACTACGCCTCTCAAGAGAGAGGGACGAATCGTGTCGAGCCGATAGTAGTTCACTCCAAACCAGACTGACAGTCATATTAACACCTTCCACATCTTGTATTATTATTCCGTGTAATATATCTTCGTTATTTCTACTCTTGTGTTCGTGATGTTCTTCCTTGGTCCTAACTTGGACCATAACAATAATTGAATACAATGTAATAGATCTTTATTTTCTGAAGAATGAATTTGATAAACTATTAAGAAATATTACATGTGACTCAAACATACACACATACTCACCCAAAGACAAATATATATATATATATATATATATATATATATATATATATATATATATAAATTTATATATATATATATATATATATAATCCGATCGATTCTCAAAAACGTATGTTAATAAGTATGAAAACACACAGTGCGTTTGCCTTTGCACCAGTGAGACAATCTATCTATCTATCTATATATATATATATCCATACACACACACACACACACACACATATATATATATATAAATTATATTTTAAAATCTTGCTAAATATAATTTAATAGTTTATATATATATATATAAATGTATATATATTTGAATGTCAAATATATTCATCATTATATATCTGTTTGCAAATGCATATATATATATATATATATGTGTGTGTGTGTGTGTGTGTTTCCTGTTATGTTTGGAGCACGACGTCTGCAAATCTAGCTTCAGGGAAGCGAAGTCATTCTTTGTCGCTGGGTGATGAAAGAAGTCACCGCGTGTTTGAAATATTTTCGGATGAATGATACCGCTAAAGTCCGCCCCAGGCTTCAACAGTCTCTTTGACATCTTGATCTGGAAAAACACGCGAAATCGAAAACGAAACGAAAATAAAATGGCAATAATAAAACAAATACTCTTTACGCACCTGAGTTTGCTGGCGCGAATCAATTTTCATAAAAATAAACTTCATCTTTTCTGTTTGCCTCTTTACGTGCACTTCGAAACGATAGAAATTGACATGCTACAAACGTGAAACCTCTAAAATAGACTAGTCAAACTCATGAACAACGTAGATTTTCCATGTGGTTTGATATATTTTAACTACTGACATTTACTCTTTTACTAATTTGTTTTGTCTAACGTAAATGTCAGCGTCCATACCGGCCTTTTACCCTTAAAAATTCCCACCCTAAATAATCTAAATCTTAAATCCTGTGGATTATGGTAAGTTTTTAACATGGGAGGTCGTGTTATTACCGGATAACTGTAAGTATATAGGGTAGATTATGGTTGTGGTAACGGTAAGTGTAAATTGATGATATCTCCCCTCCTTTTTTCGATGATGTTGAACAAAAAAAAACTGAATGTGTGTCTCAACAAGGTGTTCAAAGATCGCATTCGAGAACAGTGAAACGAGTGGATGGTTAGCGGGGAAAAGTCATACAGGCAACCGTAACAGCCTATCGAAAATAAAGCACCCACTCATGACGTGTTGTAGAATGTGATAGTCAATTGACAATGTCTACTCACCGTTTGTTTTTCATTAGAATTTGAGTGAAAAGCAAGTATGTGCTTACAGAATTCATTTAATAAATTCAAATACGATTTGGGTGGAATCGACTTGTATGGCGAGTAAAACTCGAAACCGACATTTTAACTTGAAAATTTTTTGGGTTGTCTTATACGCCAAGTCACCTTGTATGCCAACATATACGGTATTTATTGTTTATTGCTATATAATGAGCACCGGCGACTAATACGCTCTATCAAGGACTAAGTTCGAAAAAAAAAATCATGACGATATATATTCGCTCTCACCTCGTTCGTTTTCTTATCTATTCGGGTACAGCTTGTCGGTTATAGGTAATAGCATCTCGGGTACACACTTCTGTGAACACAGTATGCCATCCTGTGTACTCTAAACCAAAATCACGTATTAGAAAAATTATAATTAGCAGATTGATTGATAAAGCATTTTTTGTATGAGAATAAGTGGAAACTGTACTATATATATATGTATATGTATATATATATATATATATATATATATATATATAAAGAAATATAGTCTCATATAGTCTATATTTATGGGATAAAGTGCTCAATATCAGAGATAGAGCGTGTGTAAATATAAAAAGTGAACATTGAAGTCAACAATTAGAGGCGACAGTCTGTTTCATGCTAGGTGTCCTGACGATTGCGTCTAGCATGAAACAGACTGTCGCCTCTAAGTGTTGACTTCTATGTTCACTTTTATATATATATATATATATATATATATATATATATATATATATTAAACATGTGTTGAATGTCAAAGACAACATAGTCCTGCATATTCTCTTTTGAATTTTCTCATATTTTCTAATGAGACTTTTTATTTGAAAATGATATCGAAATAAATATTGTCCGTAAGATAACCGAGTACTTATGATATTCGAAAGTACTCGGTTATCTTACGGACAATATTTATTTCGATATCATTTTTAAATAAAAAGTCTCATTAGAAAATTCAAAAGAAAATATGCAGGACTATGTTGTCTTTGACAGTCAACACAACATGTTTAAAAGAAAAGTTGTTGCCAAATTACACACACACACACACACACATATATATATATATATATATATATATATATATATATATATATATATATATATGGTGCAATCGGTATTTTATACTTTTGATATTTTTATTTTTCAATTTCGCACATGTGCGTTGCTTGTTTTTGATTTTGCTGACTGCACAGTAGAGTAAGGTCAGTTGAAGACCGTCTGTGAGAAAAAAAGAACAATGACGCAATTCACTCCGCCAGAAATTTGGAAAAGGCATGCTGGACTACTTGACATTCACGCCGAAAGCTCCAATACGAACATTTCAGGGTGCTTGGGCGTCAATCTGAGGACAGTGTAGAGGATTCGGAAAGAGTTGGATGAGTCTGATGGTGATTACGAAGCTCGGAAAATTCACTCTGATCATTCTGATATAAATGAAACTATCGAATTTATTGCTGAGGGCCTCAGACACCGAGACCTGCATCAAGTGCCTTGGTTGAGCTGTCCTGGGTCAAGAGGATTCTGCACCATGCTACGCAAGCAGGAGAACACAGTCGTGCCTGTCAGTCAATTTCTGCAACGCACCGCCCCTTGCATCTGGCCACCCAACTGCCCAGACTGCATCCTCTGACTATGTGTAGAATGCAGCTCAGCGAGAGACCAACAAAACTCCTTGTATCCTCAATGATGAACTGAAGGCAAGGGTTAGAGCAGCATTCACGAACTTAAACGAGAAAATAGTCCAGAAGAGTTGCAGGAGATTCCGAAGTCGTCTGGAGGCCGTGGTCGAATCCAATGTTGATATTATTTT
>OZ038486.1:115317750-115355250 GCA_964036315.1 Acanthosepion esculentum | reverse complement strand
TAGGTACATGCACAGACACGCACACATATATATAATTATATATATACTATATTTTATATATCTATCTCAAACAGCTTATCTCATTTGATAACAGTTAATAGCCTTGAACAGCCAATAATGTTTACGAGATGAATAAACTCATGAAAAAATGATTCGTATATTTTAGAATGGAAATGCTATAGATACAATCATTTAAAAATAGGACTTTTGCCCTGTATCGAAGACACACCTGATTCCAAGGGGCAGCTAAAATTAATTAACATTGAATTTAATGAAAATTGGCTTTAAATTAAAAAATAAATGATCTTTTCATTGATTAAAAAAAAATCGACGCATAAAATCCATTTAACTAATCTTATAACCAGAAAAATGGAAAACTTTTTTTTTTTTATTGAAAATCATTATCAAAAGAAGAAAACTTATTTGCTCCTGTTGACGTTTATAGTCCGTATCTGAACAACAAAAAAGATTCTTCGTTTTTCACTTTGCGCCAACCCTATTCTATCAGTCCTGTGTCAGCTCATCCGAAAAGGGGAGCTTTCTTTTCAGAGCTAGCGCAGTCAAAGTCAATCCACACCGTAAAAAAATAGCCCAACTCTGAGCGCATGCCACTGGTCTTCCCCCATTTACAAAGGCGACTTTAATTTTTGTCAAACCCAGCGACCAGTTCATTAATATTCATAAGTGGGCGGACGTCATTACCATCTCGTTGAAGGACACAAACAAAGATGGCGTCGGTAGTCATTGTCATTGCATTAACGTGTTCTATTGTCGTCAAGGTACCAATAGTTATAGAATTTCTTTTGTCATTTAACCTTCTGGCCTCTCAACATATTCTGGCTTTGACCGAAATACTAACCTATCGGACACGGTTGTAAGTGTTTCGATAGGGACGTTGGTTACTCACTGGACAGTGGCAAAGTTTAAATAAAAGCAAGTACAATTAAAAAAAGAGGGAAGACAGCGATTCTATTTCTCTGGAAAAGCATTCACAGATTCAAGAGTTCGTTTTTTATTTCCTGATTGGTCACCAAATATAAGGCCCATCAGCCACTCAAGGTAGAGCTTTACTGAATGAGATTGTAAAGGAGGGGAAGTGGAAATAGAATATTATGAGAATGAGTAGGATAGATATTGGTTGATCCTGAACTTAAGGGGGCCAAGATAGTAGTCGCCAGGGAAACATTCTCTCAGGAGTTTGTTCCACAAAGTAACAATTATGGGGGAAATGATGCCTGAGTAGAGCCTGCTGTTTTATCAAGGGAACACAGAGTGAAGTGGAAGGTTTGCCCCCTTGAACACAGCATGGTGGGTCTTAGCTGCGAATGTCCGAACTGGTGGATCTAAGGGATGTAACGCGTTCGAACATCTGCCATAGAAATAGATATACAATAGGTAAAAGCTGAGAGCGTTTGGTTTGTGCGATAAGGGTTGCAAGGTGAGGAATAATTCATCACCCACAAGGCCACATCAGAGGTTTTTAACTTTGTTGAGGCTGCGCAGTAAGAATTGAGTAGCATCAGCCCAGATATGGCATCAATACTTAAATCTTGGTCTGTAAAACTAGAGATTTGCAGCAAGAGTTAACTATTTTCTGTACCGATTAATTGAGTCGACGATTATCCAAGCATTTTTTGTGATGACACGAATATATGCTTTCCATATGTCATGAGCAAGCTTTAGCCTCAGTAAGTGTTCGGGGCAAGGAGACTTATTGAGGGTATGGCCACTTATCAGGATTGGTGCAGGTTTGGGGTCTACTCGATGGTGATGAAATGTTATGAGTTTAGTTTTGGATATACTGAATTATATCTACCAGTCTTTTCCCCATTGAGCTGTGAGAATTAGGTCATAGGAGAGATCAGCTGACAGGTACTGGTCATCAAGATATTTGGAGGTGCACACCTACACTTTGGTATAGTGGATGTGTAGCGGTTTAGGCGCGTGAAAGCGAAGGAAATAAACAATCTTGAAATACGGGATCTACAAAATTAAATAAATATTATTATTGAATATTTGTTTTCTTTCAAATTGAAAGAAGCGAATTACAAAGATTCTTTGCGAAATAAATTCACACAAAAATATTTAAGTAGCCATCGAAGAGACACCAGATATCTATGCAATTATTTAAACTTCTTACCTTTCTATTTCACGATTTATTTCAATAAGACTAGTGAATTTAAGGTTTTTTATTCATGACTTTGGTGACAATAATTACAAGTTCAATTCTTGGGTTGAATACTGCAAACTTTGACTCATTAGAAACAGGGCGAACAATAACTGACCAGTACTAAATATTCCAATGCGTCGGTGACAGCTGTACCGTCGCCCATGAACTCAAAGACTTTCAAAACTCAGCGGGCAACTCCTACAGAGCCTGCATGCGCTACGGACTCACCATCAACGTAGCAAGAACCAAGGTCTTGCTCCAACCACGACCGGAACATTAACCACCAATTGGGCTCAAAATCACCATCAATGAACTGGACCTGGTGAATGTTGAATAATTTACATACCTTGATAGCGTACTAAAATCAAATGTATCTGCTGAAAAAAAACGACGATAACTGTTGTAACATGAAAAGGGTTACTGAATGAGTACTAACCAAAATAGGAGGTTGGAAATGAAATGGTAGTATCTATAACATCAACAAAATACAATACGCGCCAGCGGCGTGAACTAGGTAAACACTGCTAGTGGTGAACTACTTAGACAGTATATTACACCCCACTTACAATAGGGTCTAAACTATTTTTGAGGATGAAGACATATCCGTTTGTGTTCATAGATACGACATATAACATTAACCGAATCAAGGCTGCCCACGCACCATAGTGTAAACTATTCAAAAGAGTCTTCGGCAATCCTGGGCTGGCACAAACGACCAAGCTCACGGTCTACCGACCTGTTGTAATTTCAACCGTACGCCTGTGATACCTGGGTACTCTACCAAAGACACACCCGCAAACTTTGCAAATGAGACTTCATCGAATCCCGCGGAATACGTTGCAGGATCGAATCACGAACAACGATGTTCTCCGCGCAAAGATGGAGAACCCAGAAACCATCATGAATCTGGTCTGGTCTGGAGCCCCTGCTGTTTGCCTCAGGGTTCTTGATAAGTTCCAGAGACGGGTATGCAATGTAATTGGCCCTGATCTGTCATCTCGTCTGCAGTCGCTCTCACCCAGACGTGCCGTTGCCTCGCTCTGTCTTTTTTACAAATACCTTCACGGTAATTGCTCCGATGAGCTGCTTTCGCTGGTTCCCAGGCCTCATGAATTTAAGCGTCCTACGAGGCTGCCATCCCGTTCCCAACCCTTCACCGTCGAAACTGTTAGATGTAGACGTCTCTTCTACTCCAATAGCATCATGTCTCGCACATCTCGCCTGTGGAAATCCCTTCCTTATTCCTGTTTCCCTGACAAATATAATCTCCAACTATTTAAGTGTAACGTCAATCGACATCTCCAGTTGTCTTGATCTATCCACTTCCCTTCTCCACATCCTTTCCCCTTTCATTCCTATCTGCTCTCGCTCCAAATCTTCTGTAACCCCCTTGCCTTGATCGATCCACTGTCTTTCTCCACATCCTATCATATACCACTCCTATCTGCTCTTCCTCCAACCCTTCTATAACCCCTTGCGTGTTAGTGGCTTCCAGCCTTGCTTGGGGTGAAAAGCTTTAAAAAAAATCGTTACCAACTTCGTTGGGCCGGACACCTTGCCCGAATACCAGACACCAGAAGACAAATAGAAGAGACGAAAATCTAGATCTCTCCATCACTTGAACACTCCTATCTTACCACGCGATATCTGTGCACGTCTCTTCAGATTCAACATAGGACTCGTTTCATAACGAAATGTCTATTAGCACCCCAATACACGCAACGAGTTCTTCCAACGACGGTGACTAAATAAATGTAATGCAATATATTCACAGACATGGACAGCTTAACGAGAACACTCTATAACCCGTATAAAGGGATCAATTCGAAATTATTTAATGGTTACTTGGGTCGACAGACACCTGAAGAAGGCTGGATGGTACAATGCTCGAAATGTTTTGACAATAACATAAAGATGAGAACATTAGTACGAATGAAAATGATATATATATTGATAACTCCTCATGTTAGAATATCGGACAGAAAGACAGATTCATTTAAATGAAAATATCTGAGTGAAATTTAAAGTATATATCTGCGGTCGTCACTGATTATGAACAAGTTAGTGTGGAGTAATGGATAGTGGCTTGGATTGAGGAATCGGAGAGCCGAGTTCGAATTCCAGTCGAATCCATTACATTTACTTACGTGCTGTTACCCCTGATAAATGTATGAATCCTCTTCTTCTCCCTCCAGCTATGGGTAAATAGCAGGACAGATCGGGTTCTGAGTCAACTGGTCTACCGCAGAAAGAAATGGCAACCGACTGCGCGAAAAAAATCTGCCTCTTCAGTCATACATCGAAATGTATATGATCGCCTAAGCGTGTATCACGCATGACATATAACTGTGTGCTGTAGACAACTAGACGTACGTGTTTTATGATACGAGTAGAAATGAAAGATATTTCAATAAAAAAATTAGGCCTCAAACTCACACCAACCTCAAATCGTACATACGATCCATTGCTAAGGATGCAGGTAAAATGCTCAGCTCTTTGTATCGCGTCATTATAAGGTAAGCTCTTAATTTACCAGAGCCAGATCAAACCAAAAATGGTGTACTGTTGTCATATTATGGCGGGAGCTGCCCAGATATCACTCTTCAGCTTTTATAGAGTTCAAAAGCGTCTCCAAGCCCTTGTGGGTGACGAACTATTCTCCACCCTTCAACCTTTCTCCAACTGACGGGATGTGGCAAGCTTCTTACTGTTCTACCGCTACTTCCACCGAAAGTGCTCGGTCGAACTACGTTACCTGGTCCCACCGAGGCAAACCTTCACAACAAGAACACTCCATGCCACTTACATAGTAGGGAACCACCCACATTCCCTCCGTATCACATCGGTGAGAATTGATTTCCACTCGATCAGCTTCTCGCGAAGGACCAACTCCCAACAGGATGTTTCTCTGAGCACTACAATCTTAACTTGTTCAAGGCTAGGGTTAACCGTTATCTTCCACTGCTATACACACAAATTGGCCTCCAAACGTAACCCTCTACCTCGATTGGACCTTGTAAAGGGTGAACCTCGCTGTAAAAAAGTATAAAAAGATTGGAGGGTTATATTAAAAAGGCAAACCTGGGTTGATTGATTAATTGATTGATTTACGTCACTGAATAAAACGAACCCGGCTAGAATTAGAAGTCGGCTCTCCAATTTCCGATTCTAAGCCGTTATCCATTACCTGTAAAACAAAGCGTACAGTATCTGCTATTTCAGGCGGTCAACCATCTAGGTACTGACGTTGCTTAACGTACAAAAAATGGTGCTTCATCAGATTTAAGGAAATATCGGATTTAAGGAAGGCACTCTCCTCACCCAATTTGCTCTTTAAATCGTGTTTTTTCTTTTAAATCGCGATTTAAATTTTAATCGTCTTTTTTCGGTGTATAGTGAGAACCGGCGCTTAATACGTTTCATTAAGGGTTTAGTCCGGAAAGAAATATCAAGCTTACAGCACCTAGTATTCCCAAGCGGTAACAAATCTAGATACTGATCACCCTCGACGTTGCTTAGTTTCGGCAATCGTACAAAGAATACGAATGATAACAGAAAGAACACAGATGAAAGAGACAAAGGAGAAAGTGAAATAAAGAAGATAGACAAAAAGTAAATCTAAATTAAACAAAGTTGGTTGAAAAAGAAAAAGTAAAAAAAACGATCGTCATCCTCATTATCCCGTCCTTGACCGGGTGTGGTCGTAGGGCAGCAGTGTTGTTGAGCACCTGACCAGTTCTCTCCAGCTATCTAGGTTAAATGCCGAAGAGATATCCATTCATGCGTAACGTGTCTTGGGCAAGTAGAGCTATTTATCTCTGGGTCAAACCCCAGCCGATGTCCTCCACCTTAAAGAGGATCGCCTTGATCATGGACACGTGGCCATTGATGACATTGGGGAACACTCCGACCTGGCTGCTGACTTCAGTTTTAGAAACCATCCATCCAGCTGAAATTAATTAAAAAAAATGGATGAGAAAAAGAGCCAGAAAAAGTAGTGAGAGAAAATAAGAGTAGCTAAAAGAAAGAAAGAGAAAAAGAAAGAAGGAAAAGAAAGAAAGAGAAAAAAGATGGGGAAAAATAAAAGAGATAAAGAAAGAAGGAAAAAAGAGAGATTGAAAAGAATGATAGAAAACGAAAAAGAAACAAAAAAGAAGGGGAAAGAAAGAGAATAAGAAAGAGGGAAAAGAAAGGAAGAAAAAAGATGGGAAAAAGGGGTCAAAAGAAAGAAAGCGAAAAAGAAAGAGGTAAGAGAAAAAGAGAAGAAGAGAGAAGGAAAAAGAAAGAGAGAAACAAAATAAAAAGAGAGACAGAGAAATGATGAAAGAAAGAGGGGGAAAGAAAGATTGGAAAGAAAGGAAAAATTGATTGATTGAAAAAGAAACAAAGAGACAAAAAAGAAGGGAAGAGAGACAGCGAATGAAAAGAATAAAAGAAAAAGAAAGAAAGATAGAAAGAAAGAAAGAAAGAAAGAGAAGAGAGAGAGAGAGAGAAATAGAATAAGAAAGAGGGAAATGAAAGGAAGAAAAAAGATGGGAAAAATGGGTCAGAACAAAGAAATAGAAAAAGAAAGAGATAAAAGAAAAAAGAGAAAAAGAAAGAAGGAAAAAGAAAGAGAAAAAAGAAAGAGACAAAGAAATAGGGAAAAGAAAGAAGGGAAAAAGAAAGAAGGAAAGGAAAGAAAAAAAAGAATGATCCAAATGAAAAAAAGCAACAAAGAAAAGGGTGAAAAGAAACAAACAGAAAAAGAAAGGGTCGAAATGAAAGAAGAAAAAAAAAAGAAACAAAGAATGAGTGAAAAGAAAGAAAGAGAATAAGGAAATGAAAAGAAAGAAAGAAAAAAAGATGGCAAAAGAAAGAAACCGACAAAGGAAAGGGTAAAAAGAAAGAAACAAAAAAAGAAAGAGGGGAAAAGAAAGAAAGAGAAAAAAGAGGGTGCAAAGAACGGAATATATAAAGATTGAATGAATGAAAGAAAGTATGAAAATAGAATGCAAGAAACTAAATGAAGAAATATAAGATTAATAAAAATTATTCAATAATAGAAAAAGGAGTAAAAATCATTCTGGAAACAAGAGAATGACGAAAAAGGAAGACAAACACAAAGGAGTGAAAAATAACAGAATGTAAGGAGTGACAAGACGGAAAGAAATTATGGAAGAAAAACTACAGAATGCATCGGGAAAAGTAAAACATAGAAATAAGTCACTAAGGAGAAATAGGGAAGAAACAATAAACAATTAGAGATAAAGAAAAAGAAGTACTTGAAAGAAAAATAAGATAAAGAAAGAAAAACCAGTGTAAAAACGTTGGAATCGAAATAAAAAAGAAGCTTAAGATGGCGACTGGACTTATAGAATCGGCCTTGACAGATGTCCCAGAATTAACGAAGATATAAAAACAAATGTAAGAATTGAAAAAATGAATGTACCGAGAAAAAACGGGAGAAAAGTGAAAGGAAGAAAGAAAAATGAAGGCGCAAGTAAAAGAAATAAGTGAAAGAAGGAAGAGAAGAAAAACAAATAATGAAATACATGAACTGATTATAAAGAAAGAATGATGAAACGGCGGAAGTAGAGGAAAAAGGAAGGGAAAAAGGAAGGAGAAAAGAATGCGCGAATAGAAAAAGTAGAGAAAAGGATTTGTAGGGTTAAAAATAAAAATAAAAAGCAGAAAGAAAGACAGGCAGGCAGACAGAAAGAAAGAAAAATAGAAGACAGTCAAAGAGAGAGAGAGAAACATAAAGAAAGAACGAAATAAAGGAAGAAAGAAAGAAGAATAGACAGAGAGGTGATAAGAAAGAAAGGCGGATCGAGAAACAGAAAGAAAGAATGAAAGAAAGGAATGCAGAAAGAAAGCAATCAAAAAAGAAAGGCAGAGAAACGGAAAGAAAGAAAGAAAGAAAGGCAGACAGAAAGATGGAAAGATAGAATGAAAGAAAGCCAGGAAGAAAGAAAGATAGGCATATGGCGAAACAGAAAGAAAGAAAGAAAGAAAGAAAGAAAGAAAGAAAAGATCAAAGAAAGAAATACAGAGAGACGGAAAAAAAGAAAGAAAGAAAGAAAGAAAGAAGGAAAGAGAGAAGGAAAGAGAGAAAAAAAGAAAGAAAAGAAAGAAAGAAAGGCAGCCGGTGAGACGGAAAGAAAGAACAAAAGTAATAGAATGGAGTCTATGTAATAAATAAAAGTAAAAAGAATGATGAAGATTAACGCATTCATCTTTCATTTCATTTCCTTTTTGTGATAGACGGCATTTGAGGGTTATAGGCGGAAACCTAGAATTAATACCGAATTTTTATTATTTTTTTTATAATTAGTGTAAGATTTTAATGTGAGTATTGATGGGCTAAATAAAGAAGGAAAAACTAAAGACGAAAGATGAAGAAAAAAGAAGGAAAAAGGTCGGTGGAAACAAGAGAAGGAAAAAGAGAAAAGAAAAAATCAGTAGAGAAAAACAAGTAGGAAAATAAGAACGGACAAAGAAAGAAAGAAAATGAAGAAAAAGAATGGAAGAAGAAAAATTATAAGAAAACACAGATGACACACATTGAATAAGAAATGAAGAAAAATAATAGAATAAGAAAGAAATGACCGAAACAAATGAAAAAACAGAAGAAAAGAAAATGAAGAAAAAGAATGAAAGTAGAAAAATAAACGAGCACAGATGACAATCACAGAAGAAAAATGTTGGAATTAGAAAGAAATAAACGAAGAAAGAAAGAAAGAAAGAAAGTAAGAAAGAAAGTAAGCAAGCAAGAAAGAAAACGAAGGAAAAGTATGAAAGAAGAAAAAGGGTAAAAGGTCACAGAGGGCACAAAAGAATAGAAGAAAATTTGTAGAATAAAAAATGAACAAAGAAAAAAAGAAAGAAAGAAAGAAAGAAAGAAGGAAAGAATAATAACAACGATAATAAGGAATGAAATGATAAAATATGGCAGTAGTGAAAAAACAGTGAAAAGGAAAAATTAAAGAGGGTAAAGAAAGAAAGAAAGAAAAAAGAAAGGTTGAGTGAAAAATAACTGAGGAAAGCATATGAAGAAAGAAAAAGGAAAGAAACTTAAGAAAAAAGGAATGAAAAACAATAAAATAACAGATAAAAAAGAAAAACGGAAATGAATGACGAGTGAAAGAAAGAAAAAGTTTAAGTGATGAAGAATGGAGGAAGGAAAACGAAGAAAGAAAGAAACTTAAGAAAAAAGAAGGAAAGAAAGATAAAAGAAATCAATGACAAGTGAAAAAAGAAGTAAATAATCTTAAAGAAAAAAGAAAAAGAGATGAATGACAAGTGGAAGAAAGAAAGAAAGAAAGAAAAAGGAAATAAAAGTCAAATGAAAGAAAAACTGAAAAAGGAAAGTAAAGAAAGAAAAAATGTCAAATAAATAAATAAAGAAAAACTAAGGAAATAAACTGAAGAAAGAAAAGAAAGAAAGAAAGAAAGAATAAATAAAGGTAAAATGAAAGAAAAACTGAAAAAGCAAAGTAAAGACAGAAAGAAAAAATGACAAATAAATAAAAACTAAAGAAAGAAAGAAAGAAAGAAAGAAAAAGAAAATAAGGGTCACGTGAAAGAAATACTAAAATAGGAAAGTGAAGAAAGAAAGAAAGAAAGAAAGAATTAAAATAAATTAAAATGCTAGAAAAACAGACAATGAAATACAGCAAAGAAAGAAGAGGCGAAGAAAAATGTTAAAGAAAGGAATGAAGATAAAAACAATAGAAATGGAAGTGAAAGGAGGAAACCTTAAAGAAGAAAAAATTTTTAAAAAGATTTGAGAAGAAAAAATAGAAAGAAAAAAGAAAACCAAAATGTTGCATAGAAAATATTATTGGGTGAAAGGTAAAGAAACTTCCCGGACCAAGCAAAAAGGCAAGTACAAATGTTCCACTTGATTACATTGTGTCTCCGTCTTGGTCTTCCTTTACGCAGTGTGGGCACTGGGGTGTAGAGAAGAGTGGACACGTTTCAGTTGGGTTTATTTTATCCATTTGCAAATAAGACTAATAAAAATCCAACTTACCTTCATTCAATTTGTTGTCGCTCTCCGTGGGAGATCGTGGCGAAGATACGAACAAGGGAAGCCATGAATTAGTTGCTTTGAAAACATCTGCACTCCAATACCTCATTTCATATGCTATGAAACGTTATTATCAGGCAAGGACAGAAAATACCTCCAAGTTTCTGAGTCTTTTGTCTTTCTTTTTTTTTTTCATCTTTGCAAAATTGATTCTTTCTGTCTTTCTTTTTGCCTTTCTTTCCTTTTTCCTTTCACAACGGGCTGAATGATTTCCATCTTTTTTGCTTTCTTTGACATCCGGTTTAAATATTTTATTTCTTCATTTCTTTCTCACTCAGTTTAATTCTTTCTTTCTTTCTTTCTTTCTTTCTGTCTTTCTTTTTGCCTTTCTTTCCTTTTTCCTTTCACAACGGGCTGAATGATTTCCATCTTTTTTGCTTTCTTTGACATCCGGTTTAAATATTTTATTTCTTCATTTCTTTCTCACTCAGTTTAATTCTTCCTTTCTTTCTTTCTTTCTTTCTTTCTTTCTTTCCTTCACATCCGATTTAATTATTTCATATCATCTATCTTTCTTTTCCTACTGGTTCAATTTACTTCTTTCTTTCTTTCTTTCTTTCTTTTTGTATCTCTGTCTGTCTGTCTGGCTTTCTTTTCCTACTCATTAGGTTTAATTCTTTCTTTCTTTCTTTCTTTCTTTCTGTCTCAACATGCCAAATCATTACTTTTTTTTGTTGCTTTCTTTTACTCCCGGTCTAAATAATTCACTTCTTCTTTTCTTTCTTATCCGGTTTAATAATTTCTTTCTTTCTTTCTTTCTTTCTTTCTTTCTTTCTTTCTTTCTTTCTTTCTTTCTTTCTTTCTTTCTTTTTGCCTTTCACATCCTGTTTACTTATTTCCTGTCTTCTGCCTTTCTTTTCCTTCCCATTCAGTTTAATTATTTCTTTCTTTTTTTCTTTCTTTCTCTCTACCTTTCACAGCCGATTTAAATATTTCCTATCTTCCATCTTCCTTTTTCTTCCTCATTATGTTTAATCATTTCTTTCTTTCTTTCTTTTTTATTCGTCGAATCTTAAACAATTTGTGTAAATGCGTGCATTGAAAAATCTTTGTGTTTATGCGTTTTAGTACAAAAGTTCTTTTTTATGCAAATGTGTGCATTTTAGTGTGAAATATATGCCACCGCGTAAGTAGGTCTTTCGAAAAGTGCACGTCTGGAATCGAATGTTAGTCTGTGGGTGAGGGTATGCGTGGGTGTACGTGGGTGTTTTTCAGTTGCGGGGTTATGCGTATGGGATTTGTCCTAGTAATAAATGGTAAACGTGCTAGGATGTACAAAAAATGTTGGAGGAGTTGATCTAACGGTGAAAGATAATCGTTCGGTTGACATTGCATAAAATAAAGGAAAATATAGTCATAAGAGAGTAGAAAAGAACTTCTCGCTGGTAAGGGTTAACAATCTCATCTCACGAGACCATTCGCTAGTCTAACGTGTCCGAGATTTACTTGGTAACGCGATCTTTGTACGAGACTTAGCTAATGTCTATAGGGTGTCAATCTTGGCACAATGACAGGGAAATCTCCTTTATAATTTACCTTGACTTTTCTTTTAGCCTGATATATATTTTTGAACGTTTCTTAAATTTAAAAATTATGAAAAACTAACAACATTTGTTTATAAATATTTGTTGCAAAATAAAATCCTCACATTTGCTTTGATAAAGTCCATCAGAGGACGAAACACGTCAGCTAAGATAAGTTTTCGTTTTGTTTTCTTTATTCATATATATCCTACTGCATCTCACTAACATCTACACACTTTAGCGTCCAGAATGTTTGTCACACATATTTGAATACTATCTGTTTCTTCAGTACACGTGACACGCATCTAACCAATAAGAAATAGCCAAACACAACATGCAATTAATCTGCGTCTCTTTACCTTTTATTGTTATTATCATTTCTATCTTGCTCTCTCTCTCTCTCTCTCTCTCTCTCTCTATATATATATATATATATATATATATATATATGTGTGTGTGTGTGTGTGTGTGTGTGTGTGTGTGTGTGTGTGTGTGTATCAATATATATTTTAGGGGAAAGAATATGACAAAGTGGAAAAAATTTTTGTGTGACGCGTTTCGTCCCTTAGGACTTCATCGGACTAGGTTTTTGATACGACTAAGAAAGACGCTGTGAAATTAACATTTTCTTTTGTCTATATTCCCATCACCTTTGTTATTAAATATCCCACATTGTGATAAGAGACCACCTGACAAGAATGGTGAAACCATGCAAGAACATGGACGCAAATTTACTGTGGCTAATCTAACGATCAAAGTACTTTCTAAACATTTCCATCTTAGTAATTTGTTTTATCTTGTAATTTAAATAACATTTTTAAATTCAAATTCTGGTCAGTCTCATTGCAATAAGCAACTAATACATTTATGTGTTGTTTCATAAAATATCCCCTTTGTATTTATATAAGTTTTATTTATGTTTCTTGATGTTTCTTTGATGTATTCCTCATGGCAATTATTACAGGCTATAAAGTAAATTCCTCTTTCAAGTTTTACCTCATGATTGTGTTTTGTTTTAATTAAGTCCTTTACTATTTTGAAAGTACTTGTGACCTTTAGGTCAATATTAGATACATTCTTTTCAATTGTAATTGTGATAGGGTCAGTGGATGAAACAATATATCTTATAATTAGTTGGGTTTGTCAGGAACGACCGCTTTCCTATCTTTAAATATTTTACGAGCCTTTTGTTTTGCATTGAATATGAAATATGATAAGAGAGGCGCTTGAAAGTATTTTTAATTTATTTATTCTCTTCATGTAAATATTGAGAGTTGTAAATTCTTAGTTCTCTTAAGTAGAATCCGATTATTATTCCGGGTTGTATTTTGTTACTTTGATGAGTATAGAAATTTATGAGATCATTTTTATTAGTTTATTTTCGGTGGCCATGTTTTTAAGCTTAAGTTTTAAGTTTCTTAAGTTTTAAGCTACTGTTAATGCCGCGTAGAATGATATCTAAGAAAGGTAAAGCATTCCAGATATCATACTATACCGCATTATATACATGAATAAATATTTCGTTGTCCCATATATATATATATATATATATATATATATATATATATATATATATATATATATATATATATATATATCTGATGCCCCAGAACTTGTAAATAGTTTTAAATAGACAAAATCGCATATTTTTTCCCTAAAAGTTAACCTTTTTTCGGCCAACACCTCATCAGAAGAATCGTTATATAACTAGTTAAATGTTGACGAAAATCACAGAGTGATAGACAAACTGGGAGGTTTGGTTTGGTTTGGCTTGGTTTGTTTTACGGTATATCAATCTTAAGCTTAATGGGTTATTTAATGCCGACAAAATTTTTATTGCTGGTAATATTTTGTTTTCTCAAAAATCCATTTCTGGTAATATTTTTTCTTCGAAAATGTATTGCTGGCAATATTTGTTTTAATGTATTGCTAGCTATATTTATTTTTTAAAAACATATTGTTGCTAATATTATCTTTTTCAAAACAGTATTGCTTGTAATAATTTTTATAACTATTTCTGTTATTAAAACCTACTTTTACACTTTCATGGTGTTTTGACCCCAGTTTCGGGGTTAACTATTTGCCCATAGCTGTGACCCGGGTCGGCAGCACCTGTCCGCCCTGACCCTGGAATACCGGGTCATGGCGGATTGGGAACACCAGCAATAAGGAGGTAGTTCCTCAAAACCTGATCAGAGGCTTTGCTGTTGGTTGTAGTTTATCGTCTTACCCAGGACGTCGATGTAGATTATCATTTTACCCAGGACGCGGAATTAGTTTATCGTCATGCCCAAGACGGACAAACTGGGGGAAACGAGGAACTAAAATACAATTTATTAACATATATATATATATATATATATATATATATATATATATATATATATATATATCATTCACAGTCAGTACTGTTTCGCTGTATCACAGCTCCTCAGTGTGACTAGACTTCCGAATGCCTCAAGCGAGGATTGAAACTCAACTAATTTGGTGTCAGCCAAAGCTATCTTCACTCGGTAGAGTTACACAACTAAATCTAGCGTATTGTTTTTACAAATGTAAACAAATGCCAATCAGCCAAAGTACTCCATTCATTTTACTGAAGAGCTTTGCATTAGTGCAGGTGGATGTTGTTTATAGAATTAGCTTATCACTCAACAGTGCTCAATTGAAATGTATTTTCAAGAGCTAAATTATGTCATTCACAGACAGTACTGTTTCGCTGTATCACAGCTCCTCAGTGTGACTAGACTTCCGAATGCCTCAACTAATTTGGTGTCAGCCAAAGCTATCTTCACTCGGTAGAGTTACACAACTAAATCTAGCGTATTGTTTTTACAAATGTAAACAAATGCCAATCAACCAAAGTGCTCCATTCATTTTACTGAAGATATATATAAGTAATTCATCGTGTCTGAAACCTCAACAGAATGCAGAAAGCACTGGACGGTCGTTTCGTCCTATATTTGGGACTCATCCGCAGTGCGCATCCACTACCAAGAATTGAAACCCTGACAGTTAGGTTGTCAAGCAAACAAAATACCAACTGTTCCAACGGGCCTCGGTGACGAATAGATAGCAAACCAGACTCAATATAGCGCCGCTCGCTCACCTATACCGTGGTGGAACTCTACTGAGATTCTCTCTAACCATAGGACTGTGCCCACTGGAACCACGACTACTATCACCAAGCCGCTCACTCTATGAAATGGATTAAGTCCGAAAATTATTTAATATATTTTCTGTTTATACGTTATTTTTATAGATACAAATTATTTAAGTAAATGTTTTTCTTTTTAAATTAAACAGTAAATATAATTAATACTGTTTAATTAACAAAAAAAACAGAGCATTTACTTCAATAAATTATTTCTATAAAAATAACATATAAAGAGAAAATATATTAAATATGTTTGTATGTCTGTGCATGAATAAGTACATATATGTATGTGCGTGCGCGCGCGCGTGTGTGTGTGGATTAACTAGTAGGACTTACAGTGCTGTTCGATAAAAGTGACTCACCTGATTTAAAAAAAAAAAATTTTTCGCCTATTGTTTTTGGGGTCAAACTAATTTTTAATCTTTCTAATATAAAGACCCCATCCCGACCACCTAGTTAAAAAGTTTACTCACCCTAAGGTATTCTATTGATAATTATAATTTTGGATATAAATGAGATTTAGGGAAAAACTCTGTGCAAAAAAAGTGACTCACCTATTTCCTGCAATTAGTAATCAATAGAAACATAATCGAACAGCTTTAAATAAAGAATAATAGAGGTATAATTTATTTATAATAGGTAATATAGTTCGAAATATTTAATAATCTATGGGTCCTCCTTTATTTTGAATAACCTTTTCAACCCTTTTTGACTTGATTAGGTTCTGGCAAATCTCATCTCCAAGCATTGAATTTCATTCGGATATGAAATTTACAATCAAATCCTCTTTGTTGCTTAACTGCTTTCTCGAGAGCCTGTACTTTATAATGCTCCATAAGTTTTCTATGGGGTTGAGGTCAGGAGATTGGGGCGGCCATGTCATAACACTCACCTGCTTCTCATCAAAGTATTCCTTCATCAATTTTGATTTGTGACAGGGAGCATTATCCTGCATAAAAATGAGCTTGATGGGGTCGATTTGCACCCTTTCAGCAGAAGGGAGCAGACAAGACTCTAAAATTCTCTTGTACTGTTCGCTCCTGTGGGTCTTTTCAATAGGTTTTAAGAAACCAGTTCCATGAAAAGAAAAGCATCCCCAGAACATTATACTGAATGGGTACTTGACAGTACATACTACTAAATTCAAAGAGCTTTCAAAGCTTCTTCTTCGGATTTTAGATCACTTATCCTTTGAATTTAGCTCAACTTTCGTTTCATCGGAGAAGAGAACATTTAGTAAAAGAAAATCAGGTGAATCACTTTTAACGAACATCACTGTATATTGGGAAAAATCCTTATTTTCAATCCCGGAAAACGAAAAAAATATGTTTCGGCTTTAAATAACCCACAAAGAGTTGATAAACCGTAAGAAATAATTCATGAGAACGTAACAATGCTCATGAATTAATGTAAACTCTGAAGACTGAATATGACATTCATATGGAAACGTCAAGGCACTGTTAATGTTTATTGTTACAGAAAAGTACTGCAATTAATTCTAACTGAGAAATGAAGTGAAAATGAATTGTATTGTAAGTGGTCAAGAATTAATATATTTTAATACGTATAACCTGAATGCATGGTAATGCTTTTGTTCTAGATATTTATTGCAATTAATTTTACTAGAGCAATGTTTCTCAACGTTTTTAAGTAACGGCAAACCTAAGAGAAATTAAAACTTCCCTCTTAGCAAAACTTTGAAAGGGTGTACATTTAAACGTTATGAAAGAAAATTATAGATTTTAAAAAACTACACACACAAATATGAACGTATGGAATTCCAAGGAGGATATAGATCCAGGGAGAGGTCTATGTCAAAAGACAGAGCAAAATTATTATTAAAGAATATCAAATACTTAAAATTTGTTTGTGGGTCTTGAAGATCGAGAGCTGGTGTATTTTAGAGCTCTCATGAAATAAATATTATTACCAACGGAATTTTAAGTGTTTGATATTCTGTAATTAATAATAATAATAATAATATATATATATATATATATATATATATATATATATATAGATGTATACATATATATATATATATATATATATATATATATATATATATATATATATATATATGTGTGTATATATATATATGTGTGTGTGTGCGTGCGTGTATATATATATATATATATATATATATATATAAATATAAATATGAAAGTGAACATTGAAGTCAACACTCATAGACGACAGGCTGTTTCATGCTAGACGCAATCGTCAGGCCGTAATCGTCATATATATATTTATATATACATATATATACACACATATATATATATATATATATATATATATATATATATATATATATATACATATACATATATATATATACATATATATATATATATATACATATATATATATACATATATATATATACATATATATATATACATATATATATATACATATATATATATATATATATATATATATATACATATATATATATATATATATATATATATATACATATATATATATATATATATATACATATATATATATATATATATATATATATATATATATATGCACGTTTCGTTGAAAATGACGGATAAGGAGTAGTGGCTGAATTTTTTATGTAATTTCTCCTGAGTTTGTATTATTTTTTCTTTTTAGGACATAAATTATATAAAAATTGTCCGAATGTTTTCCAAGTGCTTTTGGCTATACTTTCATCGATTATCAAAGATGAAATTTATTTTGTTTTTAACTGAATATAGGCATTGTTTTATGTATGTACCTAGAGTTATAGGAATGGTTTATTTTATGTTATTGTCAGTTGTTTTCAACGGAACTTGCATAAAAGTGGGATTGCTGCCCAAATACTCAATATATATATATATATATATATATATATATATATATATATATATATATATATGAATGAAGAAATATAGTCTTAAGGTGTGCTATATTTATGGGATAAAGTGCTCAATATCTGAGATAGAGCGTGTGTAAATATATAAGTGAACATTGAAGTCAAAACTTAGAGGCGACAGTCTGTTCCATGCTAGACGCAATCGTCAGGCCTGACGATTGCGTCTAGCATGAAACAGACTGTCGCCTCTAAGTCTTGACTTCAATGTTCACTTTTATATATATATATATATATATATATATAAATATATATAGATATATATATATTATGCTTATTATGTGAATGGCTTTACGTAGTCATGAGCGTTTTTAAGTGCGTGTTCGTGGATATACGTTTGCAGAATGTCCCCCTATATTTTTAATGAGGAAAATTATGCTGCCAGCAAGTAACCCTTAACCCTTTTACGTTTTATTATAATTTTTATTTTTTTATTCCCTCCCCACCTTTCATGTTCTCCGCCCTCAACAGTTTAGTTAATAAATTTATTTCATCGTCTTTTTTTTCACAAAGCCATTATTGGACGGACATCCGGTCCACTCCCGTATTTGTCAAAAGTTATTCCATACAACGACCTCAGAAAACGTGAGAAAATAAATGCGAGCAAGAAACATGTGAATCAAAATGGGGCCAGCAGAACTCAGGTCACTTTGCTTACCAAAAAAAAAAGTAAAAGAAATAAGAGCTATGGCAGTGTGATTGGTAATATAAATGTTTACATCCAGGAAATAGTTATGTCGCAAATACATCTGGTTTGGTACTTGTGCTATGTCTTCAGAGATTCTTGATAAAATACAAAGAATCTAGACCGACCCCTTTCTCGCCCTGTCGGCTGGGGTTTCAGAATACGCCGACTGCACCTCTGTAGAGGGCTAACTCCCACCCCAATGAGGCGTCCTGCATATGACGAAAAACTACACTCGTCAGCAAGGCGTCTGACCAGAAGTTTTTCAGGAATGTGGAACTACATCTTAATTGCTGTTGTCCATACTGAACCGGGGTGGTAGCACCAGTTAGGATCCCAGCTATGGGCAAATGGTTACCCCCCCCCCACAAACTAGAGCCAAAACACTATGAAATGTAGATATGTGGACTTTTATAGTAAACAATACTAGCAATATATTTTTGAAAAAAAAAGTATACATATTCTATTCATACAAACTTATCCTAAAATCTTGTCGGCATTAAATAACCCACTGAGGTTGATATGCTGTAAAATGAAATAAACTGAACCTGCTGCTCTCTTAATAATAATAATAATAATAATAATAATAATGTTGTAGTTGGAGCCCTTGGACTGGTTGGAAAAGATTCCAGTAGGCTGATTGAAGGGATCCCTGGAAGTCCATGCCTCAAAGAGATACAAAAAATTGTTCTGACAAGTACAGCCCACACTTTGCGAAGGGCTTTATCTATGTAATTATTTTTTTATTTTATTTTATTTTTTTTTGCAGTGGAAAGTGTCATGATGCCATTTCTAACCTTAGGTCCCTGGGCGGGACCCGGAAAGAAATGTGTAAACGCCAGATATCAAAGGAAATAAAAATATTATTATTATTATTTAATAATAATAATAATAATAATAATAATAATAACAATAATAATAACAATAACAACAACAACAACAACAACAACAATAATGAAAGCAAGAATCTCTGAGGATGTAACGAAGGCTTAATCTTAAAATTTTGAATGGCTGCCACAGGAGCGATGTAGTCGCGTTGTATCTCCGGCAACGGTCAGTTGTTTGATTACCCTCGGAATGGCGAGTCCTCAGCAAAAGGCGTTCTGCGTTCTCGTGTTCGCGAACACAAATACAGTTGTCATAGTGCAGCTTCGTTTTCGAAGGCAATTCTACATTAATCCTCCCTCCCATTAATCCTAAGAACATTCGATGGTGGTTTAAACACTTTCAAGAGAGTGAGTGTCTGTGTAAAGGAAAAACTCCAGGACGATCACGCGTTTCGGAGGAACAAGTGGCGAGAATCCGTTTGAGGGGAGTCCACGGAAGTCTCCAAATTTAGCTATCCGTGTTCTTGCAATCTCTTAATCCACTACCTGACGTGTGCTAAGAAGACGTCTACATGTGAAACCTTACAGACTACGCCTTGTTCAGGGACTTACCAAGACCTTGCTCTTTGTGCTTGCCCTGTGACATCCCCAGACCTCACTGTATGTGTTTTTTTTTTGTTGTTGTGGGGATACGTAGAAGATCACGTTTATTTTCCACCGCTACCCACTAACCTTGATGGCCTTAAAAATCGAATAACAACCGCGATCAACTCAGTGGATCGTGATATGCTGATACGCGTCTGGGAGGAATTCTCTTATCGCATTGATGTTGCCCGTGCTGCAGATGGTGGCCACATTGAACACTTGTTAGACAGGAAATAAAAGTTGATTATGAGTAGAATACTTGTGTCTCGGTTGTAGTATTTTATTTGCTTTTCTTTATTATAATATTGCGTAATGAAATTGGTTAATTCTTTTTGAATAACCTTGTATTTATGGCATACAAAAAAACACCCCGCAAAAAAACAAAAATAGATGACATAATTTCAGAGCTTAGTGTACAGTTAATAATAATAGTAATATTAGTTGTTTCCTTATCACGAAAAATTCAGCATTCATTGACCAAACAGTTAATGAATACTGTACGGACTGTTATCCTCATCTTTATTGTAACATTCACAACGTTTCGGCCATTATACGCTCCGGTCTCCTTCGGGTGATATTTGTTTCAATTTCGGACCGAACCCAAAATAGTCAATCTGTATGTTGGCGTTTCTGAAAATTGGTTCGATGACGTTTGAGTAGACGTTCTTCCCATGTTTATTTCCTGAGATGAGCCTCTCAGCAAAGTCACTGTTTCCTCTACCCGCCGTTCCTAAATATCAAATTCAAACAAATATCACCTGAAGCATGCCAGAACGTACAACAGCCGAAACGTTGTGAATGTGACAGTAAAGATGAGAACAACAGTCCGAACAATGTAAATAGTGTAAATAGTTACAATACCGCATCCCATATATATAGATAGATCCTTAGTCATAAGTCGCGAATAGCTGTCCCTCTCGCGACGTTATTACGACAACGAGAATAAGTATTGAAAGATCACCAACACTCCCATCGGCTATTGAATATTGATTAGCTAGAGTAAGGTTATGCTGGATTTATTTTCGTCTTTTACAAGTAAAAATATAACAAACATTGTTGGCCTTATCTGAGTCGAGGTTGAAAAGACAATTTCCATATTTTGATGGATTTTAACCGAAGAACCATTAAGAAATGTTTAAAATCAGTAGGGAGAAAAATCTAATTCCAAAAAGTCAATGAAAGATACAAAAAAAAGCAAAGTTTTTATTACCGTAGTATCCCATGACAAAAGATAAGGAAGTTGGGGAAAGTTTAACTGGAAGATGCAAATAAGAAATTCTTTTCCGATGAATCGAAAATGAAAAGTAGTTAGTGATTAAAGTCCTGACTTTCACATACGGTACTATTTACAACAAATGGAAAATGACTGGCAATCGCTACAAGTTGAATTAACATGCAGGCATATGTAAGGGACGAAACGCATCACGCGAAAACATTTTCCATTTTGTCATACGTTCATCCAAACTTGTTATATAAAATATATGTCGTTCACCGTTGAAACTGTTAGATGTAGACGTCTCTTCTACTCCAATGGCTTCATGTCTCGCACATCTCGCCTGTGAAACTCCCTTCCTTATACCTGTTTACCTGACAAATACAATCTCCAACTATTTAAGTGTAACGTCAATCGACATCTCCAGTTGCCTTGATCTATCCACTTCCCTTCTCCACATCCTTTCACCTTTCATTCCTATCTGCTCTCGCTCCAAATCTTCTGTAACCCCCTTGCCTTGATCGATCCACTGTCTTTCTTTTTCTCCACATCCTCTCCTTTACCACTCCTATCTGCTCTTCCTCCAACCCTTCTATAACCGCTTGCGTGATAGTGGCCCCCAGCCTTACTTGGGGTGATACGCTTAAAAATATATATATATATATATATATATATATATATATATATATATATATATATATATATATATATATATATATGGATAATGAAACATATACATTTTACATATATTTTACAAGGGAGATTTGTGCGAAAGTGTCTGCAACAGACTAGATGCGAATATAAACTCGGCTTCAGGATTCCATTTATTGTGCCGACTTCCATTATACTATAATTTAGCGATTTCCCACGTATATCTTAGATGTGGCACAAGGCCGAAAGTAGGGAGCTCCCAGTTGGAATTGAACGCTCTACTCAGTCGTAAATGATCTAGTGGTACAAGCTTGTTGGCCATTACAGCATGTCAAAATCCGCCCCCCCCCATATCATATATATATATATATATATATATATATATATATATATATATATATATATAGTTTACGAAAATCTAGGTAATCCGTATGGGTAGACCCAAGGAGGATAAAATCCAGAGAGCTCAATGTAAATCAGAGCTAATAATTTAAATAAATAAAATTTAATAATAATAAATTTAAATAAAAACAGACCACTTTAAGGTTCCATATAATAAATTATTTCCCCACAGCCCTTTTAAAGGACCGCGGATCATCAGACTTTACTTCCAAAGATTGAAACGAAAAATAAAGTAAGATGATCCGCGGTCCTTTAAAAGGGCTGTGGTGAAATAATTTATTATATGGAACCCTTAAAGTGTACTGTTTTTATTTAAGATATATATATATATATATATATATATATATATATATATATATATATATATATATATATATATATATATATTATCTGCGCACTCAGAAAATATAAATAGTAGATACGCAGGCAGATATTAATTTAATGCAAATCTTTGAAATGATTGATTGATTTTTATTGCTAATCAACCCGTTAAGGCTTATTTAAAAGCCGAGACACATGTTGTATTGCAAGAACAATATTTTTTCTTTGCATGTCAATAATGTATTATCAATTTTTCGTGAACTTTAATTTTCCCGAGACAAATCTACTATTTAGCCCATAGATAATTCATATCTGTTGAGATGATTCATACCTGTATCAAGGGTATTTGCGCGTAAATGAATGTAAGGAACACGACTGAAATTGAAAATCAATTGTTTTCAAGCAATATTTTTTTTCTTTTAAAACAATAAAACAGTTAATCAGTCATTAAAGTATTCGGCCAGTTTTTCAAATCCGCCATTAGGTTAAATTGTGTATTCAGTCGTTGAAGAACGAATCCAACTTCCAAATTATGTTGTATCTTGACGAATTTGGAAACTCAAAAATAGGAGTTCAGTATAGAGTCATGTATGTTAGGTGTGAGGAATGTGTGGAAGACTTTTCGATCTTTGCAGCGTGAGAAATACCTTATCGTGCGGCAAAATCATTGGTCGACATTTTTCACGCAGAAAGGGTCTTTTCTTTTTTTTAATATGCCCTTCAAACTAGCCAGTTGATCACTGTTGCGCCACGGAGTAATAATTTAACCATTAGCTAGTAATCCATCGTGAAGAATTCAGTATTTTATTTTATATTTTATTTGCCTTTTGTTTTCATTTTTTCTCCTCTTTCTTTTCATAATAAAATCCTCTTAAAAAGTAGGTTAAAATTCATATACATAAAGATGTTGATGTCAGCTCTGGATTTAACTATGAATATTGTCATTCTGAGGTGTCGCCTATGCTTAATCAGCAGCGTCATCGGAAACGGATATCTTTTAATCATTAAACCCCAAGCAATGCGATAAAAAAAACAATACGATGTAAGTGATTACCGAGTGCAAAAGAAACGGAGAGGGCAATAAAGGAATATGTTTCAAGGAGACAGAAGATCACGATCGACATTGCATTTAAATTATTAAAGATATAATCTAGCCAATTTCACTTAAATTATTTTTCTTTTTCTTTCCATCATCTTTGTTATTAGATATCCCACATTGTAATTTTTGCATAACGTGGTCGAGTGGTTAGAACGTTCGCTTTCTTACCATGAGACCCGAGTTCGAATTTGTCAGGAAGAGGTGACTTCTTGATATTATCAGTCTGGAGGAGGCGATCACAAAGAACATCACTTTTGGAAAATTCCAAAAAACCATATTACGGATTGACCAAGTCTTGTGAAGGAAATTGGGTAAACGGAAGCCTAGGGAGCTGTCAGTGGTTGTGTTAGCAAGAAGTGACAAGTCATCGTGACCGAGGATTTGATATTATTTCAGTCAAGTTCAGTTTCAGACTGTTGATCACGCTAGATGACGCGCTCTCTCGCAGAAACTGTAATAAGATCCACTCAGCTTTGTTGCGGTATAAAACACAGGTGGGCGCTATGAGCGTCCAGCAGGCGTCTACAATGGGGATTAGCTAGCCAACTTAGTAGACTGGCATCTTCGGATTCGAGTGGTTCGCCATTTACCATTTTCATACCTAAAACATATTTAAAAAAATTCTAAATTTAATATATATATATATATATATATATATATATATATATATATATATATATATATATATAAAAGTGAACATTGAAGTCAACACTCAGAGGCGACTGGATGTTTCATGCTGGACGCAATCGTCAGTGTTGCCTTTAATATTAACTTTTATATTTATATTTACACACGCTCTATCTCTGATATTAAGCACTTTATCCCATAAACATAGCACACTTAAAACTATACACACACACACACACACACACACACACACACACACACACACACACATATATATATATATATATATATATATATATGAGGTAACAAAAAGTCCTTGTTGTTTTTTACGTCGTACTGGAAGAAGTTATCAGCGATACGGAAATAAGTGCGTGCCAGGAAAGCGGCGTGGATGGGGGGTGATGTCATTGCTCTTAACCAGTGCAGGGCGTTGCGCGCACACATGAATCATAGCTCGAGCAGCCGCGAGGGTAAATGGCAGTGTCAAAGCAACTCGTTCGAGGTTGTCTGTTTTTGACTTTAAGGAGGGCTTGTTCGCAGCTGTATCAAGTCGCTGAATACGTCAAGCCTTTAGGAATAATGCTGTGAGTGAAGCCACCGTTGATCATTGATTCCAGAATTTCAGGATGGGGGATCTGTTCCTTTGTGATGAGCCCCGAAGTGCCTGGCCACAGTTCTTAGATAATGAAGTCCTGAAGGTCGTCATCGAGGAGGACAACAGTCAAACCTGTTTTGAGTTTGCCGAACGTTTCCATGTTTCCGATAAAACATTCAGGTTTCACCTGCACCGCATAAGGAAAGCTTACAAGTTCAGCAAGTAGGTCCCCTACATACTGTCCGAAGCCAACTAGTAACAACGAGTGGAAGCCTGTTTCTTGTTGCTTTCTCGGCAACGCAACATATCCATGTTTGATCGAGTGCTCACCAGTGACGAAAAGTGGTTCCAAAATGACAGTCACAAGCGTGCTTGACATTGGTTGTCATAAGGTCTCTTCTACACGCACGCAAGATTATGACCTGTATCTGGTGGACTACTCGATATGTTGTGCACTATGAACTGCTAGCAATGGGCAATACCATCATTGCGGACTTGTAATCACAATAGTCAGAACGTAGTCAGGCACTGACACAGAATTCGACAACATTGGTTAATTGCAAGAGTGTACAGTTCTTCCGTGACAATGCCAGGGCCTCATGTTGCGTGTGTGGCCAGGGAAGCCATAAACAGATTTCACTGGCAGACACTGTGCTCTCCACCTTACTCCTCGGACATTGTGCCTTCCATTCACTTGACAACAACCTTCGTGGGAAATCCATCGCAAATGAGGCGGGAATTATATGTTGATAAAAGATTCTGGATTTTTTCAAATAAATCAAAAAAGGCAAGGACTTTTTGGTTACCTTGTATAATAATAACAGCTGGCCACTCGTATAATATACCCGTCTAGTAGGGCAGGGGTTAGAGACTCACACTCAGGCGCATTTGTGTCTGTTCAACATCCACAGAGCCAACCCGTGGTTTATACTGCAACTATGCTGAGCAGACCTTAGTTACAGTTTCTGGGAGAGAGCCTGTTATCTAGAATGATCAGCAATATGAACAATACACAAAACTTCCTGTGACTTCGTGCTGGCACAGCTTTGGACGGCCCCCAAGTGTTCCGTCTGCCTAATTTCACTCACAAGGCTTGGGTCAACTCTTAACAAAAGATTCAACCCGTGGTATGGTTTTCAGGCACTTTCCAAAGGTGCCGTATGCTGGGATCGTCCTCTTCGAGACAGATAACACCAGGAAGTCTCTTTCGTGACAAATCTACCATGGCGTGAGATTCGAACCCGGGTCTCATGATTAGAAAGCGAACCTTTAAACCACTCGTCAACTCGTCCATATTGTATTGTATTTGCACAAACACACTTTTATATATATATATATATATATATATATATATATATATATATATATATATATATATATATATATATATATATATATATATATATATATATATATATGTTTGTGTGTGTGTGTGTGTGTGTGTGTAAAAATTTCACATCAAATATATCTGTAAACGGAAAATACGATTAAAAGGAAAATTTATTTTACCCAATGTGTTTCCTCCTGTGTTGGATTTTATCAAGGCAAATGCAAGGAATTGATTTTATAACAAGTATTTACATGTAATATCAAAAATGTTACTGGTTTTCGAAAAATCATTGAGTCTAGCAACGCTCATAAATATTCATCAGGTTAACTGAAGCTATGGGAGGCTCGAAGTGATACAATTCCGTCTCTAAACGAAAGTGAGTAAGTGATGTGGCTTATACTGCAAATATGCCGAGAAGACTTTAGTTACAGTTTCCAGAAGAGAGCTCATAAAATGGTGTGATCAACAGACATGATGACTTGTGACTTATTACTAGCACAACCCCGGTTCCGTCTACGCAATTTCACTCACAATTTAAACTGTGGTATGATTTTCATATACCTCCCAGGCAGATATAATCAAGAAATTTCCACTACGAGAAAAGACCATGGTGAAATTCGAACCCGAGATTCATGACCAGAAAGTGAACGCTGTAACCACACATGCCCATGTCTAGTGGCATATATATGTGTGCATATATATGTATGTATGTATAGGCATAAGTGCATATATTCATGCATCTCTCTCTCTTTCTCATATACATATATTTATATATATATATACATGTGTGTGTATGGTTGTTGAACGTGTATACGTGTATATAAACATAACTTCATTCATCATCTGTTTTTCAAAATATACATAAGTATATATACACTCACCATTCTTAGAATACTATATATGTATCTACATAACACTTTCTTGACCTTGCGCGTACAAAAGACATTCACTTATACATGTATTCATGTGTGCGTGTTTGTGTGTGCATACATTCTGTATGAGTGTGAACGTCATTTCCCATGTGATATGTCAATAAAATGACTAACGTTTCCCCCGTGGCGGAGGAGACGATAGTTCCTCTTTAAATTTGTTTATTCATTACGGATTTTTATCTTTAATTTATTTTTTATTTCAATTCTTTCTTCAGCTTCAAGCGACGATTCTTGAATAACGAAAGGCATCTCTGACACTTTTTTCTCGACATTTTCTTTTTCCCCGCCAGTTTCTTTTTCCCCGCCATTTTCTTTTTCCGCCATTTTCTGTTTCCCCGCCATTTTCTGTTTCCCCGCCATTTTCTTTTTTCCTGACATTTTCTTTTTTTCCCATTATTTCTGTTGTAATATTTTTTCCATTTTTTTTTCATTTTATTTATACTTTCCTTTTCATATGGAATCGAAAGCATGTTGCATTGTAGAAATTCATTTTGGGTCCTCGAAATAAAGACAAAGAAAATTGTTTCTTTTCTTGGAATTTCGAATCTACCAAACAATGTGCCTATCCTTCCCGATATAAATTGTTACTGAACGAAATGGGTTCTTAAAACTCTTCTGTTGAAAATAAGATGAAAACTGCATTGATTTTTTTCAGCATTTTCCCCTGATGCCTTTCATTCTCGAGCGATATAACTAATATTCGTTAGAAACTTATGTTATAAAAATAATAATAAATGATAAAATATATAGCGATAGATTCAAACTTAAAATCATAAAAGCATAAGAAATAAGCTTAGAATAACATTTGTCTGTACATATGTATGTATACTGACATTGATTTTAAAACACTTCAATATATGCATGTCGAGTTCGTAGAGATGACTTCTTCTATTTCCCACAGTGCATTCCGGTGCGATTATTTCCTCAGAATAATGACGCATACGTACACTGCCGCCCTTCATATTCAAGAAAAAAAGCGAGATTCATCGAACTAGACGGCCTTCTTCCACTGATACAAATCCCAGTTCATAAGCTCGCATTTCCACTGTAGACGCTTTTAGTGATTGACATGGTAGAGTTGACTGCGGTTTCGCAGTACCAAACTCAACACCAGCCAAATTGCTGTGCGTTGCAATGCATTCCTTCCTTTAGTTTAATGAAAGCTCCCTACAATATGTGCCACAGTAGCCCTTCTGTTGGCGCCTACTTGATGGGAAGACCTCGTTCATTTCCTCGCATCGGTAAGTTATGGCCACCAGCAAATATCTTGTTGGCGACTAGACCTGATTTTATTGTGAAATTATTAATGATAGATACACGAGAGGACGACCGAACGTGAACACCCGAGAAATGGTTACGCTTGGGAAATTTTCTGACGTCTTTCGCCTTTATCAAAACGCACTCGAGGTATCGAAGCCTGCCTATACACGTTTGATCCTGACATATGTTGTCTACTATGACATTTTATCTCATCGATCACTCACTCACTCAGCACTCTCTCTCGTTATATATTAAAAATGAATCCATTATATATATATATATATATATATATATATATATATATATATATATAATAAATTAATGGATTTAATTTTAATACATTTTTATTACTACATTTTTATCTTTATCTCAAGTCATATATATTATGTCTATCATCATACTCGTTCAGAAAATCTTAAAAATGCGCTCTCCGACAAGGATCGAACCTGCGTCTCGCCTTGTAGAAGAAACCCCTATTTGATCCAGCGTGCTTTCTCTTTTGGCCACGAAGAGCGACGCAATCAAGCAAGGCTCCATCCTCACTAATTACGGAAAGCACACTTTCTCCTTCAGGTTATCCTTATCGAAAAGCCATAGGTTTCATCGGAAATGGAAACAACGCAATTTCGAAAGAATTAATGTATTTATTTAAAATCCAAAATTTTTATACATATTAACAGGTTTTCTCAGAGAATTGACTATGAAAGAAACACTTGAACAATCTTATAATGCTTATATTATTATTATTATTATTATTATTATTATTAGAAAAAGAAGAAGAAAAAGAAATTCATCAACCTTACTATTTTTTAACTTGTTTAAATAAATCGGTACAGTTTTAGGAAAATCTAATTAAACAAATAACTTATTCAGATGATTCCATATTTTTTTACTCTAATTTTTAGTAATGAGAAATGTCAGACGACAACAATACTTATTACGAGCGTTATAAGTTTTCTAACATACAACTGAATTTTGACAATTCTATACAAACACTATGAATTAAAAACAATATCGAGATATCATTGCTTATATATAGAAATTTTTTAAATTTTGAATAAAAAACAAATAATATTATTTATTTAAATACTGTTTGAATCATTGTTATGCAAAATTAAATATTACCACTTATGTTGTAAGCCATTTGTTAGTAATAAAGGGTGTTTCATTAAGACGGATTATATATAAGGGTGTTTCATTAAGAGGGATCAAAGTCAGCAGTAAATAAATCAGTGACATTGTTAAAAATTTATTTATTTCGCTATTAATTCATGTTATTTAAGTCATGGCAATTATGTGTAAAAATAATATCGCCCAAATGTCCGCCAAATCTGAAAGAAAAAGAAAAAATCATTAGACGCTTAAACTTAATTCACATTTAAAATCGGTCCAAGTTATTGGAACACACTTTATATATAAAAGACTGGCGGGAAAGTTGGGGGACATAGACAACATTTAGGCTTACGCGAATTTAGCATTAAATGAGTAATGCTGCTAATAATTAAATGATAAGTCACTTAACCGATTTAGCTTGTAGGATCACCAAATGTACTGCAGGCATAACAATTGTACGTCTAGGGCTAGATAGACCGGTTGCCAGCTCAAGGCTTCCGGAGATTCAGACTTTTCTCAAGGTTGTATTTTCGAATGTAACGAACTCGGACGGGAATGAAACTCAACGTAGCGATTTCGCTTTCCGAATAGCTAACCACTTACACATATCGCACATTCATTCATAAATTAAAGTATTGGAAAATTCAAATCTTCAAAAGATGAAGACTAGAAGTGATAATGTGTTGAGAGGTGACAAATGTGTTTCTTTACCGGTTTAGTATTTTGTGTGAATGATCTAAGAAAATGAAATTAAACTCATATACATTTTTTATAAACTACAAGTTGCTTTTCTAACATGAAGTACAATCTAATATACATGAAGAATACAAGTTATCCCCCAAATATATGGAAGATATGATATGCGTATCTTTATATTAAATAAAATGGTGGGTAAACGAATGGCAAAACTAATAAATGATGTGTTGCGTTCAGAGAAGGGGTTTCTTCAGACTAATAATCGTAATTACGCCCATCGACAGTTATTATGTTTATGCCCCCCGCCACACACACACATACCACACGCACACACTTATATAGGTACCTCCAAAAATTATCAATAAAAGGGCATAGCATTTTGAAAAGGTTTATCGTCAAAATTATTTATATTAAGAGGAAATAAACTATTTTTTGATTATTTTATTAAACTTTTTTAAGCCTTTCTCCCACGTTCGAAGTTTTGAATAAAAATCTTGTTTTTCGTGCGTCAGCGGGTGGGACAAAGATTACTATTAAGAAATTTAACGTCTTTCTTGCGGTAAAAAATCATTGTTTTGGAAATTCTTGCAAAAATCAAATAATTATCAGATTTTAATTAAATTTTCAGGACGTATTCATACGTGAATGAAATTACATTTTGTTTTCCTTTTTTTCGGAATTCTTGATAATTTTCTTTTCCTTTTTTACATCTGTTACTACCACATTTTTGAAATTTCGAGAAATTAAATTCCAAACTCTTTATATTTATATTAGTTAAAAGCAGCAATCCTTGGAGAATTTAAATCCTTAATTTGTTTTTGTCAAAAAGAAACATCGTTTACTGAAAAATTGCTCTGAATCGTAAAATAAAAAATCCAATAAAACTATGATATTATTTAATTAGAAAAACAACGATGCTGAGGATACTCGTTGTAATATTTCAAAGAATGAGGACAATGCATCTTTCAAACTTTTAGACAACTCCTCGAACGCTAGATTGTAATGCATCAGTTGTAATCGAACCAATAAATATACGGAGACTAGTTAACAGTGTGGAAATTGAAATATCTTGGAAGTGTTTTAATAGAGCATAGAAAACGTAAGAGTGAAATCCGAAGATGTATCGGGATAGCCAAGGAGTTATTCCAAAAGCTAAGCAGGATACTAAGATAAAAAGATAATCGCTAGAAAGAAGGAAAAAACAGTACTAAACTGTTATCTGATATTTGTCCTCCTGTACAGCAGTTGGTGCTGGTCAATCGCCTCAAAGATGAAGAGACTTGAAGCAATAGAAATTTTGTTCTACAGAAGGATACTGAGGAGAACCGTGGACCAAACATGTGAAGAACGACGAAGTTTTAGAGAAAACGGAAATAAAAAAGGAAACTTATACTTAGCATCATGAAGAGACAGTTGAGGTTTCTGGCTCACATAATCAGGAAGTGGGGCTTGGAAAATCTGATACTCTCGGGACAGATAGAGGGACAGAGAAAGACAACGCATAACATACTTAGTGGGTTTGACTAAATGGATGGGAGGGACAGGGTTTAGGAGAAACAGAAAGACAAAGCTTAATAAGAGCTACAAGGAACAGGAAGTTGTGGAGAGCCATGATCGCATACATCATGAGGGGACACGGCACATAAAGAAGTAGTATTACTGATTCATGAAATAATCACTATAAATTCGAATCCTTTAGACAATACGAAAAGAAGAGAAAGCGCTATCCGAAAAGCCTAAAATGAAGTTATTCATTCGAATATGCCCTGGAATAAAAATATCTCGTTTCATCCAAGAGATTTTAAAGTCTGCGATAACGTCAGCTTCAAATCAACCAATCATTATTCCTTTCTTGATAAATATTTACATATCTTTATTTGAACTGAATTTTAAGCCGTCTCCAGTGAGAGGCTGTGTGAAAATCTTCATTCATATCTGTAGATGACCCGAATAATCTGTCGAGCGTGAGAGCCTCTGCATATCAAGTAGACTGGCCAAATGTTTTTGATTAAATATAATGCATTTCTCGGGTGTTTTATGAAACTGGCCGGCGTCTGATAAAACTAGTCTCTCTCTGATGACGTCCGTCATGATAGCGGCTTGGTTTAAATTCAGCCAGGAGCGTAACACGGGAAGAATGAAGAGAACAATGATCGCCAATCGAGTGAAAAATTATTTAAATTTTAACGACCCTTTTTCTTTCTTTCTTTCTTTCTTTCTTTCTTTATTTATTTATTTTTTCTTTTTTTCTTTCTTTCTTTTTTCTTTCATTCTTTCTTTCTTTCTTTCTTTCTTTCTTTCTTTCTTTACTCCGGTAGCAATACTTTTCTCTATATTTGGTTAATTCATCTTCGTCTTTTACTATCATTTTTTCTTCTTCGCTCCTCGAATTTTTTTTCTTGTTTTGTTATTGTCCTTCTTTCATGTATTCTTCTTCTTTGTTCATTTAATCAATTTTTCCTTATTTACTTTTCCTCTTTGTCCTTTTATCGTTTTTTCTTTTTTTTATGCTTTCCTCTCTTCTTCTTCTTTTCCATTTTCTCCTTTCAAACTCTCATCTTTTTCGTCATATTCTATCATTTTTATATACTACTATTGTTGTTTTTTGTTTTTTTTCTCTTTTTTCTTTAATCATTTTTTCATCTCGCTACTTCATTTTTTTCATATTCTATCATTTTTTTCTTTTTCTTCTTCTGTGCGTTTCATCTGTCCTTTTTTATCGTTTTCTTTTTCCGTTCTTCACTTTATTTTCTTTCTTTCTGCTTGCTTATCTTCCTTTTTCTTTTTTCTTTCGTTCTTTCTTTCTCTTCCATTTCCTTTTGTTCTTTTATCACCTTTCTTTCTTTCTTTTTTTCTTTACTACTCTGGTTGCAATCCTTTTCTCTACATTTGGTTCATTCATCTTCGTCTTATACTATCATTTTCTTTTCTTTTTCCTCCTCTATTTTTCTTTCTTGTTTTATTAATGTCCTCTTTCATGTATTCTTTCTTTCTTTCTTTCTTTCTTCTTCGTTCACGCTTATCGTTTTTTCTTTTTCCATATTTATTTCTTTTTCTTTGTCATTTTATCTTTTTTTTGTTCTTTTATGTCCCTTTCTCTTCTTTTCCTTCTTCTGCTCATTTCAAAATATCAGCTTCTTCGTCATATTGTATCATTCTATGGACTATTATCGTTGATGTTTTTCTTTCATTTTTTTCTTTCTTCGGTAATTTTTTCGTCCTGCTAAAGTACATTTTTCGTCTTCTATGTGTTTATCTCTAGTGCATATAATGAGGAAGGTGTGCTTGAAACATTTGATATTCACAGGACAGATTGAAGGCAAGAGGAACAGAGAAAAATAACGCATAAACTACTGAGCGATCCCGAGTAATCGATGACGCAAGAAAAATAATCAAAATTATTAAGAGCTACATTGAACAGGAAATTGTAGGGAGCCATGAAGGGATATGGCATATAGAAAAAAATGTTTGAGTTGTGCTTTTTTAAATCTTTTTCTTCTTTCGTTGTTCTTCATTTTCTTTACATTTGTTCATTTTTCTTTCTTTCTTTCTTTCTTTCTTTCTTTCTTTCTTTCTTTCTTAATTCCTGTTATATTTCTAAGATTTTAATTTCTCGTTTGGGCCTGTATAACCCTACATATATCGACCTCGACAAAAAGGGCTGCACCTCTTCCACAATATATGCACATGCCTCTGTGTGTGTGTGTGTGTGTGTGTGTGTGTGTGTGTGTGTGTGTGTGTGTGTGTGTGTGTGTGTGTGTGTTCATACATACAGAACCACCCAGGCATGTGCATATATTAGAGCCTTTTTTATATTTGTACATACATGCTCACATACATATACTTTGAATAATGCTGCCACATATAGCCCGGTGCTCCGGATGTATATTTACAGATTCTTGATAAAATCCAAAGAAAAATCAGCAATATTATTGGTCCTGACCTGGCGTCTCAGTTTCAATCACTTTCCCACCGCCATTCCCCGTGCCTTTTCTAGAAATACTTTCATTGTAATCGTTCTTCTAGACTATGAATAAAGGCAGTACTAGAATGGCAATAAGGTTTCATCAGTTCACAGTGGAATTGGCTAGATGTAACCGTAAGTCCTTTTGTCTCGCACTTCTCGTTTGTAAAACTATCTTCCGGTCCCATGCTTTCCAGTCAAGTTTGATTTTCAAAAATTTAAATGCAATGTCAATCGTTACCTATCTTCTTGATTACTCTTCTACTGTTCTCTCGCCTTAATAATCTTTCTCTTTTTCCTTATTCTTTCACATTTAGTAATGCCTTGTATCTTAGTGGCTTTATTGCCTTGCATGCGGTGAAATGTTTTTAAAAAGAACCATGTCTCTGACATCATCTGCGATCGTTTTTATTTGTTCTTATTTTTGTTTTTACTTCTACAGGGTATGGTTTATTTTCACACTTTTCTTTCATTGTCACTTTTCTCATTGTTCCCTGGTTTGTCTCTTATTATTATTATTATTATTATTATTATTATTATTATTATTATTTCATTGCATATTCGCACCAGATGATTGAGATTGAGCGAAAGATAGTTTCGTCAATTCTCAGTTATCTTTCTCAGTATGTTTGCATGCCAAAGCAACGCCGTGGAAAGAAAAGTTTAAATTATTCCACGTAGGTTTTCTAGGTTGCAACGACAGAAAATTCTGTTCCGCACCTTAGGTAGTCTTTTTGTAGCCTTAACTGTCCGCGGTATTTATTGTCTGCCTTCTAGATTTTCTTGCTGCAGCCTTTTTTGTTCTGCGTTTGCCATCCTTTATTTTAGTTGCTTCCATATTTCAATGTTGCACGTATTTTTTTGTCCTATCTTAAATGTCTGGACATAGGCTTCAATCCTAATGGGTTCTTTTCCTCTTTCCAGTTCCTTTCATATAATCTATCAGTGCCGTCCTGCAGAGCACCGTGCAGGGACATTAAGGTTTCCGTCTCTCGAAATAGTGAAATTTGTTACAATTTTATCCAGTTAGGAAGGGTCCTGAGTATAACGCAAAGCAACGGTAATAAGGCAAAAGATTCACAAACTAAGAATTGTGTTAATACACAAAAGGGGATACATAGAAGAGATCGCAGCGGGCTGGCTTCAAAACAAAAACAGGACTGAGTGGGATGAAACTGAGAAGTGACCTATCTTCTTGGCCAGGAAGAAATCCCAGCATGTATCTGTGTGTTTTGTCTATTAATTGGAGAGGATGAAGTTTTTTGCAGCCATTCCTACTTAACTGAAACCAGCACTCTATTTTTTCTGTTTTGAATATACAGTGAGTCCCCCGTATTCGCGGGGGTTAGGGACCAGAACCGTCCGCAAACAGTTAGAATCCGCGAATACTTGTAACCCCCCCAAAAGTGCATATAATGCCTATTTTGATTGTTAAAACCCATATGCCTTACACTTTCATCTTAAACACTTTAGAAACATTTCAGGCTCTTTTAAAAACATTTTTGAAAAATAGTATTGGTGACCATACACTTAGCATAAATTTTCTTTCATACGTACAATAACCGTTTTTAATTACGCATAGATCGATACAACCATTGAAAATACTGTATAAAATATGTATAACAAGATATAAAATATAAAGTTTAAAACATTTTCTAAAAACAGAACCGTGATGATGCAGACTTAGCATAAGACACTTTTAAAACCCCATCCACAGCCCCTAACAAAGAACAAAGCCTAAGTACTATGCATGTTTTTGCATTTTTTTTTTTTTACAATGACGGTTTACAATTCTGTAAATGTGTGCCATAAAAATGAACTGTTATATGTTTTAAGTCACTTAAATAGCAGGAAAATAATGCAAGAATATTTTAAATATCGGCGTGGTGTAATGGTTAGCAAGCTTGTCTCACTGGCACAGTTACGACTTGAAATTGAGTTCGATCCTCACTAGTTTCACCGAGCTTTTTTCTTCTGCCACATCTAAGCTGCGTTTTGTAAATAACCATATGTTCTTCAGAAAAACATGCGAATATTCGGAGATTCCGCGGATAATAAGTGCATGTTCTAAAGAAAAAGCCGGGAATAATCGTTGGCTCACTTTATTACTATTTTATGCAACAAGAATACCAAAAATACCTAATCTTTTTTAATGGACATTTTGAAATAACGTCTGTGATGGTCCTGTGGTCCGCATAAAATAACCAGTCAGTCAGTTATGTGCCATGTGTGATACAGGCTTAGGCGATCATATATTTTTCCATACATGACTGACGAGGCAATTTTTTTCACGCAGTAGGTTGCCATTTATTTCTGCGGTAGACCAGTTGCCACCTATCCTGCTATTTACCTATAGCTGGGGGAGAAGAAGAGGATTCATACCTTTCCCAAGGGTATTAGCACGTAAATTAATGTAATGAATTGGACTGTAATTCGAACTCGGCTCTCTGATTCCTCAATACGAGCCGTGGTCGGCTGTTTGTAAATCTTTTTTGTCCGGTTCCCAGTGTTGTAATAGTCATCGCTACAACTTATACTTTTTTTTAAAACAATTTTCCAGTTCTTTTACAAGTTTGAGATATTTTTTTCTGGTTTCAGATTTTACTTTATTTTCGTGCTTTTGTTTTTCTTATTATTTTATTATTTTAATGTATCTGTTGTCTATGGATGAAGAACAACGACAGGAATATTTCTTCTGGTTCATCCGTCCCCCTCCTTCCTTCATTTAATCATTCCGTTCATTTCTTTTTACATCTATATCGATCCACCTCCACAAAACAAAAGAAACACCCATTTTTCTCATTCCTCTAGCCTGGCCGAATTTTAACTAGTAAAAATCTCCCCGAATGCCGACCTCCACGCTGTCCCCGTACATGTCCAACTTTGCATCATCCGCAGGAAGAACGCAAAGTGGACGTCACTTTTACTGTCGGCCAGTTGAATTGAAAGGCTGGAAAAATAACGAATGTCTCTTTTGACATTGTTAATAACTGACCAAGCAGCAAGGAATGGGCAGTTTGTGTTCTGAATGAAAGAAACAGCCCAGAACATATTAACGTATTTGCTGAGAGGCCGGCATGAGTGACATCTTTGTCATGTACGTGTGACAACGGCGGAAAACAGTGCGAGAATTGGTAATGTCGGTTGGCGTTGTTGTTGTTTTCGTAATCTCTTTATTCAGAACTTTTCGTATAGTTTGACATGAATTACTTCCCCTCTAAATGGATCTTTATTAAAAGCCATTCCGTGTGGCAAACTCTATCTATCTATCTATCTATCTATCTATCTATACAACTCTGCACTAGTTTCGTTGGCTATTAATACTT
>OZ038486.1:115307750-115315250 GCA_964036315.1 Acanthosepion esculentum | reverse complement strand
TCTTTGGACTGATGTCTCAGCCAGTCGCTCACAACACTTTTGACTTCATCGTCATTTTTAAACTTCGTGCCTCTCGTGAACGCTTTCAAGGGACCAAACAGGTGAAAGTCTGAAGGGGCAAGGTCTGGGCTGTAAGGGGGATGAGGGAGCAGTTCCCAGCCTAGCTCGTTGATGGTCTGCACCGTTTGGGCTGCTGTGTGAGGCCTTGCGTTGTCATGATGCAAGATGACTCCTTCTGACTGATGACCCCTGCGTTTGTCCCAACAGATAAGCTCAAAGTCCTTGCAATGTCATCCACTGTCACCCTTCTGTCAGAATGAATGAGGTCATTGACTGATTTGATCACCTCACTTCTGTAGGCCTCCCAGGCCTGTCTTCATCCTCAACACTGCTCCGTCCTTCTTTAAACAATTTAGCCCACTTGTAGACATTTTTGGCTGAAACATGTGGCACCATACACAGTTGACATTCTCCTATGAATTTCAACTGGTTTGCACCCTTCAGCAACCAAAAACTTGATAACTGACTGCTGTTCAATCCTGGAGCATGCTTCTTGGTCGGCCATCTTTGTTAATCGCCAAAACTCTCAAAGTTTTTATTTAATCTGCAAAAGAATTTAAATTCATGTGAAAAAGAAGTAAAACAAAAAAAATAAAAATAAAAAAGAGTAAGCTTCTATCTGTATTAGAAGTCTTTATACCTAAAAATTCACCTTATTTATTGAATGACCCTCGTATATGAGGTCTGATGAAAAAGTATCGGTACCGTTGCAAGGTAATGGAGCTAAAGCGAAGTCGCTTGGCCCAGATTGACTATGGACACTGCCATGCATATACATTTCCGTTGTTTATAGCAGTACTTGGAAGGAAAGTGTGTAGAAGGTGGTCGTCTCAACGCACCACAGAGTTTCTATCAGTGACCTTGAACTCTGAAGCAGAATTTGGTCAAGTACTACATTCCCTAGGTCCGACAACAACCATATTCCCCAGATCTCGCCCCTTACGACTTCTTCCTCTTCAAATACCAGTTGAAAGGAACAAGATTTCAAGATGTCGAGGCAATCCAAGAAAATGCGATAATGCGCCCGCTCGCTCGCTATCCCCAAAAAGGATTTGCAGCAATTCTTTCAACAGTGGAAACGACACTGGATAATGCGTGTGTCTTCAGAAAGGGAATACTTCGAAACATATTAAATTGTAGTTTTATTTTTATAGCACCTGTCCTGATACTACTTTATCAAACTTCGGACTGAATATTAAAATTATCCAAACCATTTTGCTTTCGAGTAAAATTGAGGGAAGCCCTTATTATTAAAAAAATCGAAAAAAAGATAACGGCCGCGGAATAGAAGAGGCAGGTCGTAAATTCGTAATGCGGTTCTATGATGTCGTACATGATCACGTGAAAGAAAGAAATGTTATCAACAGAGCCATGTGTTTAGACGCAATGTAATATGTTGTGACTGGTTTGAAATGTAGTTTTGTCCAAATGTTGGACAGTTTTGTATTTATTTTCTCCCGAAACTAAAGTCATTATACGAAACTTAGAAGGGCTCATGATCAAACATAATAAACATTCGTTGTTTGTTATATTTAACAATATATGTTTGAACAATGATCTGCTGCCCCAATACTATATATATATATATATATATATATATATATATATATATATATATATATATATATATATATATATATATATATATATATATATGTAAACTAAACGTTTATTTAACCCAAGATGAATCTGTTGGCTATAATTGAAGAACAACGACATGAACATTTCTTCTGGCTCTTCCGTCCCCTCCTCACTTCATTTAATCATTCCGTTTATTCTTTTATATTTCTTGAAATATGAAAGCAAATACTCACCCAGGTATAAAATAGGTGTTATAAAAACATGATTTATCGTGCTAACATTATTTCTTCGAACACATTGCTTTATAGACAATTAAGCGACATAAGACAAACTCTTTTCAACAGTAATTCCCCAAACCATGTTGTAGATGAAAAAATAAAATGAGTTTTAGCGAAATTAAAGGACAATAATATAAGCAACCAACTTCATATAAGAAAACTAATGACTCCATTAAATTATTTTATTGTAACCAGATACATCGTTTTTATAAACAAGACGAAATGGTATTAAGATTATAATCCGCCTGTATATAAAGTTATAGGTCCTAACAAATAGCTTAGGTTTATCATCTATGATGAAAAAATTCAAAATGTCTAATCTAATTCTTAGAAATAATTAATGACCTAAAAAAACCTATCCTATATAAAAAATAATGTTATTTATGAATTCTTATATTCTTTGAGAGATTGTATTTCCAACACTACCAATCAACAAACAACCATAAATTCTGTCTTGGGCTGATTTGTCATTTGTCAAAATTTAGTGCAATATATGCACTAATATACATACATATATATATATATATATATATATATATATAAACATATGATAAATAAGCAAAATAATATTGACATAAAACACATTTTAGTAGAAAACACCAAAATTTAGTAGATAACACCAAATTTTTTTATGGGACACAGTGCAATGAAAGTCTCCGCATTGTGGAGTCTGTTTTAATAAAAGAGGAGAAACAAGCATTAAATAAGATATATTTCTACATATGGGACTGTATATGGAAGTGTGTTTAAAAATAAACGCATAAAAATTTCAGTTTGACCGTTTATATGACGTTTCCTTGAGTGATTTGAAATTAGCTCCATCAAATGTGAGAATAGCGGAATTAAAAGCCAGTTGCATAAATAGACAGCAAAACGATCCTTGAAAACGAATGTAGCAACATTTGAAAGTACTCGGGAAGAAAATAACGTAAAATAAAAATGAATGTGAACTTTTTTTGTTTTCTTTTTAAACACACTTCCATATACAGTCCCCTATGGAGAAAGATAACTTATTTAATGTAGATTACTTCTTTTTTTATTACAACAGCCTCCAGAATTTGGAGTCTTTCTTTGCACTGTGTCCTATATAATATTTTGGTCTTATCTAACATAATATTAACATGAGACAAATGTTATTAGAGAGCACCAAAATTTCTAAAAATTTATTAAAATTTATCTTATATTAATATTATGCTTGAATTATATATTAGGCATAGGGCAAAAAAAGACAGAAAAATCTGGAGGTTGTTGTAATAAGAGTGAAATTGGTTCCATCAAACGTAAGAATGCCAGGAATAAACAAAAACATTTGTGTAGAAATACGCAGTACAATCCTTGAAAACGAATGTAGCAAAATTCTGAAATGAAAATAAATATGAATATTGGCAAATTTACTGATAACATAAAACAATTAATCCGGGGAAAAATTTAATTAAAAAAATCGATAAGCAGAACTCAGAAAAAGAAATATATATATATATATATATATATATATATATATATATATATATATATATATATTACTTTAAACTTTATTTTTAGTAGACACACATTAAAGTAATAAATGTAATTTTTAAAGTAAAAAGGGAGAGAAAAAGAAATGTTCAATGGCAAGCTGGCCTGACGATCTGACTCGATACCTCGGTGCCACAATTCACACCAAGCAACGACATTCCCGAATCAAAACAGTTTCTGATAAATTTCCTAAAATTAGTGTAATGTATCAAATGGTTTGTAGAAGTGTCGCTGATGTGTTTCAGCGTTGTATGGAAAACGAAGGGACGCCCTTTGAACATGTTAAATAGTTAATCGAAACAAATCATATTTTTTGATGGGAAAATACTTCTAAATTTTCTTAAACTACACTTATTTATTTTTGTTCAATAAAAGTTTATAAATAAAAACTCCGTTATTTTTACAGCACCCTATATATATATATATATATATTTATATATTAAGTTATATTTGGACAGCAATATTTATTTAGAACGTGTTTTGTTGAATATAAAAGACAAAGAAAATTTAATCAGAAATTTAATAAATTTTTATTTACTTTTCCAGCATTCTTGCAGTCTTCCGTTTGGTAGGAGTAAGGAAGTGCAAAAACTGTTCATATTGTGCAGTATCCCAAGCGCTTTCGGACACTTCTTGATCCATATATATATATATATATATATATATATATATATATATATATATATACACACATATATATATACATATATATATATATATACATATATATATACATATATATATACATATATATATATATATATATACATATATATATATATATATATATATATATATATATGTATATATATATGTGTGTGTGTGTGTGTGTGTGTGTGTGTGTGTATGTGTGTGTGTGTGTGTGTGTCTCAGTCACTGTGTGTTTATCTAAATCTAAAAATAAACACGCTAAAATTCACCTTCACCCGTGCCGTGAGCCGACGGCTTAGTGGTACAAGTTCCGACTGACGCTAATTCAGTCGAGTTTCGATCCTAGCTAGAGGAAACCGGACGTCTAGACACACTGATGAGCTGTGAAACAGTCTGTCTGTGGATGACAAATATATATATATACTCAAGTTTAGGATTGGTATATACGGAGTGAAATCCAATAACCAACAATTAATATTCTTTATATTATCACTTGACAAGACACAAGAAGTGTTGAAACAAAATGGCTACTTTTGTCGTGATTTTATAACATATTTATGTTGTAATATTCAAATAAATAATTATATATATATATATATATATATATATACATACGTACGTGTGTGTGTATTTTAATGCCAATGATTTATGCAAAAAGAAAATAATTTTCTAAATATATATTTATTTTTGTTGTTTTGTGATTCATCTCGGACCAAATTATTTCAAGCTAATTTTTACGGAGAGTCTCGGTTGTCGATATCCGGGCGAATTTGTCACAGATTTTCGTATACTTTTTTTACGACATAATAAGTATTACTTTTGAAAAATTCATAAATTATTGCCCATGCGCAAACGGAAACTTCCGTTGATGTGTGTTCGTCATCCCGGTTCGCAATAAAAAAAAAATAGTTGTCAATTATATTTATTTATTTCCTAATAAGATATTAACTAGGGATTATTTCAGTGTAAAAAAATAATTTGTGTGATGTCCTTAAATTAAATGACGAATATATTCATAACAAACTATAATTTAAAAAGTAATACCTTGCTATATTTAAATTATTCCTGTTGAAACATGAATAAATAAAAAGGGTCTTAATTGCCCGGGAGTGTGTACTTCGACTCAGTGGGAACGGGGTAGCAATAACTGAGCAGTACTAAAATAAGAAACTATACAACATATCCCTTGACATAGTCAGCTCAATAAGAACAATCTATTCACAGCACAGTACCAGAAATTAATGGGAAAAATAGATGAACAAGTAATACAGTAACACAAAGCAAAGGCACTGGATTCAGTGTATTTACCTTCTTTGACACTGTCAAAAACCGAGAAAGTCGGTATGAACATTATCATTTTTGTGGCACAAAATGATGCCCCATGTCCTGTGTGATATTATACGAAATTGTGCAAAGGTTCTCCGAACGGCGTCCTTCAAATGATGGGTATTCTGGTATCGTTCATGTGAATCTTTCTCCTTGATAATACCCCCACAGGGCGTAGAAATAGAAAATTATATCATGTAGGGGTGACAAGAATTTCCGACCACCCTGTAGATTCAATAAAGGGTTCACTTCGAAATTCGCAGGAGGTTTTCTCGGATCGAGAAGCACGTAATGATGGCCGGATGACACAACGGCCAAAACATAGAAATAACAACTACAAAGAACAAGACAATAGTCTCCGTGTAAATAATATAGACAATGGGGACTCTTCATTTCAGAATTTAGAGACAGAAATTATTTAAAGTTAATTAAATGGTAGAAATAAATTCGGTGGTTTAACACACACACGCAAACATGCACACACACACACACACATATATATAATATATTATAATCTCTGTATATAATACGCCATATATATATATATATATATATATATATATATAGAGAGAGAGAGAGAGAGAGAGATATGATTATTTATAATATAATTATAATATAATTAGTTATTGGAAAATTATAACATAAATATGTTATAAAATCACTACGAAAATAGCCATTTTGTTTAAACACTTCTGGTGTCTTATCAAGTGATGGTGTTATATATATATATATATATATATATATATATATATATATATATATATATATATATATATATATATATATAACACCATCACTTGATAAGACACCAGAACTGTATTTGCTTTACTCTGTATTCAGCACTCTTTTAAGAATAGTATTTTTTGGTTATAGGAATTTATTCCGTATACACCAATCCTATACTTTTGCAGTTAAAAAACAGGTTAAAGAAAGGGATTGGTCCTATTCAAATAGATACATTGAAATTGTCTAGTCATTTTTAGACTATATATGAAATAGACAATGATAAAAATGACTAGGCACTTTCAATGTATCTATTTGAATAGGACCAATCCCTTCCTTTAACCTGTTTTTTAACTTGTCAAGTCCCGGAAGAAAAAAATATTTTCTGGGTCACCCTGTCGACTTGCTTGATTCCATCTTTCATTTCTTTCCCTATCTTACTCTCTTTTTCTCCCCCATAACTCTCTTTCTTCTTCCCCTAAAATATCTTTTCTCCTCCCCTTTTAATGTTAAAACTTTTTGCTTTTCTCTTTTTTCTCTCTTTTTCTCTCCCCTTTTTACTTCTTTTCCTTTTTCTTGTGTCTGAATATTACATTTATTGTAGAACTGGTCTGAAGTGTTGTACGGTTGAGGACCACGAAATAAATTATAACCTGAACTGATGTATTTCCAAGGATTCTGTGTTCATTATATATATATATATATATATATATATATATATATATATATATCGCACCGAGGAGCTGTGATACAGCGAAACAGTACTGTCTGTGAATGACATAATTTAGCTCTTGAAAATACATTTCAATTGAGCACTGCTGAGTGATAAGCTAATTCTATAAACAACAGCCACCTGCACTAATGCAAAGCTCTTCAGTAAAATAAATGGAGAACTTTGGTTGATTGGCATTTGTTTACTTTTGTAAAAATAAGACGCAAGATTTAGTTGTGTAACTTTACCGAGTGAAGATAGATCTACCTGACACCAAATTAGTTGTGGTTCAATTCTGGCTTGAGGTATTCGGAAGTCTAATCGCACTGAGGAGCTGTGATACAGCGAAACAGTACTGTCTGTGAATGATTTATATATATATATATATATATATATATATATATATATTATTTGTATTATGGCATTTTGTGTCCTCCAAATGTTTTGAATAAACTTTTGTTGCACTTGTTTATATACAAGGGCAAGGATGTCATTAGTTTGTTTATGTTTAAAATTTGATAACGTTCAGGAATATTCATCAGGTGGTTACCTGATGAATATTCCTGAACGTTATCAAATTTTAAACATAAACAAACCAATGGCATCCTTGCCCTTGTATATAAACAAGTGCAACAAAATAAATCTTTACATTTG
>OZ038486.1:115287750-115305250 GCA_964036315.1 Acanthosepion esculentum | reverse complement strand
CCAACAGAGCCAACCTGTGTTTCTATTGCAACTATGTTGAGCAAACATAAGTCACAGATTCTGGGAGAGAACGCATCATCTGGTGAGATCAACAGTTTGAACAAGTCTAGTTCACCAAAAAACGTCGGTCACGATGACATGTGTCTTCGGACTTAGCACAACCATCGACGGCCTCCGAAAAGTTTCGTCTACCCAATTTTACCCACAAGGCTTTGATAAACCCGTGGTATGGTTTACAAGCATTTTCTAATGATGCTGAATACTGACTTTGCCTTCCTGATAAATCGACTGTACTGAGATTTGAACTCGGGTATCATGGGTCGGAAAGCAAAATGTCCACACATATATATACAGAAGAACACACATGTTTATAATAAATCCCAATTAATGTGGTCATTAATTGGATCATCTGTTTATTGTAAGCAAAACCTTTGAATAAATAAAATACACTTATATTAGTTTCCCTTGGCTACCGAGTCAATTGCTTGAACCAATCAAAATTACTTTTATATTTAGTGATTAGTGACCTGTCCTCCATCGTCTGTGTATCTGTATAGATACAATTATATGTAGTAACCATCAAAAATTCCATAAAAAATGAGCATATATAATAAAAAAATCGGCAACCAGTATTTTAAAAAGAATTTTGAATTTTTGTGTATGTATAAACTTGACGAATTTTGTAAATGCAAACGTCTATACATGACGTTATCAGAAAATACGAGAAGTCTATATCAAATTAAAAGCCAAAGTATATAAAAGTCAATAAATTAAATTACTATTCTCATAACTTTTTAAAGATTACTGGGTGTTAAAAATTATATAAAAAGGTGCTAACTTTATATTCGTCAAGTAATGTTTACAAATATGTCACCCTTAGAAAAATTCCCAAGTATAAGTCTATCGAGATAGTTGTTAACACCACATAAAACATCCACCTGCGTATAAAAAATATGCATTTCTGCGATATTTTAAACTAAAAGTAATATTTGTTTCCAATCAAATGAGTTAAACATTAAATCATGTAATCTTCCTCAAATAAAGTTTCAGAAAAGTACATTTTATTTTTGAAAGATTTTTTTCATAAAGAGAATTACATTGTGTTGATAGATTTGTAAATATGACTAAAATCAGCCATTTTTTATCGATTTAAAAATCATTTCAATCAATTTACATTCAGTTTGAAATACAGAAAAGTATTTTGATCATTGGAAATATTAAATTTAATTTATTAACTTGAAATTAAAACTAAAATAAAAGCTCCAAGAAATATAATCAGGTGTCGCTTTTCTTTGAAGGTACCTAATTATATACCATTTCCAGAAGTCGTGTGCAAACTACAGATCCAGGGCCGTATCCGACCTACGGCGGATTAATTGTACATGTTAAAAAGAATTTTTTGTATCTCCATTATTCAAGTATTTGTATGCCTACGGCCTGCCATGACACCCCCCTGCACAAATGATAAAGTAATAATCTGGAAAAATATTTCCCCAACTCTGATTGAGAGTCCCGGTTTCGTGCGTTTATATACCAGCACGACTTTGTTTTGGTGCTGCTCACTCGCTCTTAATGATAACTAGAAATACCCGTGGCAATGACACAGTTTTCCTATTTGAAATTTCTGGTGCATCATAATTCTTAAGTTAATAATTAAATAAGTCTCTTGCGAGTTCCACGACCATAAAATACCCGTGGAATTTCCCTTATAGCATCGTTAAATATTTTAACTTAACAACTTTAACAAAATATTGCAATAATAATCCTAAGAATGAATGTAGATTATTATTCAAAGAAGAGGGTACAAATGAAAAGTGTAGAGATTGACAAGCTTCTTCCATTTCACTGAAGCAGACGTTAAACACATGAGAGCGTTTCTTTCTTTATCTCACTTAAACCAAACAGCGTCTCTGATGTGCATTTTCCATCTTTCCACGCGATCAAAATGGAATAGCCCATTATGAAGTATGGACAAAACGTAATGTGCGCGCTAACAAATCGAAGTGAAAACATTTAAAATTGACAAGTTTTCCATTTCACTGAAGCACACGTTAAACCCAAATGAGAGCGTTATCGCTTTTGTTTACTTTTTTTTACGAAATAGCGCCTTTGATATGTATTTTCCTTTTTGTTCGCAATCAAAATGGAATAGTCCATTATTTATGAATTCTTGGAAGGACGTAACGTACGTGCTTCCTAAGCCGTTAACTAAGGAACAAGAACAATAATAATAATCATAATAATAATAATGATAATAGTGATCTTAATCAGAACTTTAAGGAAATTAAGCAACTAGATGGTGCTACACCACTATTAAAACTATTGCTACCGGTTCAAGATTTTACAGGAAAGTCTATTCCACGAATTAGAAAATTATCTGAGGAAAGCAATATTCTTCAAGTGGACGAAATAAATGGTGTTGTTGATCTAAAAAAAAGAATAAAAAAAGAAAGGAAAATTGCAAACATGTACCGAACTATAACGTGTCGTCTTACGAGGGTCGTTCAAAACATTCTCAGCCACACCCAGAATGGAGAGCCATACCTGAACACTTTATTTGTAAAAACACATTACCACTTCTTATAAAACTAGAAAAAAAATTAATTTATACCTATTCATATTTATGTCTTACTTTCTGTGCAGATCAAGCTCATACAAATGTGAGAGGTGTGCGGCAAATCTAAAAATGGAAAAAAAAAGAGGCTTGAGCAGTCACAGAGTATCTGGAAAAGAAAGGAATCACACCCAAGGGAATCCATGAGAACATGGTACAGGTATATGCTGAAAAGTTCTCTCGTTATGCAGAAGTGGGCTGCGGAATTCTATCGGGACATGGACAACACTCGGTCAGGTAGTCCAAAAAACCTCAAGCACTGATGAACAAGTTGATGCCATTTACCGTATGGTTTTTGAATCAACAACGTCTTATTTTCCAGCAGATAATTAAGTCCATAGACATTTATTCCCGTTCGGTTCATACAGTTTAAACTGATATCTTGGGGATGAGATGTCTACAAGATGGTTCCCAAGAATGCTGACACCAGAGCAGAAGCTGAAAATGGTTGACATTTCTATGACACTTCTGACTCGCTTCCAGGCTAATTCTGAAAATTTCTACCGCAGATTAGTAACTCAAGATGAAACCTGGGTTCATCACTTCGAACCCGAATCAAAGCTTCAAAGAAAACAGTGGAAACACTCCGGTTCTCCATCCCCGAATAACTTCATACAGACAGCCTCTGTTGACAAGGTGATGGATTGTTGTTTTTATTTTGAAAGCGTAATCTTGACAGACTACATGGAAAAGTGGAAAATATAAATGGACAGTACTATGCATCTGAATCAAAACAACTGACGGAAGCAATCAAAGCAGAGGGAAGGTGAGGACAGATGTGCTCCTGCTCCAGGATAACGAGCCTGTTCACACTGCTCAGTTTGCCGCAGCTGAAGTTGACAACTGTGGCTTTGAATTGCTACCCCGTCCCCCTTACTCACCAGACTTAGCTCCATCTGATTTCTTCCTGTTTCCTAAACTTAAATCCCACCAGCATGGTTGCAACCTTCAATCATATATTGAACAAGTGCAGGTCAGAAAACTACACAAAAATATATTACTCTATGGAAAGGAAGTAGTATTCACCCGGTAAAGTAAATTCATCCTTATGAATAAAAATATGACATAAAAACGCAGTTGTAAAAGACCTAATCAACTGTGCCAGTATTCTTCTAAAATAATATTATGCAAAGCATTATCTGCTATGAAAGAAAAAAACTTTTTATACTCTAATAATAAATCATAATAAATACTGTAATATCTTCCGGAATTACATTTTCGATGAAAAATTAATTGTTCCAGAAAATTAATTTTTGTAATGCACAAAACATCCTAATCCGAACCACAACAAAAACAGTATCAACGTTGTTAAGGGTCTAGACTAAACTGACATAAGAAAAACCAAAAGAAAATTTATCAGGTAGAATATTTCAGTGAAACGACAAGGTAAATATGAAAGTGGAAAGCTGAAGAATGCCTGAATCTTTCCAGAGATTTGAAGACATGGCGAGAAAAGTTCTGCCCCTTAATATTGACACAATTAAAAATTATCCGAAGCTTTGTGAAGAGGGTGGAAGAATGGAAATCTGTGGAAGAATTGAAGCCATTCAGAAAATGGGTTTATTAAATAAGCACTAACTCTGAGGAGAGGGATTGAATTTTAACGAGACTTTCTGTCACGTATCCCCAGTCAAATCCACCGCGCATATAACTGGTGTGAAAACGCAATCAATCCCAATAAAAAGAATCTAGACACCATAAAGTAGAAAATAAAAATCTGTAAGCGGATGCCAGCGTTCAAATGTAAAGGTGAATGAGAAAGAAAAGTGAAAAAAAAAAAGCGAACTGGAAAAGAATATGTAGAATATACAGAGAATGCACATAATCCGGAAGAGATCTGAAAAAAATTAGAATACCCGGTTAACTAATTAAGAAACCAGATATAAGTTAAATATCAAGGATAGACTGGGATCTGTACACTTGGGTGGCAGCCAGTCTGGGAAATAGTTCTATGAAGATTTTCTTTCGTACATTTGATCAATTTTATTCAGCTGAATTCGATACTGTTCTATTATTCTTGCAGATACCATGCGGAGAATGGGGAGGACGGCATTTAAAACAGGAGATACTGCTGTTTTAGGAGCAAGTGTTTTGTTTTTTTTTTATAAGCCGATGTCGCATATAGAGTGCCTAAAAAGGATAAACGGTTCTGACGACGCCATTATTTAGCGGAGGAGAATTGAATACAAAAGCGCAGTAAAGACAAAGGGAATCTGTACGAAAATCATTCCCAAGAATACAAGCCAACTCCCAGATAATGAAGAACAAACATCTTTGGAAGAATTATGATCGCCTACATCCTGAAGAGATGAGCATTTAAGAGGAAGAAAAAGAAAGAATCTAACTTCTCAAACGATTGCAAATAGATGGAAGAATAGGGATTTAGAGGGATAACGAAAAGAAGGAAGAATAGGGATTTAGAGGGATAACGAAAAGATGGATGAATAGGGATTTAGAGGGATAACGAAAAGATGGATGAATAGGGATTTAGAGGGATAACGAAAAGGTGGAAGAATAGGGATTTAGAGGGATAACGAAAAGATGGATGAATAGGGATTTAGAGGGATAACGAAAAGATGGATGAATAGGGATTTAGAGGGATAACGAAAAGATGGAAGAATAGGGATTTAGAGGGATAACGAAAAGAAGGAAGAATAGGGATTTAGAGGGATAACGAAAAGATGGATGAATAGGGATTTAGAGGGATAACGAAAAGATGGATGAATAGGGATTTAGAGGGATAACGAAAAGGTGGAAGAATAGGGATTTAGAGGGATAACGAAAAGATGGATGAATAGGGATTTAGAGGGATAACGAAAAGATGGAAGAATAGGGATTTAGAGGGATAACGAAAAGGTGGAAGAATAGGGATTTAGAGGGATAACGAAAAGATGGATGAATAGGGATTTAGAGGGATAACGAAAAGATGGATGAATAGGGATTTAGAGGGATAACGAAAAGATGGAAGAATAGGGATTTAGAGGGATAACGAAAAGAAGGAAGAATAGGGATTTAGAGGGATAACGAAAAGATGGAAGAATAGGGATTTAGAGGGATAACGAAAAGATGGAAGAATAGGGATTTAGAGGGATAACGAAAAGATGGAAGAATAGGGATTTAGAGGGATAACGAAAAGATGGATGAATAGGGATTTAGAGGGATAACGAAAAGATGGAAGAATAGGGATTTAGAGGGATAACGAAAAGGTGGAAGAATAGGGATTTAGAGGGATAACGAAAAGATGGAAGAATAGGGATTTAGAGGGATAACGAAAAGGTGGAAGAATAGGGATTTAGAGGGATAACGAAAAGAAGGAAGAATAGGGATTTAGAGGGATAACGAAAAGATGGAAGAATAGGGATTTAGAGGGATAACGAAAAGATGGAAGAATAGGGATTTAGAGGGATAACGAAAAGATGGAAGAATAGGGATTTAGAGGGATAACGAAAAGGTGGAAGAATAGGGATTTAGAGGGATAACGAAAAGATGGAAGAATAGGGATTTAGAGGGATAACGAAAAGATGGAAGAATAGGGATTTAGAGGGATAACGAAAAGGTGGAAGAATAGGGATTTAGAGGGATAACGAAAAGATGGAAGAATAGGGATTTAGAGGGATAACGAAAAGGTGGAAGAATAGGGATTTAGAGGGATAACGAAAAGAAGGAAGAATAGGGATTTAGAGGGATAACGAAAAGATGGAAGAATAGGGATTTAGAGGGATAACGAAAAGATGGAAGAATAGGGATTTAGAGGGATAACGAAAAGATGGAAGAATAAGGATTTAGAGGGATAACGAAAAGATGGATGAATAGGGATTTAGAGGGATAACGAAAAGATGGATGAATAGGGATTTAGAGGGATAACGAAAAGATGGATGAATAGGGATTTAGAGGGATAATGAAAAGATGGAAGAATAGGGATTTAGAGGGATAACGAAAAGAAGGAAGAATAGGGATTTAGAGGGATAACGAAAAGATGGAAGAATAGGGATTTAGAGGGATAACGAAAAGATGGAAGAATAGGGATTTAGAGGGATAACGAAAAGATGGAAGAATAAGGATTTAGAGGGATAACGAAAAGATGGATGAATAGGGATTTAGAGGGATAACGAAAAGATGGATGAATAGGGATTTAGAGGGATAACGAAAAGATGGAAGAATAGGGATTTAGAGGGATAACGAAAAGGTGGAAGAATAGGGATTTAGAGGGATAACGAAAAGATGGAAGAATAGGGATTTAGAGGGATAACGAAAAGGTGGAAGAATAGGGATTTAGAGGGATAACGAAAAGATGGAAGAATAGGGATTTAGAGGGATAACGAAAAGATGGAAGAATAGGGATTTAGAGGGATAACGAAAAGAAGGAAGAATAGGGATTTAGAGGGATAACGAAAAGATGGAAGAATAGGGATTTAGAGGGATAACGAAAAGATGGAAGAATAGGGATTTAGAGGGATAACGAAAAAAAGGAAGAATAGGGATTTAGAGGGATAACGAAAAGAAGGAAGAATAGGGATTTAGAGGGATAACGAAAAGATGGAAGAATAGGGATTTAGAGGGATAACGAAAAGGTGGAAGAATAGGGATTTAGAGGGATAACGAAATGATGGAAGAATAGGGATTTAGAGGGATAACGAAAAGATGGAAGAATAGGGATTTAGAGGGATAACGAAAAGATGGAAGAATAGGGATTTAGAGGGATAACGAAAAGATGGATGAATAGGGATTTAGAGGGATAACGAAAAGATGGAAGAATAGGGATTTAGAGGGATAACGAAAAGGTGGAAGAATAGGGATTTAGAGGGATAACGAAAAGATGGAAGAATAGGGATTTAGAGGGATAACGAAAAGGTGGAAGAATAGGGATTTAGAGGGATAACGAAAGATGGAAGAATAGGGATTTAGAGGGATAACGAAAAGATGGAAGAATAGGGATTTAGAGGGATAACGAAAAGGTGGAAGAATAGGGATTTAGAGGGATAACGAAAAGGTGGAAGAATAGGGATTTAGAGGGATAACAAAAGGTGGAAGAATAGGGATTTAGAGGGATAACGAAAAGATGGAAGAATAGGGATTTAGAGGGATAACGAAAAGAAGGAAGAATAGGGATTTAGAGGGATAACGAAAAGATGGAAGAATAGGGATTTAGAGGGATAACGAAAAGGTGGAAGAATAGGGATTTAGAGGGATAACGAAAAGATGGATGAATAGGGATTTAGAGGGATAACGAAAAGAAGGAAGAATAGGGATTTACAGGGATAACGAAAAGATGGAAGAATAGGGATTTAGAGGGATAACGAAAAGATGGATGAATAGGGATTTAGAGGGATAACGAAAAGGTGGAAGAATAGTAACAAAAGTTACCAAGAGCTAAAATATTTGGCAATATTTATACTATTTATATTCGTGCTATTGTCCACATTTTTTTGTTATCACAACGTTTTGGCAGTTGAGTCATTTGGCCTTCTTCAGGTAGAGGCCAATGGCCTTAACGTTGTGATAAGAACAACAATAATGAGGACAATAGTTCGAAAATAAATAATGTAAATAATGATAAATTATTCAGGAATTCAGATAAAAAAATGGATAGCATGTAGTGGAGAGCCATAATCTCCAACGTCCTGAAAGGACATGACACAAGAAAACTGAACATTTGTAAAGAATCAGGCGAGGTCCAACTTCTTTCAAAGTGAATTTATTTTCTCTCTTTATTCTTTCTTTCTTTTTTGCTTTGTTTTCTTCTTTCTTTTGCAAGAAAGAAATTTACTTCAGGTCACTCTTCGCATGTTAGTGGCATCATGTAACCCTGAACTACATGTCACCTGTTAGTGCCCAACGCTTTAACTGGTCCGCGACCAATGCGAACCTTCAAGTTGAAGAACATCGGCTGTGGTTTGATCTGGAGAAGGACGGTCTCCGCCAGGTCTACTTGTCCGAGACGTGAATGAATACTTCTCCAGATATCTGGTGGGACTTTTCAGGTGTTCAGCTGTGCAGTAACCCTACAACCATATCTGGTCATGGGAATGATAAAGATGATGATGATGAAATTTGGATAAAAATATCGAGTGTACTATGATCTATCTTCTATATTCTTAATGACTTGCTAAAATATATTGTATAGAATAATATTTGTAGAATTAAAAGAAAAAAACATGTGCAAATTTACTCGTCTAATGGAAGCAGAAAAATTGATGACATTTGAAGTGGAAGATGATGGAGGAGCCAAGTAAAGCCCGCTTGTGGGAAATAAATGCAACAATTTTTCTTTTTCTTATCGCAGATGTTAATTCGAATTTGTCGTCCGAGTGGGAAAATTGCTTCTTTATTGCAAGTTCTGTCGTCCGTCATACGAACGAAACATCTTCCGCAAATTGATGGCGACAGAATATGCGGACAAAGACGAAAATTGTATCGGCCAACTGTCAACTCACTAAGTCTTTGGAGGAATATATTTGGCGAGAAAAACAAAACAAAATAAAACAAAAAAAAAAAACAAAAACGAAAAACTGAAAGATTCGGAACGTTCTTCCGGCGACAAGGATTAATTTGATGTGAAGATTTGAATAGTTGAAAAGTTTTTATTTATTTATTTACTCCAAACAAGATGGGATGCAAAAAAAAAAGCGTAAAAGGAAAGGCTTAAGAAATAAGAGAATGTGAAAAAGAGAGGATGAAGAACAAGAATTGAGGAGGAGGTAGAGATAAAATAAATGAAGGTAAAACAATGAAATAAAGAATAAAATGAAAAATAAAAAATTTCTCTTGATACTGCAATATAGACAAAAGTCTAATATATAATAATAAAAATCAATTTTTTGGCCAGAATTGTTATCATTTTGTTGGCTTTTTATTCCTCAAATTTTATTAACCGGTCTATTGAGTCTCTCTCTCTCTTTCTCTCTCTCTCTCTCTCTCTCTCTCTCTCCCTATATATATATATATATATATATATATATATATATATATATATATGGTAGTATTAATGGTACTATCAGGCGTTTCCTTATATCGATTCAATGACCGAGCAGCAAGTGTTACTTTCAGTTTAAATTTATGAAATCGTTCTAACCAAATATTTTCCCTTAAATATAAGTTTCTCAAGGCCGGTAGCTGTTATTGTTCTTTCATGGACGTTTCCTTCCTAACAATTTGTTTGTAGTTGTTTGGAACGGCAGTGTCTTTTATATGTCTTTCTTTTCTCTTCGCGTTACATGTGATATGCATTTTAGCATACAGTTGTTTTTGATTCTGTAGCGCCAGTTCAAAGAAGGATTGTCCTCGCTTAGATCTGTAGGTTTCATTCGCTCGAAGCTATTTTAAACCATTCACTTGAGAAAGTGATTGTATACAGCTGGCATTTTAGATACTTCCTAACGAATTTGGCATCGAAATGAAAATCTCGAACATGACTCGTGGTTTTTCGGTTAATGTTTTGGTTTTCTAGCCTTTTGCGGTGTTGTGTGAAATCACCTCTAGCACAGCCTATGTTCAATTTCTTTATCTTTTATTTCATTTTATATGGAAATTACCCACTAATGGGTAGAAAATGGACAGTGAGAAGATGAAGTGTGCTCACTGCATCATAGCAAAGCAAATACCCTTTCTCGTTCGACAGGACAATAATACAATGTAATGTATATGTTAGCACACGATCCTCAGCCGATATTGTTTGGTGCGTTTGGTCAATGAGTTGAATTTCTAGTAATTTTCTATTTTACTTTCACTCTTGTTGGTATTTGAAGCCAGCACTACAAAAAATATCGGCTGCCAGAGTATATCTGAAGTCGTGGCAGGCCAAAGGAGGCAAGTGTATTTTTACAAGTGCATACATGCATACATATAAAAAAGGTCAATAATAATAATAATAATAATTGCTTTGACGCGAATTTATGCGAACTCATATGCATATATGTATATAATCAATAAATTAACAAATATTATTAACAAAAAAGATATAGATCTATGCAGGGATGACGGTGTATTAATCCTAAGAAACTGCAACGGCAGAACTACAGAAAAAAATAAATAAGAAAAACCTTTAAAATCATAGGATTTACAATAGACAAATCAAATCAAAAAATAGTAAATGGATAACATGAAGAAAATAATAACTAAGCACAATAAAAATACTCAACAAAACCAATAACAATTAAAACAAAAATAACACTAACATACAGCAAAATAAAACCATTAAATGTAACTGTAAAAACAAAGAAAATTGCCCGCTAAACAATAAATAATTAACCAATAATATAATATACAGAGCCATTGTAAATAATTACATTAACACAGACGAAAAAAATTACATAGGGCCCACTGAAAATATTTTAAACAAAGATATTATAACCAAAAAATGTCATTCGAAAGTAACAATACAAAAAACAATTCAACTCTATCAAAATACACATGGAGCCAAAAAGAAAAGAATATTCCCACCAAAATAAAATGGGAAATTTTAAAAAGAGCAACCCCATAGAGTGTTAACAGCAAAAATTGTAAATTATGTTTAGAGGAAAAATTAGAAATAATTAGTTTTAAATAGCAAAATAAATTCTTAAACAAGAAAACTGAAATAATGGGTAAATGTAGGTATATAAATAAGTTTTTACTTTTTCATCTAAGCACTAACTAAAAATAATCAAATATATATAAATAAAATAAATATAAACTTAAAAAATATGTAATACAAATTTTAAATGAATAAATAAAAGAAACAAATATAATATAAAATGAATGTATTAATAAACAAATAAACGAAAAAATACTAAAGTACGCACCAATGCGCGTGTGTGTACATATATATGTGGACATGCACAGACACATACTCACAAACAAACACCAAAATATGAACAAAGCTAACCCACCATAATTAATACCCAAGGGAAAAACAAGAAACTACAAACCATTAAATAAAAATAAAACTTTAAATAAACGAAAAAGGATATCATACGATATAAACATACACTTATTTTAATTACATACACTACTTAACAATGTGTTGTGGGGCTCTCCCCTTTTACACAAGATGGACTCGTCTAAAGTATACTTATACTGACAGAGTTGGAGTCAGGGTGAGAGATACGCAGAGATACGTTGAGATAAAGTTGAGATACATAGAGTCCAGAGAGAGAGAGAGAGAGAGAGAGAGAGAGAGAGAGAGTGAGAGTGAGAGAGAGAGAGAGATAATTATGGCTTCATTTACAGAGACTTGTACATATACTTTCTACTAACCCGCATTCCTGGACTACTAATCTTCATTTCAAGTTTGTATTCTTACGTTCAATACACTTATTTTCCTATTTCAATTAGTGGCGTTGTTTATTTATTTGTGCAGGATTCCATCCCCGGAACCCACAACAACTTGGCGACGAGGATTTCAGAAACACACGAAAAGAAAAAAAATTCTCTCTCGTCACCACAACAACTTAGCGACGAGGATTTGAACTTCTTGGAGACCCAGGAAAAAAAGATTTGCCGTTGCCAGCGTCCACAACGACTAGGCGACAAATATTTACGAGGATTTGCGAGGATTTTGCGTGACCACCGTGATTAATAGGTACTTCCTCAAAATACGGAAAATCGAGATTTTCTTAAGACTCTTATCTTGGAGGATTTTAAAAGTATTTTGGTAGAACTTGTAAAGTACCAAAATGAACAGCAACTACAACTCCAAGAAAACAGCTCGAATTTCAGAAGGAAAATCAAGAAAGACAGCTCGAAATTCAGAAGGAAAATCAAGAAAGACAAATGTATCTCCTGGAATTAATATTAAAAATAACGGGTAACACACAACAAAAGAATATCGAAAAAGAGGCGACTTTTTCTCAAGACGCAGTTTGGAACACAATAGAAACATTTAAATACTCTCTAGAAGATGATAAAAATTTCGGGGACAACTACAGACGTCATGAAGACATTTTCAACATTGATTGCCAAAATTGGACGGAAGCTAAGAAGCTACTTCTATTACTCAGGAAATTGGGAACAGAGGAGTACACAAAATTTGTGGACTATATTCTACCGAAAAAGACAAACAATTTGACGTTTGACGAGGCAGTTACGTGCCTTACAGAGCTCTTCAGTCAAAAGACGTCACTTTTTCACAAAAGGTGGAAATGTCTCAACCTCGTAAAAAGCGAAAATGAGGACTACTCCACGTTCGCCGCAATCGTGAACAAGCATTGCGATGACTTTAAGTTGGCAGAATTGACTCCGACTCAAGTGTCTGATTTTCGTACAGGGAATAGTCTCAGCCAAGGACAGTGAAATGCGCAAAAGTATGCTCTCGAAGCTTCAAAACGAGCCTGGATTAACGCTACAAAAATTGTCAGAAGACTGCCAAAAATGCTTGAGCATAAAAAGACTCTAAGGATATCGAGGAATCGGGAGTAGCACACATACGTAAGTTGAACAAAAAGTTACGTTTTTTCACACTCCCCCGAAAGAAAAACAAAATTTTTATGATAAAAAAATTACAAGGTATAAGGCGATTAATGACAGAGATCAAAGCAAATATCCCCCCCCCCCCATCTGCATGTTACAGATGTGGTGGATTTCACTGGAATAAAGACTGTTTAGCTTGTGGAAAAATGGGGCATAAGGTATCTCAATGCAGAAACAAAAACACGCTAGAAGGGTAAGAACTACTAGAATGGTCTACGAAGACAAACTAAACACAAGAAAATACGTGGAACTTGAGATTTTAAATAAAAAGGTAAAATTACAGTTAGAGTCAAGTCCGAATCTAACTATAATTAATCTACAAACATGGAGGAAGCTAAATAGACCGACCATGATGCATACACAGAAAATCGCTAAGTCTGTTACAGGGAAGCGTATCAAATTTGAAGAAGAAGTAATTCTAAACATAAAATTCCATGGAAAAACGAAAAAATTGAAGATATTTGTAATGAAAGACACAAAAAATTTGGTGGGCACAGACTGGATGCAAAAATCTGACGTATGGGATTTACTCATTAGCTCGTTTTGTAAGAAAATAGAGTGCGAGCCGTCAGAAGCTACAAAATTAAAAGAAGAACTACACAGTCAATTCCCCGAAGTATTCTTGAGCAGTGTGGGACGATGTAATAAGTTTGCAGCTAAAATTGAACTAAAGGGAAATGTTCAGCCAGTATTCAAGAAAAAGCGAAACGTGCCTTTCGCAACCATAGAAAAAACTGACAAGGAGTTAGATAGATTGGTACAAACTGGAATCCTTTCACAAATCGAATTCAGTGAATGGGCGGCACCAGTGGTCTACGTAAAGAAAAACTCCGGAGAAACCCGTGTTTGCGCAGATTTCTCGACTGGGTTAAACAGGGCTATCAAGGATTATCACTACCCATTGCCAAGCCCGGTCGTAAGGTATTTTCTAAGATTGATCAAAGTGAAGCTTATCTTCAGATTCCAGTAGAAGAAGAAAGTACAAAGATTTTATGTATCAATACTTACAAAGGACTTTACAAATTTAACAGATTACCATTTGGGATAAAAGTAGCACCGTCAATCTTCCAACAGACGATGGACACCATGCTCATGGGACAGAACTTTGCTACTGCTTACTTAGACGACATTTTGATCAAAAGCGATAATGTAGAAGAACACGCAACACATATTAAATAAGTCTTTAAAAGAATTCAGGATTTTGGTTTTAAAATGAAGGATAAAAAATGCGATTTTTTTCTAAAAGAAATCAGGTATCTAGGCCATATAACCAATGAAAGTGGCAGAAAACCAGATCCAGATAGGGCATCTGCAATAAAAAAAATATTCCTGAGCCGAAAAATGTCGCAGAGTTGCAAAGCTTTCTTGGTCTAGCGAACTATTACGGTGAATTCATTGAAAACATGCACAAATTGAGGGCTCCCCTCAATGAATTATTGAAAAAAGAGAACAAATGGAACTGAACGAAAGATTGTCAGAAAGCTTTTAAGGATATCATAAAGAAATTAACGTCTGATCTAGCACTAATGCATTTTGATCCCAAACTGGAAATTATCACTGCTAGTGACGCAAGCTCTCACGGAGTGGGAGCTTGTATATTACACAAGATGCAGGATGGCACAAGGAAACCTATAGCTCACGCATCTCGATCGTTGTTACCAGCAGAGACGAATTATTCGCAAATTGAGAAAGAAGCGTTAGGCATAATATTCGCCATAACTCGCTTCTACAGATACATATATGGAAGAGGGTTTACTCTTCAAACTGACCATAAACTTCTTCTCACTATATTCGGATCGAAAAAAGGACTACCAATTTACACAGCCAACAGACTTCTGAGATGCGGAACTATATTATTGAATTATAATTTCAAACTAGAGTTCCTACCGTCAAAGAAAATTGGTCATGCGGATGAATTATATAGATTGGTACCTGCGAAATGCGAACCTCTGGAAGACTCTGTAATAGCGGCTTTGCGAGCCGAAGACGAAATTAGTAAAGTGCTAAACAATACAGTAAGGGAATTACCAGTGACCTTGTTAGAAATCAGAAGAGAAGCTGAAATGGATTAATTCATACGAAGTACAAAGAGAAAAATAGAAGAAAAAGAAATAAATCTAGCGGACAGCTTTTCAATTTGTGATCACGTATTACTTTATAATGAAAGAGTGGTCATAACCAAATCTTTACAAAGACGAATTATGAAGGACTTTCATCTAGGACACCCAGAGAAAAACCGGATGAAAGCGTTAATGAGAAGTTTCGTGTACTGGCCTAATATGGATAACGACATTACTCAAATGGTAGAAAAATGTAGAGGCTGTGCTGCGACAGCAAAGGCACCACCTATTATACTAAAACCATGGACTAAGGTGGACAGACCTTGGTCTAGAATCCATGCGGACTATGCAGGACCCATAGATGGATATTACTACTTGATAACGGTAGATAGCTTTAGCAAGTGGCCAGAAGTTTTCAGATACAAAAACCCTACGACAAATTAATTATCTACACGAGTTATTCGCAAGATTCGGCGTGGTAAATTGCCCTGTAACGGATAATGGTACCCAATTCCCCTCGAGCGACTTATCAAGTCAAACATTAAAATAGCACCATACCATCCACGATATAACGGGCAAACCGAAAGGTTTGTGGACACGCTTAAGAGAGCCTTGAAAAAAGCAGAGGACGTACCAACAGAAAGAGCCATACAACAGTTCCTACAAGTCTACAGAATCACCCCGAACGGAAACACACCATTTGGCCTTTCGCCAGCTGAAGTGATGTTTGCCTTCCAAATACGGTCTGTTTTTGATAAACTATTACCCAGCAAAAATAAAAAACCAGCATACACCGATAGTGCCTATAAGATCCTTCAAACCAAGCGAACGGGTCTATTTCAGAATGTTTAAGAATAACATGGCATACTGGGAACCAGGTACGATAATAAGCAGACTGGGGAATGTTCTGTACACGATTCAAGGCGAAAAATTCACTCACAGGAGACATATCAATCAGATACAAAAAAGACGGGTAGAGGAGCCAAGCTCGTCACCTTCGGAAATGGGGGCGATTTTTAAAGCATTTGAAATTCAAAGACCACAAGTAGCCACGGAGATTAGAAGAACAAGCAGGAAAAGAAAATTCACAGAACCGCTATTAAGAGACCATAAGCGGAAAAAATATTAACTCCCCTCTAAAAAAGGAGATAGGGAGGGGGTGTTGTGGGGCTCTCTCCTTTTACACAAGATGGACTCGCAGAGATAAGTTGAGATAAGGTTGAGATACGTAGAGTCCACAGAGAGAGATAGAGAGAGAGAGAGAGAGAGAGAGAGAGGGAGAGAGGGAGAGAGAAAGATAATTACGGCTTCACTTACAGAGACTTGTACATATACTTTCTACTAACCCGGACTACTAATCTTCATTTCAAATTTGTATTCTTACGTTCAATACACTTATTTTCCTATTTCATGTGTTATGGCGTTATTTATTTATTTATTTGTGCAGGATTCCATCCCCGGAATCCACAATACATTGATATATACATACTTGGGTGCAGCGTGCGTGCGGTGCCTGCAGCGCGAGCGTAGGTGAGCGGGTGTTTTTACTATATATATGTAACTATATATATATGCGTGTGTGTATATGTATGTGCATGCATATGTAAAAAGTGATATTTAAATTTCCTTTATGCACTAGTTTATTACTAACAAACCACAGACTTAAGTGTACATGCACCCGTGTACACGCGTCTGTGTGTACATATTTACGTATGTATGTGTGAGCATGTGCATATATAAGTATTTACCATTTAAGCATTAACATCATAGGCATATATATATATATATATATATATATATAAAACAAATATTTATTGCGAAAGCATTAATACCAATTATTTATATAAAACTGTAAATAAACGGAATACAACTTCCCTAGCAAAAAATCAAAATGCTTATAAAAAATAAATAAATAAAAATAGGTCACATACTTAGAGTTGGTTAAGTCTGCTACAGATTAAAAAAAAAAACATAACAAGAAATGGGCAACATGATCAAAACGCATATCCGTTCAGACGGGTTCACGCGAATGCGCGGACAAGGACACACACAAACACAGAGGCTACAGAATAAAATTTACACCAGAGCTAAATGCGTGTAAAAAGAAAGACCGCGTGGAAAGTTAAAAAAAGACACTATTTGGTTCCAGTGAGAAAATGAAAGGAAGAATTAAAGAAGGGAAGGTAGAAATGGGGAGAGAGAATAAGCTTAAACTGATAAGAACAGATATTACACTTTGGAAAAAAAGGAAGGAACAAATGGAAAGAGTAAGATTATGAGAATGAGAGAGAGAGAGAGAGCGTGAGAGAGAGAAAAGGTTCACGAAAAATGAATAGTATCATAACAGTTAAAATTTAATAGATAGATAGATAGATAGATA
>OZ038486.1:115282750-115285250 GCA_964036315.1 Acanthosepion esculentum | reverse complement strand
AACACTGTGATCGCAACAACGGAAATGGAGAGCCTACCTCGAATAAGATAGTGTACTATTTGCCTGAACGATGTAGTGATTTTCATTCTCACTGGGTGATCAGAAACTGGCCATATGTAAACTGGTAAATGCAAACTGCCTTTCGTTATAGCAATAAACGACAGTTTTCATTGCTTGGTCGATTCAGGATCCACTTTGATAACTGGGTTGGAACATGAACAATTTCTCCTTTGATGCGTGGAACGGGACGACAGTTCAAAGCTGGGACTCATGTAAGTCTCAGAGAATTTCGAAATCACAGGCGATGTCACAATCTGATCAACCGCCTCTTCCAAAGAAGCGGTCTTCTTGCAATGAACTATCGAACCGGAAGAAATTTCCTCGTGTACACCTGATTGCACAGCAAGACGAATTATTATTTAAGACGTAGAAGATAGCGTCAGATTGATTAACAATTCCGAAAGAAGAAAGAGTGATTTACTATGTGTATCGAAGAAATCTGTGTGAATCTCCTTGTACAAGGAGAATGACGTCAAAACAGTCACTGAAGAATAATGTTGAATCCGGGTAGAAAGAATTGGATGAAAGTCCTTTTCTTGAATTAGCAACGCAACGAAAGCTTGCAGCTGAGTAAAGATATGGAATACCGTATTGAAAAGTATCGATGCGTGTGTTTTTGTTGGACGTGTTTTGTATGTACGATGAACTGTACAGATGGTTGAACAAAGGCATTTTCGTATCTTTTCTAGGTGAGTTGACTGGTCGATTGATTTTGGGACTACTCTTGTTGAGTTTAAATAACTGTCGAATTTTTGTATGGGATATCCGGGATCGAATTCATTACTCGGTACCAATTGCCAAACAAACAAGTCTCGGTATATTTTACTCCACTAAGATCGAACTAACCGATCAACTGACTAGCCTCTCCAGTGAGATTGCACTCACTACTCTGTGTTAACGATCACCCAGACTAGTGTTGATAACAATTACCCGAGGCCGAGTGAGCTTTTTTTTCTGTGGTAAAGGAAATGGTGAAAGTAGCCGTTTCCGTGCAAGAAACCTTCGGTTTTTATTGACCTAACAGTTAGTGTTGAAATTTATAAAATATTTTTTAAAGTCTACTAAATGTTGTAAATTCTCGAATATTGATGGGAGCGTCCTTAAAAAATCTTTAAGATTTGTTTAATCTTTGTTTAAGTATGGAAACTGAACAGATTAATTATATCATGTGTTTCTCTTCTGGTTAGATTTGTCAGACATTTATATTAATGCTGCTGTTGGAATTATTCAAGTGATGGGATTTTTGTTATTGTGATACTGTTACGCCAATCTAGGATGATAATCTGTTATAGTAATTTACCCACGCACGCATGGATTCTCACAGCTATAAATAGGAGCAGGTAGTGCCTTTTGGAGAGAGACGTTTCTATCAGTCAGCTCTGACAGTAGGACCGAACATTCTTGCTGTAACACTGTCGTTTTTATATGTTTGTATTACTAATTCTGTTAATATATTTGTTTAACTCAATTCATCTCTTTGTGTCTTTATTTTCTGGCCCTAACAAGGCCACGACAACTTGGCGACGAGCACCCTTAAGGACCCTTGAGAACCCCAAAGGAACTACCTGGAAATTATTAATATTGGTTCTACTCAACAGTACTTGGCAATCCAGAAAAGGAAACTGAACGGAAAGATAAAAGTGTAACTAACTTACACAGAAGTTTCTGAGAATTCATGTCTCTCAGAGAAAAAAAGTACTCGTGATTCCCTGAGTGAGTAAGAAATTAAAGTTATTTCGTTTTTGGTCTCCTGAATTAAATTCTATTTCGGTTTAATCCTAAAAAAGACACAGTCAAACATGGACGAGTTCAAACACGATCTGAGGCGCAATAAACAATTTTGCATATTCTCCGGACGAGGATATAACTTTCGCTTCCTATTTTAGCAGGTGCGAGGATTTATACGCCACAGATTGCGCGAATTGGGCACACTCTAAGAAGGTTCGCCTACTATTTACCCCATAAAACTAGCGAACTAACATTTACCGAAGTGGTTAAACATTTTACAGAAGTTTTTACTCCTAAAACTTCACTTGTTTATAAGAGGTGGAAGTGTATGAATTTAACCAGAAAGGGTAGTGAAGATTTCACTACATTCGCGTCGGTCGTGAACAAGCATTGCGACGTTTTTACACTGTCAGAATTGAGTTCGAATAATTACAAGTGTCTGATATTTGTTCAGTGACTCGTTTCGTTTAAAGACGCTGAAATTAGACGTAAAGTTCTGAACGAATTGGAAACCGAGCCAAACCTTACTCTCCGACAAATAGCGGAAGACTGTCAGAGATTCGTAAGCGTACGCCAAGATTCGAAAAAGATCGAGGAATCTGGCATAGCACTCACAAGAAAGTTACACCAAAAGAAAAAAAATCTAATTCTACCTCTAAATCAAACCAGTCCAAAAAGAAACAAGCCAACTTAGCTCCTAACCCGTGTTCCG
>OZ038486.1:115250250-115270250 GCA_964036315.1 Acanthosepion esculentum | reverse complement strand
AAACTGTTAGCAGTCTTATTTTGCTTTCGTGTTTCACGCAGTCGACTGATGCTTACTTCTTGATGGTGAATTATTCCTGAATGGCATCGGGAACGATATTCTGATCCCTTCATAGCTACCGCTTCAAATTTCTTGAATGGAATGTTAACGCAAGAAAGGTTGCTTTTCAGTTTATTTTTATACCTGAGCCAAGGTCTACCAACATCTCTATGACCACTATGGATTTCACTGTAAAAAGAACTTTTAGTATGCGATCATCACTCATCCTTGCCACATGGCCCGCCCAACGTAGTTGTGATTGCATTATGAACGTCTCGATGGCAGAAGTCTTGCATTTCTCAAAAAGGTCGGCATTTGACACTCGATCATCAAGCATTGGTCCACAGATTGTACGGAGACAACCTTTATGGAAGACATCTAATCGTTTAATGTGCCATCTATAAGGTGTCCAAGTTTCAGAGCCATACAAGTGTTGACAAAACGACAGCTCTGTTCACTTGGATTTTAGTGCAAAACTTTATTCCTCTTTCGTCCCACAACCTATGACGCAGCAAACCAAAGGAAGGGCGGGCTGTTGCAATGTGAATAACAATCTCGTCATCAGTAGATGTACTTGAATTTACCATGCTTCCGAGGCATTTGAAATATTTCACATTCTTCAGATTCCTTCCATCAACACGCAAAGGGACCTCAGAAAACTTACGAACAAGGGGTGTCTGCTTTAAGCTATATATTCTGTTCCATTTTTCTTACCTTTTTGGCCGGCATTTCCCTGACGATCCGTTTAGGTGAAACCTAGGTAGGTTTGCCTGGCTCTTTAGGTTTATAGTAGGCTTGCTCTACTTCGAGTATGGAGCACTTTATGTAGTTGCTTTTACTCGTTTTGGAGGTTTTTTTTTCTTTGAACTCTGCGATTGTTTTCGTCTCAATTTCATGTTCTTAGTTCTTTTTTTTTTTTTATTCCTCATTTTCCTTGGGTACTCGTTTGTTCTACAAGCCAACATACCCAAGATTTTTCCAAGCGAGTACCACTATTTATATAATTTTAGCTCTAGGTTACCCTATTGATCACTTTACAAAGTCGACCGTTATGGAACGAGTAGCCGTAGCTTACTCATTTAAAAATATACCATTACCTGACCGACACTTATATGAATTAGTTTTACTGAAGAAAATAGAATCCTTCATAGCGAATATGAGATGGAAAGCATATTTCTTCTTCAATAATAACCAGAAACATCGTACCATTGAATCGTATGGTTTTAAAACCTATGCCCACCCACCCCATATCAAAGAACTAGACAATTTTGAGTCCGACTTAATCGGATTAATTAAAACAATACGACAGAGAAAGATTACCAATAATATACAGCAGCAAATTAGCCCAAGATCTGAAGGATATCAAAAATAAAGTTATCGTTAAAACGGACAAATCTTTTAATACAAAGTATGCCCCAAGAAATATATGCTTAATCAAGTTTTATGAAAAATCCCCCATTGATCTAGAAACTGAGCTGAATAAGGAGTCTAGTGCATTGGCCAATAAGTTTAATTTAGAAAACAGAATTGAAAAAATTAGCGTAAAAATTCTTTTCATAACAATTAAAGATCACAAAGACAACTTCCTAAATAATGCCGACTTATAAACCCTACTAAAACACAATTGGGTAAGGTTAGCAAAATCTTGCAGGACATATGTGAATCGTTAAGAACATCTTAAACATTAACCAATGGCGTCCCACCTACGATTGTATGAAATGGTTTAAGAGTTATGATAAAAATAAGTGTTCTTTCATAAAATATGATATAAAAGAATTCTACGCATCGATTACTGAAAAAACCGTTAATGACGCCTGTTTGCTAAAGAATACATACCGATTTCAAGCGATAAAATTAGTCTTATTAAATATTGCCGTAAATCGCTGTTATTCCACGATAACGAATTAAGGATTAAAAAAGGAGAAAAGGGTAACTTTGACAATCCCATTGGGGAATATAACGCTGCAGAAGTACGTGAGTTTGTTGAATGCTTCATACTTAATAATTTAAACAAGTATATCGATCCTAGCAACCATGGTCTGTACAGAGACGATGGATTAATTATTGCAGACAAAAGTAACCCTAGAAAATGCGACGTAATTCGAAAGAAACTTCACTGGTTGTTTAAAAAGTTTGGATTTAACCTTGATATACAAATAAACTTAAGTTACCCATTACTTAGACATTATGCTAGACTTACGTGATGGTAATATTTCACCTTATAGAAAGGATAATCAGCACCCACAATATATCGACGTAGGTTCTAACCACCCGGGCACATATTTTGAAACAAATACTTAAAGGTATTAATCACAGATTCTCCACTAACTTATCTAATAATATTTTTAATAAAAATAAACTAATTTATGAACAAGCCTTAAAGAGTAGTGGACATAGTAGTAAATTAGAATATATCGATACGAATAATTCCCCTAAAACGCAAAGCGGACATAAAACCAGAAGTAGAAAAATATTATGGTTTAACCCCCCCCCCATATAATTTAGCGGTGAAAACTAATATAGGCAAGATTTTTTAAACTGCTTAAAAAGAATTTCCCACAAACTAATACGTTGCACAAAATCTTCAATAAAAACTACGTCAAGTTAAGCTATAGCTGTATGCCTAATATCACCGGTTTAATTAATAGATATAATAGGAGAAAAATTAAAGACAAACCACGCCCCCCCAGTGTAATTGTAGGAATAAGGAAGCCTGCCCCCTCCAGAGCAAATGCCAGCAGGAGTGCGAGGTTTACCAAGTAAAAAAATATATAAGGATAAACCGAGCGATACCGATAAAAACCCTAAGGTTTACATAGGATCTACGCAGAATATTTTCAAAACAAGATACTATAACCACCTTAGTAATTTCAATAACGAAACTTACAAACACAGTAACACCTTGTCCTCTTATGTATGGAAGATTAAACAAGATAATGACCCCGTTTTGAAATGGGAAATATTTTAAAATGTCACAGATATAAAGCGGGTGATAAATTTTGTTCCCTATGCACGGAGGAAAAATTAGCTATTGCTAGATATAAGAAAACCCAATAATTTATTAAATGTAAAATCGGGAATACTTAGTAGGTGTACACACAGAAAACGCTGGTTATTAGAATAGGTTCTTTTCTCCCCCTCTTAGTTGTTTTCTTCTGTTTTCTTCAATGCTGAATAAAGAACGTAACCCCTACTACCCCCCGCCACGTTGTTGAGTTTTTAATATGTATTTTTTGGGGTTTTTGTTCTCACGTGGTCATGGTTGTTTTTGGTTTAAGCTATATATTCTGTTCCATTTTTTTTACCTTTTTGGCCGGCATTAAACGGATCGTCAGGGATATGTATGTATGTATGTATGTGTGTGTGTGTGTGTGTGTACACACACGTACACGTACACAGTACAACAATCTGCACGGCCTGGCATTTTAGGTTTATATTAGGTTTGCTCTACTTCGTGTATTGAGCATTTTACATAGTTAATTTTACTCGTTTTGGAGGGTTTTTTTTTCTCTGGTAGATTGTTTTCGCCTCAATTTCATGTTCTTAGGTCTTTCTTTTTTTATTCCTCATTTTCCTTGGGTACTAGTTTGTTCTACTACAAACCAACATACCCAAGGTCTTTCCAAGCGAGTACCACAATTTATATATATATATATATATATATATATTGAAAGAGAGGCAGAGAGAGAATATCCGTATCGCTACTAAAATCGCGATCGTCATGCGACTAGATGGTTATGGTCAACTGACTATCGAAGTAGAATGAAACTCGAAAAGAGGTCCGAACATTCTGTCTTTCGAAGTCGTGACGTTGGTGCGGTATGTTTGCTCTGTATTGAATATTTAGACATAGAGGACTATATATTACCGTTTTAGTGGGGTTCTGTCTTTTGTTCTTTTCTACATAGTGAATCTTTGCTTTCCCATTTTACTTCTAATAAATTTTCTTTTGGTTTTTGTTGTATTGGATGTTTTTCTTTTTATTAGTTTTCTCCTTGATCATCTGGCAGACCTTGTGTTCGTTATATATATATATATATATATATATATAACTTACAGTTAGTTTTTATTGGCATGTATTCGAGTGTCGATATTATTAATAAAATGACTTGTCAGATTAGCAACGTTACATAATCTGGGGCTGTCACAATTTCTATTTATCTGGTCTCAGATAAATTTTCGGAGTCTCAAAGTTCAATGATAGTTTTTTTTCAAGATGCATATATATATATATATATATATATATATATATATATTTGGGTACTGGGTCTCATCGTTTTAGAATTGAAATATCTTGATTTAACCGTAAGTTGTATCCTAATAGTTTCCTTTCTCGTACTTTTACCATTTTCCCTATTTTGATTTCTTCACCCCTATAATTTGCAAAAAATTAAATGCAACATCAGTCGCCATCTTCTGTCGTCCTGAACCCTGTTATGTTATTGTCCTTTCTCCACACTACATACATACATACATACATACATGGTGGTTGCCAACTCGTGTCCGAGTACGGCCATTACTACATATCTTTTTGGAGAATATGTATTGATGTGCTGAACATATGTGGCTCTTTAGCCCAGCAAGGGATCTACATACTTTGACACAAACACGACACTTAAGACGTGCAATAGCGGGTGTTACATCATTATGAAATTTAAAATGTCGCATGAAACCGCTTCTGGATCAGCATGTCTTACCACAAATATTATATTTCAGTTGCTGGTCGCCTACGGCTTTATAGCCAATTGCCCAACTCCATCGGTGCGCTCTCAAGTGACTCCTTATACCAGCCATCGACAAACACACACTACCACAATCTGTACACGTCATATCGAGCTGCCTGCGGATGTTTCCCAGAAGTTCAATGAGGACGCCTTTACACACATCTCTTTTAAGCTTTGCGTGCCTTCTTTTCTCATCTTCAAAGTGACGACTTCCACTCCAAGCAGCCTCATTCCAATTATTGCGATCAGATGCATATTCTTTCCAGTGCGCCCAAGGAATGTTGCATTTATTCAGTGCATTCTTGATGCAGTCCTTAAAGCGCATCTTAGGTTGGACGGCATTTCCCTTCCCTGTTCGCAGGTCACCACAAAAGAATTGCTTTGGAATGCGTCTGCCACCCATTCATCCATCCATATGTATATATATATATACCCCACATTACAACATGTTTGACACGCAGACTCACTCTACACCTTTCTGACCATAGCTGAATTAGATTTGATTTAAATATTCATGGAGACCTACCGGACACTATTTGTAACATACTTGTTGACAACACTAATATAATAGCATCATCTACATGAAAAAAAGGGCTAAAATAATTGAAGCCTTATTAATTAAAACCAAAACCCAACACTTAATAATATTAACTTTGAACATGGACACAATATCTTGACCGTGTTTTGAAAAATGAAAACATTTTATAAAACATACATACAACAAACTATTTCTTATTTAACAGTTAAAATATTTCATCCTTGAAAAGTGCTAAGTGTATATCCGAAAGCGCTCGGATAAAAAGAACATTCGGACAGTTTTTATATAATTTATCATCCGAAAAGAAAAAAAAAATATTAGATCGCATGAAAAATTGTATAAAAAAACTAAATTACAACACCTTGTCTGTCGTATTTAATGAAATGTGCATGAAAGAAGGATTGCTGCCTAATTACACACACACACATATATATGTGTGTGTAATATATATAAAACCGGATATATATATATATATATATATATATATATATATATATATATATATAAATACCTTTACTATAAAAAAATCCTACTTCTACACCTTTACTATAAAAAAAGAAAATAAAGCCTACTTCTACAGTACAAGAAAGCACAATTTTCAAATTTAAAAAAAATTCAACCTCAGCGTCGTGACTGCACGCTCCAAAATTATTCTTACATTTAACAATATCACATTGCTAAAAAACACTTTTTTCGGTCTGCACTATCTTTCGATGTCTCATTATTACCTGGATTTAAAAAACTTACTTAAATGTCTACCTGATGATGGTCGTTTGAAACGATTGAATGCCGGGCTAGTAGAAAAAAATAAAACCTGATAAAACCGGAATTTATAAACAAGGATCATACCATTCATTGACGGATTCGAAGTTGATTGTATTTTATTATTAAATATTGTTTGCGAGAGTGATTCTTGCCATATAATTAGCTTCAGTATTTGTTTTTCGTATGAATGATTTACGTTATATAAATTGAACACGCACTACATAATTGATATATATATATATAATTCGTATAAGAAACGTTATTTATAAACAGTTATGATATCTTGTTACTATAAACGTGATACCAGGCCCGATAGATGTCAATTATACTATTTCAGAAACTAGAATATCTACCTAAGCACATATATCCACTAAACATAAGGTTTAAAGTAAGAATATATATATATATATATATATAATTTGTAAATAAATGGGAGGAATTATTTTATTTATTATTCCGGCTTATTTTTATTACTTAAACATTATTTTTACTGGATACACGTATTTGAGTAGACGTTCCGTTTATTTAAAACCGGATATTTATTTATTTTCTCTACCGTCCTCAATATTAGGGAAAATGTCTTCTCCGTCAAGATTCGAACATGCGTTGCACTAGGAAAAACCGTCTTTAGATCTGACGTGCTTTGACCTCTCGGCTACAGAGTGCGTCGATGACCAAGCAAAGTTAAAAATTGCCTTTAAACACAGAATTTTTTTCTGAGTTTGAAAATAGACATATCTTCTCAGTTTCGTATCGTACCGCGAACAAAGCAATTTGTACAGAAAGCGAATGCATTTTCTAATTTATTAATCCATAATATTTTTATTACTTAAATGTTAGATAAAATGACGGTTTCACCTAGGGCAGAGCAGGTTCGAATCCTGCCGGATAGCGCATATTTTTCTTTAATAGGATCTCTTCAATAGTCACACCAGGAGACGAAAATAACATACTGCTTAATAAATAAACGGAGCGTCTATTCAAACACGAGTACTCACTACAAATAACATTGAAGTAATAATATATATTACTTGTCTGTCTCTTAAAACTTTGCTTAGCTTTTGGAATACATTTTTGGCTATCCCAATACGCCTTCGGATGTCTGTGTTTCACTTTCCGTCTTCTGTTAAAACACTTTCCAGATATTTAAATTTTTGCAATTGCTTGAATCCCCGAATTGTAATTGACATTTTGGGCTCATCTTACCAACTATACATCCTGTCTTCTTGAAGTTGATGTTTAAACCTTTCTTCTCGCTTTCACTACCTTCTGCAGGAGTTTTTTTTTTTTTTTTAGTTTTCTTTCCGTCTCATCACTGTGCCATCTGCATATCTTATGTTGTTAAGAATATTGCCGCCAATAATGAATCCTAGTAGGACTTCCAATTCTCTCAGAATCGCCTCGGTTGAATAAGTCCGGTGAGGAGACACATCCTTGTCTTACACCTATTTCTATTTTTGTATAGCTGCCGAACTCATTTTATCTGTATGCAGGTGGTTTGCCGTCAGTACAGATTATTGATTATTCTAATATCCTTCCCAAATATATCAAGGTTGCTGTGCAGTTCCAACAGTTCTTTGTAGCATACGTTATCGAAAGCGTTTGTGCACTCTATAAAACACAAGTGCACATCCTTCTGCATTTGTATTGCTATCAGCTACTACTGATGTAAAATAATCTCTCATAAGGATATACAAAGGGGAAGGATATACCTATAATCATTGGAGCACTGGGAACGATTTCACTTTGGCGATAGCACTGATAATAGTGATGGGTTGAATCTAAATGTGGTTTTATCTCCAGTGATCGCTATCAGAATCTTGTGAAACGAATGTTCGTATCTGAAATGGAAAGCAAAAAACACTTTAAAGCCAGTGCCGATGACAAAGAAGATCTAAGGCGCCTATCTTTCGTGATGAAGAAAAATCCACTTTCTTGTCCGTAATTCGGAAATCCTCGTAATCTGTTGCTGACGACAGAGTGGATCTTAAGGTGCCTACTTTTCGTGATGAAGTCGATGGCCGCCTTCATTAGCATAGCGTACGGGAAAGCAAAATAGCTTCACGAGATGATTAGGGGTTATTCATTATTGATTCGCCAAGCGAATCCTTCCAGAGTTTGTGACAAAGCGCAACTCAATTATGCAGGCCTGTAATAATGAGATAAGGAGTGGACCATGCCAAGGCTGACAATGTGTGTAACAGCTTCTCGCTGTTAATACCTGGACAAAAAATATATTCGTTCGTTTTTCTGTCATTTATCGACACTTTTTTTACATATTGGTATCTTTACCACTTCTCAAGATGATCGTGAACCAAAAATTAAGAAGATTTTGTCATGATTGTTAAAGTGGGAAGACAAGTGCAGTAACTCTCAGACCTGTGTTTGTAATGTTTTAAAGTAAAAGACAATGTGCCTATTACCGAATTCTCGATTAAAAACAGGTGTTTAAGTGTCGCGACTCAGGTAGGTAACATTTTAACTTTTATCTTCTGCCTGAATTTCTGAGATAAGGAGTTTCATTATCTACACTATTGTCCTCATCTTTGTTGATGTTATCACAGCGTTTTGGCTGTTGTGGTCTCCGGTGTTCCTCAGGGGTATATCAATCTGGGTAACTAACAGGGAATTCAGAACTGAACACTTTATTTAATTTAACGGGTAGACTGTTCTCGTTCTTCTAATTCAGACAGTGCGAACTTGCACTCAGTGAAAATGCAATAAATGAGCAGTACCATATATGGTCTGTTACACGTGCGATTTACCTGGAACTACTCGATAAAATCCAAAGAACAGCAATATTATTGGTCTTGATCTGGCGGTTCGTCTTCAGTCACTTTTCCACCGCCGAAAGACTGCATATTTGTTTTTTTCTATAAATACTTTCATGGTAATTGTACGGATGAGCCCTTTGCTATCGTAACTAGACTGTATGGATTTCAGTGCAATACTAGACTGGCGGCGAGATCGCATCAGTTAAACTTGAACTAGATAGATTTTGCCGTAACGTCTACGCTAACAGTTTCTTTTCGCACACCTCTTGCGTGTGGAACTCCCTCTCGGTTTCAGTAGGGTCAGTTGGGCACCGCCTGTGGGAAAAAGAACACCATGGCGCAATTCACTCCGCCAGAAATTTGGAAACGGCTTACTGTACTGCTTGACATTCACGCTGGACGCTCCAATACGAACATTTCAGAATGTTTGGGTGTCAATCTGAGGATAGTGCAGAGCATTCGGAAATATTAGGTGTCTAATTCTGCTTACGAATATATTTGAAGTGATCACTGGTGATGGCGAAGTTACTCTCCCATCCTTCTTCCCATAGGGCCTCAGACTCAACACGGAGTCCTACATCAAGTGACTTGAGGAAGTAGTGCTTCCCTCTGTCAAGAAGATGGCTGCTGGAACAGGACTCTGCACCATGCTACACAGGCAGGAAAACCCAGTCATGGCTCTAAGACAATTTCTACGACCATATCACGCCTTATATCTGGCCACCTAACTTGCAGCCCTCTTGATTATTATGTTTGGGCCACAGTTGAGCGAGTGACCAACAAAACTCCTTGTAACACCAAAGATGAGTTGAAGGCAAGGATTATGGCAGCATTCACCAACTTAAACATGGAAACCGTCTAAAAGAGTTGCAGAAGATTCCAGTGTTGTCTGGAGGCCGTGGTTGAAGCCAATGCCGAGTTTATTGAATAAATTTACTGTTTAGTATTTCAAGACATTTTTGTGTAATTTTGGTTAAAATGAGATGTTAGTGTTATTTTCATTTTTGCGTAAATTAAACGTCAATTTATCCATCGCACGATGTAAAAAAAATTAGAGTACAAGAGACTTTGTTTTCACGGTTTACCAACGTTTTGAAGGTTATTTAAAGCTTGAAAACATTTTTACATTATAAGAATATTTTGGGAGAATATGATTTACTGATGTAAGTCCAGCTAATTAAGCCATAACACGGGTGATGGTGAAGAGGTGGATTCATGCCTTTCCCAAGAGTATTTGCGCGTAAGTTATTATAATGAACTCGACTGGAACTGGAACTCGATTCTCCGAGTTCCAGTTTCGAGCTGTTATCAATTACCTCACTCGCACATCTAAGCTTACAATATCTGGTGATCCAAAGCGGTCACCCATCTAGGTACTTACCATACTCGACGTAGTTTAACTACGGTAGTTGTTCGAATGTAGTGTTAGACATAAGGAATTGGAACATAGTAATTCAGTTCAGCTCAAATATTTCTGAGTATTTCATGCCTTTAAATAACTACAGGTGTTAGACATTTATAGTAAACATACATTTATTTTTTATTAATGTCGAAATTAAACTATGTTCCGGATTAATAGTTACCGGAAAATCGATGCTGATCCGGGTCTGCCATTATTTTAAGAATGATTTAATAAATTGGATTGGGTATTGCATCACAGAGAGGAGAAAATCATTTCTTGAATAATTGTAAAATTTGCCATATCAAATTTCGCTAAAAACCTGTGGGTCTTTATCCAATTTCAATATGTAAATGGTGCAACAGTTCGAATCCGAGGATGCCAGTCTACTAGGGCGACTATCTACTCCCTACTGAAGAGGCCTACTCAGGCATATTTGCGTTAGTTCAACACCCACATAGCACAAGTGTGGTTTATACTGCAACTATGCTGAGCGGACCTAAGTTACAGTTTCTCGGAGAGAGCACGTTATCTACTGTGATCAACAGTCTAAACAAAGCTAGCACGTTCATACCCTCGGACACGATGACTTATGACTTCGTGCTAGCAGAAGCACCGACGTCTCCCAAGGGTTACGTCTACCCAATTTCATTCACAAGGTTTTGGGTCAAACTGTGGTATGGTTCTCAGGCACTTTCCATAGGTGCCTCATGCTGGGATCGCCTGCCCCTCTCAAGAAATCACTTTCCTGACAAATCGACCATGGTGAGTTTCGAACCCGGGTCTCATGGTCGAAATCGAACGTTCTCGACCGCTAATTTTATGCTAACAATTTTTTCTCTCGTGAACTTCTCGCTTGTGGAACTCTCTTCCGGCTCGTTGCTTTCCAGTCAAATTTGATCTTCAAAAATATAAATGCAATGTCAATCGTTATCTATGGTCTACTTAATTCGGGTTCTTTTATTGCCTCCTCTTTGGAATGTTTTTCGCTTTGTGTATTAGTGGCTTTATCGCATTGCTTGTAGTGAAATCATTAAAAATATTGTAGAGTTTAATTATTTACATGCGGACTATTGTCCTCATCTTTGTTGTTATCACAACCTTTCAGCCATTGTGCACTCATCAGGTGTTCGTCAATCCTGGTAACCTTCAGGAAATTTCATACTGAACCCCTTATTTAATATCTGGGTGGAAGGATTGCTCTCGTTACACTGACCATGGTTAAGAATACCTCAGCTTGTTCTTATTTAGTACAGCTTTGTCATTGCTCACCCCCTTTTCACTGCGTTCAAGGAAACATTGACCAGGCAGAGATTGAATTTACAATTACTATTGACGAAAGCAACGCTTTAATACGGTGGGACAGTTCTGAGTGAAGCATTTGGACTCTTAAATCTAATCTCTTTATTGATGTTGCATTTTTGTATGCAATTCAACCCAAGCAAGGCAGGAGTGTCACTAGCACGCAAGGGGTTACAGATGAGTAAATAGGCGTGTTTAGATACAGAGAAGGACGGGTAACAAGATCACGGTATCAGAAAATGTCGATTGACATTACACTTGAATATTTGAAGATTATAGTTATCAGGGAAGCGAGGAAGGGAGTTCCACAGACGGGGAGTGCGAGAGAAGAAGCAGTTTGAGTAGAAGAAGCGGTTATATGTAACCGTTTCGACAGTGAAATGGTGGGGCCGAGATACCAACCTAGTAGCTCGCTTAAATCCATGCAGTCTGGGAACCAGCAAAAGTAGCTCGTCGGGACAGTTGCCGTGGAAATTCTTGTAGAAGAGACAGAGGGAAGCCACGGCACGTCTGTGAGAAAACAACTGTAGACAAGATGCCAGATGAAGACCTATCGTATTGCATATTCGTCTCTAGATTTTGTCGAGGACCTCGAGACGTACAGCGGGGGCGCCACACCCTATATGACAGCAATATCACATGCAAGGACGGATGGCTGATTTATAGATTTGAAAGATGGACCCAGACGAGAAATACTTTCTGGCACAACACAGAGAACCAACTTTCCTTGCGGTAGATGAAGCTATTGATTCAAAATGCATTTATTTTATGATAGGACTACTAAGGTGGTCATCACAGCCTAGCATGTGCGCTGATTCTTTCAGACGTCTGGTACTCTCGTGTTCCTCGTTGTCCAGTAATTTTAGTTCATTCCACAGGTGTTGATGAATACCTTTCTTCCTTTATAGTCTTTCCATACATGTAGATGTTAAATCATAATTATCTTAGAAAGGTATTCGACATCTTCACCTATGTCCCAAGATCTGACCAAATGCTTAAATACAAAATTCTGTGAGTTATGACGTACTTTATTATATGAATTACTTTCCATTGAATTTTTTTTAAAGTTTTTTTTTTCTGTTCGCTTAAGTAATTTGTCTGGAATTATTAATCATTTTATATCTTTTTTTTAGTTTTTATTATGATGTAATTAATTTTCCGAATTGTAACATCCGAGTGTAAGTTATTCGCACTTTCACCATAACATATTTGTCACATTGTCTTCTGCTCACGCGTGCTTATAGTTGGTACTGTCGTGGTCAGGTGATCGAAGTTTGAGTTTGATCACGCTGCTGTTACAGTGTAAACATGGCCACTTCGCTAACAGTGTATACCAAGAAGAAACAAAGAACAGTGATCCGATTTCTTTGGTCGGAATGTGTGTCAGGGGCTGAAATTCATCGCAGGTGACAGTGGATTACTGCGGAGAAGTGTGTATGAGAGAGTCGAGAAGTTTACAAGTTGCCGGACAAGCGTGAGGCACGAAGAAGGTGTAGGATTCCCGTCAACCTCCACCACCGGCGGGAAGATTCAACAAACTCGAGAGATGGTAATGGCGAACTATCGAAGAGATAGAAAGTTCTCTGCAGATTCCGATTATTGCTCTTTGTTCCTTCTTGGGGAAGACTGCTAGCGGAGCGACCATGTTTGCACTGTAACAGCAGCAAGAAAACTGGCGTGATGAAGCTCAAACTTTGATCACATAACTGCAATCGTACTACATACAAGCTGTGGAGAAGGCAGGGTGACAAAACTAAAGGCATGTTATGGTGAAAAAGCGGATAATTCTTTAATTACCCTGGATTTTATTATGTTCCTTAATCCATTTTCGAGCGCTGATAGTGCACGTTCTGCGAATCGTTGTTTTTGCCCATTTTAGTCATTCTATAGAATTGGATTTTTGTTCAATCACTTTACATTTATGGATATGAGGATTTCGTTAATCCTTTTCTAAAATAATTGTTTGTAAAATTTGCAATGTCGAAAATGTATAAAGAATTAATTCATAGTAAAAAAATATTATAAGAAAAATAAGCCAGTCTACAGCATGAACTGACTTATATACCCATATTGGAACATCAAAGATGGTTCTTGAGGGGCCGGCGCCATATTTTTGCAGAGAATTCTACAGCCAGGTGTTATCGGAAATCATACATTCATTACTCATAAAAGATACAGAAAATGACAAGTATGAGCAGTATAAAATTCACAGGCACACACACACACACACACACATATATATATATATGTATGTATGTATGTGTGTGTGTGTGTGTGTGTGTGTGTGTGTGTGTGTGTGTATACAGTGTTGTTCGATAAAAGTTACTCACCTGATTTTTTTTTAATAAAAATATTTTTTGTCTATTGTTTTTGGGGTTAAAATAATTTTTAATGTTACTAATATAAAAACCCCTTTCTGACCACCTAGGAAAAAAGTTTATTCACCCTAAGGTATTCTATTGATAATTATAAATCTGGATATAAATGAGATTCAGGAAAAAACTCTGTGCAAAAAAAGTGACTCAGATATCGCATTCAAAATATTGAAAACTATTTTACAATACACTCAGAACAATATTCTAGAGAATTCTAGAACAGCTTAAATTAAATGTAGAGTATTCCAGAATATTCCAGAAAGCCTCATACAGTATAAAAACAGCTTGAAATAGCCACTCAAGTCACTAACCAGATGAAAGGGTACAAACAGGCATCAGAACCACTTAAGGCATCTATTATTGCCCTATCAAAAGGAGGCAAGTCTACGAGAAAAATTGCAGAAATTGCTATAAGCTCGCAATCAACTGTCCCTTGAGTGCTTAGGACACATAATGATGCCACTCCTGCTCCAAGGAAGGAAACAAGGGGACGAAAGAAAAAGATTGATGATAGAACTGGCAGGGTAATCAAGAGAGAAGTTGCGAAGAATAGGATTATAACTAGCCAAGAAATTGCAGCCAGTCTAAGCGAAGAGCAATGTGTTAGTCTTGCCTCTTCAACAGTCCGTCGGTGGCTGTTAGAACAAGGCTACAAATCTTGTACACGAAGGTTTAAGCCGCCAATAAGCAAAGCCAAGAGACTTGAATGGGCTCACTATTACAAAAATTTCACTGTAGAAGACTGGAAGACTGTTCTCTTCTCCGATGAAACGAAAGTTGAGCTAAATTCAAAGGATAAGTTGAGTCACTTTTATCGAACAGCTCTGTATGTATATATATATATATATATATATATATATATATATATATAATTAGTTATGTACTTGGGTAACAATCTATCTCTATGTTTCATTTCATTGGAATAACCAAGGTATTACTTCTAGATTGTGTGCTAACAAGATATTTCTTTTTTGGGTGATGCATAGGGAGAAATTTCTTAAGTGAATTCATTCCGAGCGCCTGTTGATTTTCATGGATTTTGTGTTTGCTATTGCAAATGCACACGTATTTGTCCATGTGTGTGTGCATATGTATTTATGCAAAAATGATATGTCATACATCTATGTATCTAAATGTAGCGACATGCGCATGCGTACCTGTATGTATTTATGCATTATTATATCCCACTATAACACACATTATTCGACATATATGCGTGAAACGGCCCTAAGCAAATTCTCAGCATCAACATGAACAAATATCCAAATGCTTTTAATGAGGGTTGGTTGGTCAGTGAACATTTTGCCACTACTCATGTGAGTATATATATATATACGTATTATCTTATAAATATTTTTGTATATTCAAATGCATATAGATAGATGTATATGTGCACACGTTTATACATATACATATACACCTGTATATATATATATATATATATATATATATATATATATATTATAATTATTTTCTATTTTAAAGATATGGTTCCATCACTACACAGGAATTACCATGTTTCAAAACAGAAACTAAACTTTAAATTTAATTATAAAATTAAATTTAAAATCCATAGCTCCGTTCCATTCCCAAGCAATTTTTTGTTTTATATCGAGCACTGTTTTAAAAAAATAATTACTAAGAAGACAGGATTTTAAATTTTACTGTTCTTTCTTATTATTTTAATCTCTCTCTCTCTCTCTCTCTATATATATATATATATATATATATATATATGTGTGTGTGATAAAATAGTTTTAATGTACGGTTTCAGGCCTGACGATTGCGTTTAGCATAAAATCGCCTGTCCAGTCTGGGGTTTTTGGGGGGGGGGTGCGATGGATAAATTGTCGTCTAAATTACGCAAAAATGAAAATAAGGTTGACAGAAATATTTGCCAAAATTGCACAAAAATATCTTGAAATACTAAAGACTAAATTTATTCAATAAAATCGCAATTGGCTTCAACCACGGCCTCCAGACAACTTCGGAATCTTCTTCATTTCTTCTGAACGGTCTCTTTCTTTAAATTGTTGAATGCTGCCATAATCTTTGCCTTCAGTTTATCTTTGGTGTTAAGGGACTTTTGTTGGTCTCTGGTTCAACTGCGTCCCACGCACAATAATCAAGTGGGTTGCCGTCTAGGGAGTTAGGTGGCCATATTTAAGGGGTGATATGGTCACAGAAATTGTTTGACAGCCATGATTGGGTTCTTTTGCTTGTGTGGTAGAGCCCATTTGCCAGACATAGAGTCTTCCAGCAGCCACCATCTTGACCCAGAGCAGCATCGCCTATTCAAGTCGTGTTGAGTTCGAGGCTTTCACCAACAAGTGCAGGAGTTCTGTTGTTATCAGAATAATCACAGTGAATTTTTAGACTCATCCAACTCTTGCTGAATTTTCTACTCTGTCTTCAGATTGACACCCAAACACTCTGAAATGTTCGTACTTGAGGTTCTGGCGCGAATGCCAAGCAGAACAGCATGCCGTTTCCAAATTTCTGGCGGAGTGAATTGCGTCATGGTGCTCTCTTTTTCACAGACGGTGCCCAACTGACCCTACTATACTGTGCAGTCGACAAGATCAAGAACAATTAATGCGCATGCGCGAAATTAGAAATATAAAATGGCGACAATTTACCCATCGCATACTGTATGTCACTCAGTTTTATTACTTAAATGTTATTTTTAGTGGATAACCATATCTGTGTAGACGCTCTGTTTATTTATTAAACTGTATATTTACAGCCAATGTTTTTCTTTCATAAGATTTCTCCAATATTACGTTTAAAACTGTCAGAGTTAAATTTTAAAATGTCCATCGCTTCTTTAGAAATTGCTGTGCAATTCTAAATAAAGAAATAGAGAGAGAGAGAGAAAGAGAGAGAGAGAGAGAGAGAGAGAGAGAGAGAGAGGGAACGGTGTGAAATATGATTTATCACTTACTCAATTCTTATATGAAAAAAATCGACTTTTATTTTGGGTGGCGAATATGATGATCAGGGAAAAAATAATAAAAAAGAACTCAAATATTTGAGAAAGTGACGTCAATTTTTTTTCTCGACATTTCAGTTGCAACCACAAAGAATGAATTTTTATTGTGTCCAGAATAAAAATGCTAATTCTTTGTCAACTTATGAAACGAAGAACTCAAGTCGAGACTGTCTCCATGAAGTGATGCTTTTTTTTGTCTATGGCAAGAATTTAAAAGTCTTTTCAAATTTTGGCACGAATCTACAACCAGGGATACTTTTTATATTGTTATTTCTTGCACGGTTATTTTTTTTTCATTCTTCTCACTTAAGCAATGTCTTATGCTATCTGACTATTTCATGGGAAAGTTTCCTTAAAATGAATTTGTATACTTATATACTTTTGTATTTGTATACTCATATGCATACATACATATAAAGGTTGAAAATCCTTTATCTGAAATTCTTGGAACCAGAAGTGCTTTAGGTGGTGGGGGTGTGGTGGAGGATTTTGGAATAAAGTCTATTTAATTTGTATATGGAATCTATAAAATAACTTGGGAATGAAAGCCAAACTTAAACACAATATCCAACAGTATTCAACGCACAGACCAATAGTAGATTTATAAATGTGTATGATGCATTCTGACGAGAAAAACCTTCTGGCACGACAGAATCATCCAACCTTCCTTTCAGTTGATGCAGCTATTGATTCATTGTATTTGTTCTACTTCAAGTCAGTCCAAATCGTGGGGTCGATAAGCTGCAGTGCTTCTGTTGACTATAGTAGTGCTTGGCAGTAAACTGTGTAAAGTATGGTCGTCTCACCAGATTTTCCATCGATGACGATCGCTTGTACTGCAGTTTTAGGCCAAGCACAACTTTTCCCTACATCCGACAACCAACATATTCCCCAGATCTCGCCTCTTGAGACTTTCTCTTCAAAATTCAAATCCAGCTACCCTTCAACCCCTCTCTCACTGACGAGATGACGTATTCCTCTCACTACTCTATCGCTATTTCCATGAAAAATACTCAGACGAACTACATTCCTTAGTTCTAATATTCACGGCTAGGACCCATTACGCTACGCGCATTGTAACGAACCACATCCATCTCCGCATTCCATTGGTAAGATATAAGTTCTTCTCGTGAACCACTGCTCTGTGGAACCGACTACCAAGAAGATATTTCGTGATCACTATAACCATAACCTTTTCAAATCTAGGGTTAACCGTTATCTCCCCAATATATTCGCAAAATCAGTGCCTCTTACACTGCATCTCACTACTTTGAGTGACTTCCGGTCCTTGTACTGTGTGAACCTCACAAAAAAAACCCATAGCTGCAGTATTTTCCTTGTGTGTTAGGTAGTTTGCTATATGTTTGTTTTAAATGATATTCAGGTTATGAAAACTTCGGTAGAGTGTTTAATGAGGAGTTGTATAGAAAAAAGCCTGTTGCATAATTCATCGTGACCAAGGGTTTCAGTGAACCGGCCTTGTTTAAACTTTTGATCACGTCAGATGATGCACTCATCCCCAGATGACATAGTCTGTAAGGCATAGTTGCAGTGTAAACTACGGCTGGGTTATTTGGGTGTTGAAAAATCACAAATGTGCCTAAGCATGCGTCAGCAACAGGGATTGACTCGCCGCCTTAGCAGACAGGCATACTCGGATATACAACCATTATCATACAATGTAACCAAAAATGTCTTTGCCGATTTTGATTTATTAGTAAAAAAAATGTATACAATAAGTTAGTTCATAAAGAGGCGCCCAGAACCTTTCGTCAACGTACCGGCAGCTGATTCTGTTTTAGTCATAAAGTGGAAGATAGAAAGAAAGAAAAAAAGAAAGAAATAGAGAAAGAAAGAAAAATGAAAGAAAGAGAGAAAGAAGGAAAGAGAGAAAGAAGGAAAGAGAGAAGGAAAGAAGGCTAGATAGAAATGGAAAGAGAATCAGATTAAGCTGATTAGAACAGATATTACACTATGATGTTAGCCAAACAGGCGAGAAGCGATTTTACAGTGTGCCCATTGAACGACTGAATGATATAAAACAAAAATAACTTTTACAAACACATGAGTATCTTGGGCTAGTAAAGTTTGGACCATCTGAATCTTATATGGAAACATTTTTAAATCCATTTTCAGATTTTTCTGAAGCGATGTTCTGGTGATGTCTAGTTGAGCAGAGCGACGACGGGTAGAAACTGATGGATCCTCAAGCCGTACAGCTTCTGCCGCTATGTCAATGCGCATAATCGCTTAAGACCTCTTCCCGGAAGATCGCCGACTGATCCAGTTCTTTCAAACTGGGCGATTAGGTTCCGAGTCATGTTATCGCTAGGAGATACTCTGACATTTTGCCGGTATTTTCGCCGAGTTTGAATAATCGATCTTTTATTGGAATAGAAAAACTCAATGAGATTTACTCTTTGCTGGACATCATACGTAGCCATTTTAAACTCCAAGGGATGCAAAAAAAAAAAAGATTGAAAACGAAGATGTTTTGAACTTTTTTTTTTTTTTTTTTTTTTTAGTGGCTACCCTATAATTTCTTGCCGCCACACACTCAAGTGGGAATGTCAAGCGCGTGCACCCGGGCCAGGTAAAAAAAAAAGCCCAGCACCCGCAACCATCGGTTGTGCTGTCATAGGGCTTACTACCGTTTCCCTCTCTTTAGTAAAATGGGTGAAGCACCTCCACAAATTCGCTAACAAAAGTGCATACCATGATGAAAAAAATGTCACAAAATTAAAAATAAACTTTATTGTCAAAATATTTATGTTATTATTTAGAGGAAAGACCAAAGGAATTTATCATATTAAATTGTAAATCTCCTGAGCCGACCAAGCATAGAAATGAATACAATATGGGCACCATTAATAAGGAGTGCCAGAGAAAAGCAATAATAAGGAAAATTGCAATATGATCTCTGGTAAAAAAATGCATAACAGAAAAAAATTGCAATGTGAGCATTGGAAAAAATTGATTGAAAACATTAAATTTATAAGTTCCAGAAATTAAGACAGAGATGTCGTTAAGGACATATGACACAATGGATAATGGCGTTAGTTAGATCCAGTGACAGTGTGAGTTCAATATCT
>OZ038486.1:115242750-115245250 GCA_964036315.1 Acanthosepion esculentum | reverse complement strand
TGTGAATTTATAAGTCCTATATATTACGATACTCAAGTGCACGCATGTTCAAAAATACACCTCCATACATACACGCATAGGCAAACGTACAAACAAATCTATATGTATGTATGTATGTATGTATGTATGTATGTATGTATGTATGTGTGTGTGTGCATCGCCACATGATCGGATTTATTCTGTAATTTCAACTTTTGCATTCTCTTCATAATAGAACTATTCATAACTCGGCGTTTTTATCTTCAACCCACAATGGCTGCCCTTCCGTCTCATCTTCGGCCGCTCACATCACCGAATATTTCCTGGCTGACTGGAAAGCTTTACAACCTTCACTCCTTCGGTTTCCTCTTCGGGCCACAATGAAGGGTAAATGGCAAACTAATTGCGTAAGTGAAGAGGGCGTACCTTTTTTCCTCCCGAAACGAAAGAATTGCTAAACGTGTTAGAGGAAGAGAAAGAAAAGAATAGAAAGACGGAGGAGGCGGAGAGAAGATGAAGAAATGAGAGGAAAATAGAAGTGAAAAGAAAAAGCGGGGGAGAGTTGTCGAAAGATGACATCGGGTGAGAGGACTTGGAGTTGGCGTTGAAAGTTGAGTGAGTGTGGAATTAGAAATCAAAGACTCAGCACAGGAAACCCTGAAAACTACAAAGAAAATATTATCAGCCGCGTTGATCTCGTCATTGTTTTCCTTCTTTTTTTTCTTGGCATCGTTTTAATAATTTTGACATTTTCGTTTTTTTTCGCTTCTTCTTTTGTTGTTTTTTATTATTATTATTATTATTATTATTATTATTTTGTTGTTGTTGTTGTTGTTGTTTTTCTTCTTCTTTTCCTATTATTACTCTGTTCTTCACACTTCTCCTCCGTCTTCCGCTCTCTCTCTTTTCATCTCTCGCTTCCTCACTCATTTCTTCTCTTTTTCTCTTTTTCTTCCTCTTCACCTTCCGCTAATTCTCTTTTCTTCGTCTTCTTTTCCTATTATTACTCTCTTCTTTCTTCTCTTTCTACCTTTTCTCTCTTTTCTTCTTCTACACCTTCTCCTTATTCTTTCTCTTATTATCACTCGCTTATTCTTCTTCTCTCTTTCTTCGTCTTTTTGCTTCTTCCGTTTCTTCTCTCTTTTCTTCATCTTATTGTTTCTTCAATTTCTCTGTTCTCTTTTTCTTCTTCATCGCCTCCTTATTCTTTTTCTTATTACGACTCTCTTCTTCTTCTCGCTTCTTCACTCTTCACCCTATTCTTCTCATTTTCTTCTCTTTCTTCCCCCTTTCTCCTCTTTTTTTCCTCTCCTTATTTTGTCTTTCAAATAATATAAACAAAAATCTCTCATTTATTTTTACACTGTTCACAAGCAAAGGCACGCATTAAAATATACAAATTCCTACTTGATTGTAAAAAAAAAAACAAAGAACAATGTTCGAATAATTAAATTCCCTTATCACACAGCTTTCATTTCTCTAAGAAGATTTGAAGACGTTGATGGAACATCAACGTCTTCAAATCTTGTTAGGGGAATTGTTTAAAAGGTATGCCCACAAAAATTGCCTTGTGTCAGACTAGAGTAGGCTTATTTAATAGTTAAATAAAATTAGTTTTATTCACTAAGGTTATACGAGTTTATCTAAAAAACCAAAGATGCTGAATACCCAGAACGCAAATCACTTGACAATTAAAAGTGAACATGTTAACAATTAAATAAGGTTTACACCCCCATCTCACACTCTCTATATATATATATATATATATATATATATATATATATATATATATACTTTCCTGGTAACCGAGTCAAGAAGGCTAGAGATAAAGAGAAAAGACGACTAATTCTAGAGGAAGTACGAGCCAACGTTGAGGAAAAAAGATTATGCAAGATGGTGGGATTAAGCCAGCAGGGTGCATGGACACGATGGGAGAGTTTTTTACGGCGGAAAATAAGTTGGTCGGAGATCTGGCACTCCGACGCCAGTCGCATTAAATTCCTTGTGCAATCCGTGTACGATGTACTACCGAGTCCTGCAAACTTGCATATTTGGGGGATGAGCGAGTCACCATCATGCCCACTCTGTTCCAGGAAAAGTACGCTGAAACATATCTTAAGCGCTTGCCCAAAAGCACTTGGTGAAGGGAGGTATCGGTGGAGACATGACCAGGTACTAAAGAAATTATCCGAGATAGTCGCCACAGCAATTAGCGATTGCAGTTGTAAGCCCGAAACGAAGGCGATCTGTTTCATCAAGGCCGGGGAAAAATCTTCCACAGTGCGAAAGTCGTCAACCTGCATGCTCGCATCAGCCCGAGATTGGCAGTTAAGAGTAGACCTGGGGAACCAATTGAATATCCCGGTGCAGATCACGACATCGTCCCTGCGCCCGGATTTATTGGTCTGGTCGACTGTCTCCAGACAGGTCATAATGCTCGAACTTACAGTACCTTGGGAGGAGAATTTGGAAGAAGCCTTTGAAAGAAAGTTGGAGAAATACCAGGAGCTAGTTGAGAGAT
>OZ038486.1:115230250-115232750 GCA_964036315.1 Acanthosepion esculentum | reverse complement strand
ATATATATATATATATATATATATATATATATATATATATATATATATATACATACAGAGAGAGATGTGTGTGTGTGTGTGTGTGTGTGTGTTGGGTATCTCGACGCAGTGTAATGGTTAGCAAGCTTGCCTCGCAAGAACAATTTCGATTGAGTACTGTGTTCACTCCTCACAGGTGGCCTCATACCTTCGGCTCTCCGCCATATATAAGCTATACTTAGAAAATCATTATATATATATATATATATATATATATATATATATATATATATATATATATATATATATATATATATATGGCGTGGGGAGGCGCGAGCGCTTTACTTTGAATATATACATGTAGCAAGAATAAATTTTGAGGTTTCTGCCGTCAACCTACCAGGCAGCAATACATTACTTCACATTCAACATTGGAAACATGCTAATATATAACTCGAGAGATGCAAACATATATATATATATATATATATATATATATATATATCAGTAATTTCGTATTATTCATAGCAATTGAAGAGCCGAAATGTGTCGATTTATATTTGATTATATGCGTTGGTGTGAATAAATTGCCTATTTCATGAGCAACATTTCCTTGTTTAAGAGAGAAAACATTCTGAATATTGTCACCCACGTGACCTTTTGTGAACTGGTAGGCGAATTAGGTAGATTATATAGCATTTTACCAATTCTGAGAGTGAGATCGTTTGGCTCGTGTTTCTGAAGCAATGTCCCCCGTCGTTAAACTTTCGGAAAACGGCATTTTGGCGTAGGTCCCGCAATAGAATTTCTGTAAAGATTCCATCACCCAGCAGTTATTACCACTGCCTTCAGGGGAAAGTCATCATTTCTTATTCCGCATCGATTTCAAGTCAAACTTCTGAAAGTATACGATGCAAAAACGGCTCTGACTCCAAGTTCTGAATTATTAGACGCCAACATTTCCTTTGTTCCTTTTCGTCTTTCAAAAGGAGCATTTACTTAATTATAAACCCACGACCATGTCTTCTTATCATGAACATCTAAATTTCATTTATGCATCGTCACCCTTCAGGATATGTGCGATCATAGACCTTCACAACTTCTTATTCCTTACATTGCCCAGAGCAATGTTTTTTTCCGTTACGATCTAGATTGTCACTGTTCCACTATCCATTTACACAGATTCCTTATGTACCCTACTCGCTGTTTCCAGCTGCCTCTTTTACCTCCAATAGGCTTTCTGAGTGCCAACGTCTGAACGCCTTCCTTCCTCATTGTGTCTCCTCAAATTTCCACAATCTCGGTAGGTAGCTTACATGCTGTTCCCAGCTGCCTCATTTACCGTCAGTACGCCATTTGTGTGCCAAATTCTTTACGCCTTCCTTCCATATTGTTTCCCCAAAACTTTACATAAGCTCGTTAGGTGACTTATACGCGGTTTCCAGCTGCCTCTTTTGCCTTCAATAGGACATTTGTGTGCTAAATTCTCTATGCATTCCTTCCTCATTATTTTCCCCCAAAATTTTCGCAGTCTCGTAGATGGCTTACACGCTGTTTCCAGCGATTTATTTTTGCTTTCAATAGGTCCTTTGAGTGCCAAATTCTCTACGCCTCCTTCATCATTAGGTCCTTCAAATTTTCACCATCTAGGCAAAGGTGTCCTTTGTGCCCCATTTTCCTTAAAACTCCAGCGTTATTTACATGCCCCGTTCAGCATCCCTCTATAGAACCACATCTCTGTTGCCTCAAGTCTTTTCTTCATCTGTGAGGAAATTATCCAGCATTCACTTCGCTTCCATATAAGAGGACTGATATTACATCGCAGTTCAGCACTGTCTTCTTTGCTCCTAATGAAATATTTCTCTTTGTTATGGCTTTTAGAAGATATCTTTCGCTATTCCAATGCGACGTCGGATTTCTTTCTCATATTTTCCAACGTCTTATCATATAGTTTAATTTATCTACTTGCATTATTTTGACTACTCCATCTTGAGGGGAAACTTTTGAAAATTACCATATATTTTGTTTTCTTACAATTGATATTCCATTCTTCCAGCACTACTTCAGATTGGAAGTGTTGTCTTATTATAATTGTGTGTTAGCGCTGACAGTCCCGAACAGAGTCTGCTGCGCTATTCCAGCTGATCAGTAATGTCTTCCATCAGGTATTGCAAGTTCACACGTAACATCATAAATTGTATGATGTCCCCATAGTTTCAAAATGAAATCTTCCATCCTCACTACTCACATTTATACCACTTTTAAAATTCTGATAAGTCACGTCTCCTTTCTACGAGCAGAGCGCAGCGAATATAGATCTATTCCTTTACATACTGTCACTCTATGACTTTTGGTACGTCAGTGTACAAAATAAATGAGCAGATGCTGACGGAAGGGGCAAATAAACACAAATTACGATTAACAAAAAGAGAACAAATATTATTATTATTATTATTATTTAAACTATTTACATGCAGACTATTGTCCTCATCTTTGTTGGGGTTATAACAATGTTTCGGCA
>OZ038486.1:115222750-115225250 GCA_964036315.1 Acanthosepion esculentum | reverse complement strand
TTATTCATTTATTGTCCTCTGTCCTTAATAGTAGCTTTTCTCATATTTTCTAACAAACTTTTACGTCTTAGTGGCTTTATTGCCTTTCTTGGAGTGAAATGATTCGAACTGTGTTCTTTTTTTAATTCACTTTCGTTTGTCTTTTCATGTAGATGTTAAAAGTGCTTATTATCGATCCTTGATTTTTGATGAAAACGACAACACCGCAAGAGAAAGCGTAATATGTGTCCTGGGTCATAGGGACCAAAATCGGACAGAATTATAGTCCAAAGTATAAAACAAATCAACATATCAAGTAGCTGGACACCCCCACTGGTCTATTTAAACAACACTCTCTCTTACTGAGGGAGAAGAGTTAGCAATTAACTCTTAGAGATTGTCGACTTCTCTGCCTCCGGGTAGAGAGGAACGCAGAGGAGACTATGCCAAAGAGTAGAGTCTCGTCTGGGCAGCCACCCGAATAAGTATATGCGGGGTGTACGGGGAATGTTTGCCCGAGTGTACGTGATCGTAAATCCCCACGTTAAAAACCGGCCTTGTGATAGATCCCGCCTTGTGCCACATCCTGCCTTTTTTTTTTTGGTGGGTGGGGAGTCTCAGGTAAATACCGAGGAGTTAACAATTACAGTTAAATCTTCTTATCGACTCTCTGCCTTCGGCCGCAAAGGAATTCAGACGCGGATTTGCCTACGGGCAGATTTTCGTCTGGAGAGGTAGAGAGCGACCCGACCCCGTGTATGCGGTGTCTACGAGGAGGTTTTGCTCGAGCGTACGCGCTCGGAAGTCCTCAAGTTAAAAACCGGCCGTGTGCCTCATTGCGCCTGGTGGGGAGGTCTCGGGTAAATAGAGTTAACGATTAGTTGCTTATAACATTAGTCTGTGTCCTCAACCGCGTACCAAATTATTCTCCAGAATAAACTACTTCTTATTTTCTATATCAACCTTTCAAACAGAAACTAAATATCGAAGTGTTCTGATATGTTTCAATAAAACTTATTTCAAGCCAATAGCATTTCATTTTTAAGAATTTAAAAAATTTAACAGATATTTTATGGAGACCCTGTATTACACACACACACATACACACACACACATATATATATATATGTATATATAAATATATATATATATAAAGTATATATACACACATATATATATATATATATATATATATATATATATATATATATATATATATATATATATATAATGTATACAGATATATATTTAAAAATATACAGATATATATATATATATATATAAAGTATACAGATATATATATATATAAAGTATACAGATATATATATATATAAAGTGTACAGATATATATATATATAAACTATACAAATATATATATATAAACTATACAAATATATATATATATATATATAAACTATACAAATATATATAAACTATACAAATATATATATATATATAAATTATTCATATATATATATAAAGTATGCATATATATATATATATATATATATATATATATATATATATATATATAAAGTATACATATATAGTTAAAGGTTCATTTTGAAATTCCTTGAAGTTCAACCGGATCAATGTGCACCTGATGAAGGCTGGAAGAGTCAACGACTGAAACCTTGTGATAACAACAACAAAGATGAGGATAACAGCCTACGTTTACATAACTTAAATAATCATATACTCTAGTATGCGAATAACCTTTCGAAATTTTAAGATTATCGTACGTTAGTTTTGTATAAAAACACGAGGGTTGCCTGAAATACTCATATGAAGAAATGATTAGTTGGGCTGTGAAATTTTAAATACATTACTTTCAACTTTTCTTATTAATAACTGCAGTTTTTCTTTCTAGGTAATCTGATATCTGACTGAAGGTGGTTAAGTTACTACTACCGATTTCTTCTGAAAATGGACGAAATTTAGCATCGGCGTGTTAATCTAATACTTGCAGAAGAAGAGTTTAGCCCCCAAGGACATTCATGCTAATATGGTTGCTACATTACTGGATAACGCTCTAGCTTTATCAACAGTGCAAATATGTCAGCTGAATTTAGGGGAAAGATGACGATGACCCAAGATCTGGACGTCCTGCAACTGCTACTGACAAGGAAAATATTGATCCTGTTCACAACATGGATGACAGGCCATTGACTATAATGCAAATAGCCAATGCTATTAGCATGTTTCGTGAGTTGAGAATATTCTGCACAATGAACTTGGCGTAACAAGGGTTTCTGTTCGATGGGTTCCACGTCTTATGATACGGGGAAAACTGACATTGACTGAGGTCGATTAAGCTGGTTTCCTTGAAGGTTTCCAAACCCAGGATGAGGGCTGGATTCATTACTTTAAGCCAGAGCAAAGAGAGAATCACTTCAGTGGAAACACCGCTCCTAACCTGCTCCAAAGAAGGCCAAGATGGTTTCATCTGCAAGGAAGGTTATGATTTCATATTTTGGGGATGCAAAAAGCAGTGTGTCTATTGAGTGTCTTTAAAAGAACC
>OZ038486.1:115190250-115212750 GCA_964036315.1 Acanthosepion esculentum | reverse complement strand
AATTTTGTATTTATATAAATAATTATTGTGAATGCGAGTGTGTTTTTTTTAAATTTTATTTAGTTACATTTGTTTAAATACAAAATTAAAAAACAACAGGAATCCCCGTATAAAATATGAAATTTATCATTGCGATAAACCGTTTTTTAAATAACCAGTAATCTCCCTTCATGCTTAATATTAAAAATTAATATTCATAACTCTAAGATAATTTTTTGCATATATATATATATATATATATATATATATATATATATATATATATATATATATATAATTCCGTTTATTTTAGATGTCAAATATATTTTTTAAAATAAACTGTGTTCCCCGTATAATATTGGACTGCGCCAAAATTGCGTTAACCACATATTTAAAAAAAAAAAAAAATTTGAATTACGTAACGGTCAGTTTATACTTGCATTGTGCAAGAAACTCCGAGTCGTTCTGCCGGTGAAGGATAATATGTATATTTTATTAATATATCTTTAATAGCTCTGCTATATTACATCGTGTACTGTTTTATTAACACCAGCACTATCTATCTATCTATCTATATATATGTATTTAAAGACATTTTTATGTTTAACAGTCTTTTTATAGATACAAGTATTTAAGTACATGCTCTGTTTTATAATAAACAGTATTAAATAACATTTACCGGCCTGAATGTCCGAGAAATTTTCATAGAAAATATTCGTCCTCCGACAGGATTCGAACCTGTATCCTATACGGAGCCGTCATATAGCCTGACGTGTCTTGTTAACCGATTCGGCCACAGAGGATCGTTCGCTTGGCAAGGTCGAATTTACTGCTTATAAACTTTAATCTTACATGAATCTTTCACGTACATTCATAACTGCTCATGGCGTATCAAAAAGGCACGTTAGGCTATGACGGTTCCGTATAGGATACAGGTTCTAATCCTGTCGGAGGACGAATATTTTCTATGAAAATTTCTCGGACATTCAGGCCGGTAAATGTTATTTAATACTGTTTATTATAAAAACAGAGCATTTACTTAAATACTTGTATCTATAAAAAGAATGTTAAACATAAAAAATGTCTTTAAATAATTGTCTGACAATGCCCATTTCATAATATATATATATATATATATATATATATATATATTCAACGAGAAACAAAAGACTCGTATAATATTTCAAAATAGAAGAATGAATCATTCTGACAAATGCAATGAATCAAAAATATTATTCTACCCACCAACGCTGTCACAACTACAACTGAAAAGAATATATCTAAACTTAACATCAAATTTGCTACAGATACTTCTGAAACAATGGGAGACGTAATTAATTCAAAACAAAATAATAATAAGCTATAACTTGAATGAGAAATATACTCTATCACCTGTAATGATTGTCGCAGGAAATATATGGACGAAACGTCAAGATATTTAAATAAAAGATTATATGAATACTAAAGAGATAATTTACAAAACAACAAACTCAGTTTATTAGTTGCACACTGAAATGAGGTTGACCATTACGTTTATTTTACAAAATGCTACTTTAATTAATAACGAAGTCAATTTACTAAGACGAAAATGTATACAAATTGCTTTAATTACGACGCGCACTATTCGCAGACTATCTTTTCTTGACCAATATTCTTTCTTTAAATATTTATATCTTAATAAATTTGCCATTCACCCCTTTCGTTCTTAATAGTAGTATTGAGATAGGCCAAGGTTTCTCAAACGTTTTAGAAGCAACGGCACACCTAGGAGCAAATTATAATATCACGGTACACTTACCACAATGTTTAAAGCGTATACGTTTAAATGTGATGAAATAAAACCATAGATTAAAAAATATATACATGCACCAATATGGACTAAATTTATTTCAATCTTTCTATTCAACTATTTGTGTAGATTATTTAGTAAAATACTAACGCTGCACCACTACTACTTCCACACACAAACATACATATATGTATACTGTGACAATATTTCGCGTCACACTTATGAGGATCGCGCGGCACACTAGTGGTTGAGAATCACTGAGCTAGACACGCACCAGGTGCCAACAGACAGTCAATCTGTTCTAGTTCTTCGCCAGGGAAGAGAAGAAAACTCAGTTTTGATGCTGCTACTTTAACTGATGCGGGACACGTTTTTGCCATGCATTTTGACAATCGTCGAGTCTTAAAAATTATGTGTAAGTCCTTTTTGCTAAAGATGTATTTAATAAACACGAACGAGAACACGTTCGAAATCTTTCCTGGCTGCCCGCCTCTCGCCCTCCTTCCCTCCTGAACTCTCTCTCTGTCTCTCTCTCTCCTTCCCTCCTGAACTCTCTCTTTCTGTCTTTCTGTCTCTCTCTCTCTCTTTCTGTATTTCAGTGTCACGCTTCCTATCGCTCATGAATAACAAAGCTAAATTAAATAGTTTAGCTTTGCCGTATCCATGGAACCCTGGTTGAGAACTCTTATCTAAAGGTGTCCGCAGACCACATGGTTGGGAACGCACCCGCAGGGTCCGGTCGGGAAATTGATCCTCTCCGGATTGGTTAATACCATGACAACAATCGCCATTTTGTTCTCTTGAATTTGAGAGCATTAGTCTAGTCTGTCCTATTATTTTTCCTAAAGATGGGGATAGGGAAGTAGATACATACCTCACGAAAGGATATAAATGCGAAATTCAACAGCGGAAGTCAGCTGGGGACATAAATCAACTGGGATTCAGGCAGTGCGAAATCTGTAAGCAAAAGCAAAGTCAAGGTCTCCCTTTACTTTGCTTTGCTTTTGCTCTTGTAACAGCCAGAACAGCCATAATATTGAAGACATCCGTTTGTGATATAACAACAAATATGACTGTTGCTATAAACATCCGTCTATCATCTCTTGACACCAACAACGCCATTACTCAAAGTTCAGCAGTCAGCGAAGAAATTCATAGTAACAGTATTCTGGGATGCAAAAGAAGCACTGCCCGCGGACTTCATGGTGTATGTCCAGAGAGTTAAGGCGCAGAAACACGACACAGCCTATCGGCTTACTGAAAGCCACTATAACGTTTGCGTAAGGATGTCATCCAGTTGCATGACAGAGCCATTCCATACACGGTCAAAAGACTGGCACATATCACTATAGGATGGTTTACCGTATTTTTATTGTCTAATCTTGAATTGAGTTCCTCAGATTCGCATCAGTTTAGGCAACTCAAATGCCATTTATTTGAAAATAAGTTCCATACCAATGACGTGGTTGTTATAGATTATGCAAGAGTAGTTTCAATTGCTTGATGCCACCTTATTCAAAGAGGGCATTTAACCGTTTGATTACGATGAAACAATGACATCAATACTGGAAAGGTAGCACTTTAACGTACCATATATATGGCCATAAATATAAAATACTGATTTTGTACAGTAATGAACATTTTGAATAAATGAATGATTTTACATTACTTTCAGGACATACTTCATGTATCTACATATCACATAGAGAGTTAATACTGTCACATACTGTGGAAAACTGGACTAAGAGAATCTCTACGTCAAAAGAAACTAGGCCGTTCGCGTCTTGTCCAGTTCACATTCTTCCCGGGTCTTTTGAATAGAAGTAGAGGTTTATTCCTTGTTTCCTGTTTAAGATCGGGTTTCCGGTTCCTTCTAAAATCTACTTCATCTTTATACTTGTAATATGTCCGCCTAAACTCTGAATTTTATTTTCCTCAGTGAGAGTAGATAGGTTCGCCTATCGTCCTTTTTACACGCCTCCCGGTCTTTTGAACAGGAGTAGAGGTATAGCCCTTGTTTCGCGTTTAGGATTGGGTTTCTGGTTCCTTCAACTCAGTACTTCTGGCGTCTCCGCCTGAAATCTGAAATTTTATTTAGTAATTATTATTATTGTTTTATTCCTTTATTATTATTATTTTCCTATATCAATATGAGTAGATAGGGTTTTGAATAGGAATGTTTAGGACTGGGTTTCCGGGCCCTTTTAAAGTCTTTATCTTCTCTTTCACTTCCAGTAGACCCTTTGAGTGTTAGTGACGTTATCGCTTTGCTTCTGGCGCATTGATTAAACAGAAAAGTGTGAGACGGGTGCAAAACAGCGCCATGTGTGGAACATCTTATCTAACAAAATACTCAAATAATATAGTTGCGATGTTTTGATGCAACCACCGTATATTTTTTATTTAGTTCCTGATTTTTTTTTAAAATTCCAATGTCAAGAAACCAATCAAAATTCCCCGTGAACGTATGTGCTTTATGTTACCCTGGGGACAAAGTTTAATTCTATCAACGGGAATCATCTCTTGACACCGACAACGCCATTATTCAAAGTTCAGCAGTCAGCGAAAAAATTGGGCTAATCAAAAGATATTTATCCGAGAATACTTCTGCCTTATTGCTGTAGAAATGAATTGATATATGTGTTTATTACGGCTTATCAACCTTTTGAAGGTTATTGAAAAACATAAAATATTTTTAGATTATAAGAATTTTGGGGGATAATAAGGACTTAATCTTACTAATTAACCTATAACTGGGGAGAAAAATGTGGATTCATGCCTTTCCCAAGGATATTTGTGCGTAAGTGAATATACAGAACCCGACTGGAATTTGAACTCGGCTTTCTCATTCTGAGCGGTTATCCATTACACCACATGCACATCCAATTTACAGCGCCTGCTTTTCACAAGCTGTCACCCATCTAGGGACTGATCAGATTCCACGTTGCTTAATTTCGGTGATCGTACGAAAACCAGTGTTGGCCGTAAGATCTCCTATGTAAATTTCGTAGCAGAAAATTAATGAACGTTTTTGTCTACCTGCCTAAATATTCGAGAAATCATATTAAAGAAAAAAAAAGGCTACTTCGGCAGGTTTCGAACCTTTGCAGGAAAAACCGTTGTTAGATGCGATGTCCTTTAGAACGACTCAGCCACGGAGTGTATCACCGATCAAGTAAGACTGAATAGTCATTTATAACCGTAAATCCCTCCCTCGGAAGTTCATATCTACTCAGTTTCGTATCCGAATGTAAACAAAGCAATTTCTAAAGTAGTATTGGTTTTATTTTTTATTTATTAATCGGCAGATTTTATCACTCTAAACGTTATTTTTAGTGGATTCCCATATTTGAGTAGACGCTCTGTTTATTTATTAAACAGTATATTTATTAATTTTTGTCAACCGACCAAAAGGTCCGAGAAATCTTATTAAAGATATCACCTCGGGTAGGATTTGAAACTTTGCACGAGAAATGGTCATTTAGAATGACTAGGACACGAAAGGTCTCTCCGTTCGAATAAAACCGAATAGTCCTTTATAACTGCAAATCCTTCCCAGATTCTTGAGAGTTCATATCTGCTTAGTTTTGTATCCGAACGTAAACAAAGCAATTTTCTAAAGGAATAATGGATATTTTTATTTATTAATCCGAAATATATTATCAGTTTGAACGTTATTTTTAGTAGATACCCATATTTGAGTAGACGCGCCTTTTATTTATTAAACAGTATTGAGGAGTCGGAGGGCCGAGTTCGAATTCTAGCCGAATCCATTACATTCACTTACGTGCTTATACCTTTGGGAAATGTGTGAATCCTCTTCTTCTTCGGATTTCAGTGTCATATTTTCCGTTCACTTTTAAAAGTGGATGGAAATTATGACACTGAAATCCGAAGGGACATTGAAATAATGAAACATTAACTTCCAAAGGCGAAACAAAAACTGAGAATCGAAAAGAATTCGTTAGAAAGAAAAAAAAAGAGATCAATGCTCAAATGTTATATAATATCAATTCTCCATATAACACTTGTGCATTTATCTCTTATTTTCATATATGAAAAAAAAGAGATGAATGCTCATGTGTTATGTAATATTCATTTTTCTATATGAAAAAAGCGGAGGCACGGTGGAGTAATGGATAGCAGCTCGGATTGAAAAGAGCCGAGTTCGAAATCCACTCGAATCCATTACATTCACTTACGTGCTAATATACTTGGGAAAGGTATGAATCATCTTCTTCTACCCCAGCTATGGGCAAATAGCAGGACAGACCGAGTTCTATAGCCTTGGATGGCTATCAGTCTACCGCAGAAAGAGATGGCAACCTACCGCAGGAAAAAAATCTGCCTCGTCAGTCATGTATCGAAAGATACATGATCGCTTAAGCGTGTATCACACATGGTACATAATTGACTGATATGGAAAAAAAAGAGATGAATGCTAATTTGTAATATTAATTCTCCTATATGAAAAAATGAATGCTTAAGTGTTATATAATATCAATTCTCCTATATGAAAAAAAATATAAATGCTCAAGTGTTATGTAATATCAACTCACCTGTATGACAATGAATGACAGAGAGAAAACATGATGCAAAAGGAACGTTATTCTACAAAGGTATGCTGAGAATTCTGGAATGTGAGCAAGGAGGAAGTTTTAAGAGAAAATGGAAACAAAAACGACACTTAAACATAGAATCAGAAAGTTACATTTGAAATATATGGCAGACATCATGAGGAAGGAGGGCTTGTCGAATTTGACACTAACAAGGAGGCCAGAGCAACAGTGAGGAGGAGTAAACAAGCTCACAATTTTTTTGTTGAAAACTGATGAAAAATCAGCGAGTGGGAAGGATAGTAAATAAAGCAAACGTTGATAAAAGCCTTGAAGTTATGGAGTGCCATTATCGACCACGTCTTGAAGAAACACGATACAGAAAAAGGTACTGAAGACGAGAATGCGACTCCTTCATGATACCCACAGCGCAAACATTTCTCATTCTAAGCGGCAGTGCCAAGGATTGACGGGTAGTCTGCTTATCTGTTTGGTAGATTGGCGCAACTCAGTCTTCCTTAACTCTAATTCCCAAAATTTGTCCTGTTATTAGCTTCAGTTATCCTTATAAAAAAAATCAGTCTTTGAACTCATAAATAAAATCTTTGATTTCACTGTAATCTTTTTAATACAATTTTCTATTCATTTTCTCTCCCTCTCTCTCTTTCTCTCTTTCTCTCTATATATATGACACAGAGAGAGAGAGAGAGAGAGAGAGAGCGAAAGAGAGACGCAAGGGTTTGTCATTTATTTCTTTTTCTGTGTACTTACAACACTCAGTTTCTCATTTTTTTATTTTTCTCTAATGTCTCGATTTCTCTTCCTCTTTTCTCTCCCCACTTCGCTTTCTCTTTTGTCTTTCCCTTTCTTCTCAACACTTACTTTATTCTCTTCTATTTCTTTCTTTCGCTTTCATTATCTCTCTCTCTCTCCCTCTCTCTCTCTCTCCCTCTCTCCCCCCCTCTCTCTCTCTCTCTCTATATATATATATTGCATTTCCTACCCAGCAGTTTCCTCTTTCTTGCCCTACCTCCCACCTACGTCCAAATGAGGTGACCGTAAGAGGTTCTGGAGCCATTGTGTCTCACATAAGTCGTATCCAAATCCGCCACTAGGCGGCCTTCGTTTCTACTCGGCCGCCCCCGCTCTTTGCCGGCGATCTCCAGCCTGCATCGATGGGCTGAGGGCCAAGTTTTTGTTCAATGCTGCAACCCGTTTAAGTGAGGAAAGGTCACAAGCAAAAGATCGATCGCCCGTCCAAACCGAACAGTGCGCTCACGTCATTCACACCTTCGGCCAAGACGAGAGAAGCTATAAAACAACTCAGCCTCATTTCTCTAATCGACCCTTGACGCAAAGTGCATCGACTCATCATTCTATCTTCCATCGCCAAGAGAATGTGATTCCGTAAAATATAGACACCGTGAATCAATGTACCTTAATTAATCGACGATGAATTTTATTAAAGGCTGTATGTAACTCTTATATCAATACAAACATACATACATACATATATCCGCACATACATACAGATATGTCTTTTCATCATTTCACCTCAAACAAGGCAATAAATCCACTAAAACGCAAGGGGGTTATTGAGTTTGAATGAATATGAGTAAAATAACATTATCAAGGAGAGAGAACAATAAAAGAACAGGAATTAGGAAGACAGAAGATAACAATTGACACACACACACACATATATATATATATATATATATATATATATATGCGTGTGAGTGTATATGTGATAAACTCTCTGAGAATATCTTCAGTTTGATAAAAGGAAAGTGTTTTAATGGACGACGGCAAATGTCACAATACCAAACGGGCATCGGAATAGAGAAAAATGTTTTTCTAAACTATGATAAATACAAAGGAACGGGGAAATTTCATTCCAAACAAAGAAAAGTGCATTGAAATGGAGGTGCATTGGAATAGCGAAATATGCCTTCCAAAAGCTATGCACAGTATTAAAAAACAGGAAAATTTCGTTCTAATAAAAAAAAAAAAATAAGAAAAATAATAGAAAATAAAAGAAATAAAAGAAAAGTGTACTGAAATGGAGGCGCATTGGAATAGCAAAATATCCGTACATACTTACAAACATGTTTTTTCATCATTTCACCTCAAACAAGGCAATAAATCTACGAAGACGCAAGGGCTTATTGAGTGTGAATAAATATGATGAAAAGAACATTATCAAGGAGAGAGAACAATAAAAGAACAGGAATTAAGAAGACAGAAGATAACAATTCACACACACACACACACACATATATATATATATATATATATATATATATATATATATATATATATATATATACAGAGTGTATCAAAAATACTTTAACAATTATTGGACGCGAGTTCATGACAACAAAAGAAGAACAAAGTCCATATAAACATATGTCCGTAAATCCTTCGCTTTTGATTTTGTTAAGTTTAAAGAAAGTTTACGGTAGATTGCGCCCTGTTACATGTTGACTAGGTTACATTTTTCATTCATGTACATTTTCGGTTATCTTCAACGTTTAATGAATGTATTAGTGCGTTAACGGAGAAGGGTTCCGTTAATAAATGACAGGAGATTCGTATCGTGAGCAGACAGATATCATTGTTTACATACAATCGCGTGAATAATACTCTGGACGCAAGGCTGCAAAGCTAAGTCATATTGCGTTTCAAGGCATCAGAATTACATTTGAATATTTGAAGATTATAGCTATCAGGGAATCAAGAAGAAGTGAGTTTCATAGACGGGAAGTGCGAGATAAGAAGCAGTTGTTGTAGAAGAGACGGCTACATTTAATCTTTTCGACAGTGAAAGCGTGGGACCGAGATGCCAACCTAGTAGCACGCTTGAATTCATGTAGTTTGGGAATATATATATATATATATATGTATGTATGTTTCATTAAAGACGATCTAATGAAGAAAAAACAGAGATCTACTCGTAGTAGGCTAATTTAAAATCTAACAGAGACCAACATGTCTAATATATATACAGGGTGCGATGAGTAAATTGTCGCCATTTTATTTTGTTCATTTCGCGCATGTGCGTGTTTTGTTTTTGATTTTGTCGACTACACAGCGTAGTAGGGTGAGTTGGGCACTGTCTGTGAGGAAAAGTGTACCATGATGCAATTCACTCCGCCAGAAATTCGAAAACGGCATGCTGTACTATTTGGCATTCGCGCCGAAAGCTCCAATACGAACGTTTCTGAGTGTTTGGGTGTCAATCTGAAGACAGTGCAGAGGATTCGGGAAATTTGGATCTGTCTAATGGTTCTTACGAAGGTGTTTGGAGTGATCACAAGTGATGGCGACGTTAGACCTCTATTTATCTTTACATGGTATCTCAGGCTGAACACGGAAGAAGTGGCTGCTGGAAGATGCTAAATTTGGCAACAAGACTCTGCACCATGGCACATAAGCAGAGGAACCCAAGCATGGCTGTCCAACAATTTCTGAGACCAAATCATCCATTATATCTGGTCACCTAACTCCCCAGACTGCAACCCCTTTGATTATTATGTGGGGGCGTAGTTGAACGAGAGAGGAACAAAACTCCTTTTAACACCAAAGATAAACTGAAGGCAAGGATTATGATAGCATTCACCAAATTAAACGAAGAGAGCGCCCGGAAAAGTTGCAGGAGATTACGAAGTCGTCTGAAGGCCGTGGTTGAAGCCAATGTTGATTTTATTGAATAAATTTATTCTTTAGTATTTCAAGATATTTTTTTGGCAATTTTGGTAAATATACCTGTGAAAATGCTATAATTTTGTTGCATATTAATATTATTAAATTTCTTTTATTATGTTATTTTTTATGTTTCAGACATGGGCTGTAATTACATATCGCTTGGTGCAACGAATGGAGCCTATATAGAAATTTGTAAACTATTTCTATATAAACTTCCTTATTTACTTCATATGATGTAAACATTTCAAGAGTATCCACTTTCCTTTGCCATTTTAATATATTTGTAATTGACTGATGACGTTGTGGACACCCTGTGTATAATATATTATTAATATCTTATGTATGCATTAAATACACACTTATATATATATATATATATATATATATATATATATATATATATATATATATATATATATATGCAGCAAGTATCTTGGATTATAAAAATGACATCGAGTACCAAATATATTTATTACAAAACCTATATACAAGCGATCAACAGATTATCTTAGATTGTGCTATTTCCTATGGGTATCTGATATCACTTTTGCTGATGATGGACCCTCATAATGTCTGTGTTTGAAATCAGTGCACGTTCCCTTCGTGGCGGGCACCATTTCAGAGATGTAATATTCAAATCTTAGATAATATGTTGAACGCTTGTATATCAGTTACGTAATAAATATATTGGTACTCTATGTCATTTTTATAATGCAAGATAGTTGGATTTAAAATGAGTTCCATCTTTATGGGACACTCTATATAATATTCATATGATATATATATATATATATATATATATATATATATATATATATGTATGTATGTATGTGTGTGTGTGTGTGTGTGTGTGTGTGTATATCAATAAAGACAAAAGGAAAACTTATCGACACATTTCGTCCTCCGAGGGACTTTATCAATGATTTTATTTTGTGAAAAGTATTATATATAAATATAGAAATGTTATTGGTTTTTTTAAATATTTATGATCCATCAGGTTAGCGGAAAAGTCAGACAAACTCATGGACGTGCTTTTATACAGTTTAATGCCGGATAAACGAAAGTGAGTCGGAGATATTTCCTATTGTCTTTATTTATATTACACTTTTACAGATATAAACACACACACACACACACACACACACACACACACACACACACACATACATACATACATATATATATATATATATATATATATATATATATATATATATACACATCACAAGTGTCATTTTATTCGATATGTAATATTTTAGTACCAGGCTGCTGAAAGCATATTTTCCTTGAAAAATAAACTGATCACTTTTTTTTTCTTGGCATGGATTAGATGATATGCTGGTAGCACTTTTGCGAAATTTGCGTCCATATCGTTATATAATAACGCAATTTTTTCTAAAGTTGGCATAGTTGAACATCTCGGGTTCGACTCTTCCTTAAGGCACCTCAAAGGCGCTCTTTTGGGGTTAGATCCGCGGTAAGCGCGAAAAAACAATTTAGCACAACAATCCTTACTCATTGCTGTTTTTCATTAATAAATGCTGCTATTTTTTCATTAGGGACAAATAACCAACACGGTCATCAATAGGGGAAAGTTGACCGCCGCTAGAATAGCTAGGGACGTCGCAGAATTTAAACGAACCTTTTATTTGTAGCAAACGTCCTATTCTATCCTAACAATCTATCTATCTATCTCTCTCTCTCTCTCTCTATATATATATATATATAGATAGATAGATCTATATATATATATATATAGATCTATCGCTCTCTCTCTCTATATATATATATATAGATCTATCGCTCTATATATATAGATCTATCTATCTATATATATATAGATCTATCTATCTATCTATATATATAGATCTATCTATCTATCTCTCTCTCTCTATATATATATATATAGATCTATCTATCTATATATATATATAGATCTATCTATCTATCTCTCTCTCTCTCTCTCTCTCTCTCTCTATATATATATATATATATATATATATATATATATATATATATATATATATATATATATATATTTACTTGAGCCAAACCCCCTTTTATACATGTTTCATTAGAGACGACTGACTAGGCACTGTGATTAAGTTTTTTATTAATTCTTTTTTGCATTCGCACAAGTGTGATATATATATATATATATATATATATATATATATATATAGATAGATAGATAGATAGATAGATAGATAGATAGATCACATTTGTACAAAATCACTTGTATGAATGCAAAAAATAATTAATGGTGTATCAATGTATGTATCAAAAATATTTTTACACACATTGGGGGTAGGTTCCTCACACCAAAACCATACAAATATTAATATAAACATATGTCCGCAAATCCTACGTTTTTCAGTTATTAATTTTAAAGGAAGTTTACGGTAGATGAAGCTGTGTTGCTATGTAGACTATGTTACATTTGTCATTCATGTACATTTCTGACTAGTCTGTCTTTAACGTATGTAGTAGTGAGTTAACTGAGAAGTGTTCCTTTTAAGAATGGTCGGATATTCATATCTTGAGCAGGTAGATATGAATGTTACATACGGCCGCACGAATGGTAATGGACAAGGAGTTGCATCAGATTGCGTTTCCGAACTGCAGGCAGCCGAGTCATCGAAACGTTGCTGCTATTTATCGTCGCATTGCTGAGACAGGGTCAGTGGTACCACAAACTATGGTTCGAGGAAGACCGATTGTCCATTTAACAGCGTCTACCGTAAACTTTATACTTAATAACTCAAAGTATTTTTGATACACCATATATATATATATATATATATATATATTAATACATGTTTCATTAAATAATATAGATAAGTGTTGTCTATATATTTTATGTAAGTTTTTTTCATATAGTCTGATAATCTTAATAACATTATCATTAAATAATGAAAGAAAATCACAATATTGATACATACTATTTTTTATTTAAATACACACAATATATATATATATATATATATATATATATATATATATATATATATATATATATATATATATATATATATGACTTACATAAAAATGAAATTCAGTTGTACCCCATTTTCATGGCGATTTCTCTCCTCGGGATAAATTCAAATTTTAAAATTTGATATAAGGTTTAAGCTGATCTCAAAATATCTTATGCTGAATTTATTGTATGTAAGCGTTAGTATAGAGTCACAATCCCAAAAATGTTTTGCCAAGTATTTTTTTAATTTTTTTTACGCGATGGGGTTGCCAAATCATTTTAAATTTCATAGTTGACTTCATACTAAACAAGTCTCCTATCAAAGCTAGAGAGATAGGTCTTTACTATTATACCGACAACAGATAGATTTTACTTTTCAAGTGTATTTTTTTGGAAAATGATCGCAACAGGTCCAACTGAAACTTGAACTTGATACGCTAATCGCGCCAATATCTGCTAACTTACCGGCACATCCATAGAACCAATAACATGTGAGTAATTATGAATTGAAGCGGTTAGTCATTTCTCCTGCAAATACCAATTTTAAAGACGTATTTAGAGAGTACCAAGAGTATGTTAAGGCTTGAAGAATGTGTAGGTTAGTTAGTAAATCCGTAACCTAATAATGAAGACCAGAATGTTTACAGGCCGTATATTTTTGAACATAATCGCCTTCTTCTCACCGGAATTTTATTCAACGCTTCTCAAACAAATCGAACATTATAGAGAGAAAATTTACTTTTTAATCTGCTCTCGTATATTGTTTTTCAGGCGAGAGAATTTAAGTAAAGATAAAGAGTATCATCTAAGATAGTTTCTATTTTTTACTTTGTGACTTCATATGTGTTGTGAGGCTCTCCCCTTTTACACAAGATGGACTCGTCTAAAGTATACTTATTCTGACAGAGTTGAGATACGTAAAGACTTAGGGTGAGGGATCCGTTGAGACAAGGTTGAGATACGTCGAATCCAGAGAGAGAGAGAGAGAGAGATAATTACGGCTTCACTTACAGAGACTTGTACATATACTTTCTACTAACCCGCATTCCTGGACTACTAATCTTCATTTCAAGTTTGTATTCTTACGTTCAATAGACCTATTTTCCTATTTCAATTACTGGCGTTGTTTATTTATTTGTGCAGGATTCCATCCCCGGAATCCACAACAATTTGGCGACGTGGACTTCGGCCCCACACGGAAAGAATAAAAATTCTCTCTCGTCTCGGATTTGCGAGGATTTTGCGTCACCACCATGATTAAAAGATACTTCCTCAAAATACGGAAAATCGAGGTTTTCGTAAGACACTTATCATGGTGGATTTTAAAAGTATTTTGGTAGAACTTGTAAAATACCAAAATGAACAGCAACTACAACTCCAAGAAAGACAGCTCGAAATTCAGAAGGAAAATCAAGAAAGACAGCTCGAAATTCGGAAGGAAAATCAAGAAAGACAGCTCGAAATTCGGAAGGAAAATCAAGAAAGACAGCTCGAAATTCGGAAGGAAAATCAAGAAAGACAGCTCGAAATTCGGAAGGAAAATCAAGAAAGACAGCTCGAGATTCAGAAGGAAAATCAAGAAAGACAAATGCAACTCCAGGGATTAATATTAAAAGTAACGTGTAACACACAACAACAGAATATCGAAAAAGAGGCGACTTTTTCTCAAGACGCAGTTTGGAACACAATAGAAACATTTAAATACACTCTAGAAGAAGATAAAAATTTCGGGGACTATTACAGACGTCATGAAGACATTTTCAACATTGATTGCCAAAATTGGACGGAAGCTAAGAAGCTACGTTTATTACTCAGGAAATTGGGAACAGAGGAGTACACGAAATTTGTGGACTATATTCTACCGAAAAAGACAAACGATTTGACGTTTGACGAGGCAGTTCCATGCCTTATGGAGCTTTTCAGTTCAAAGACTTCACTTTTTCACAAGAGGTGGAAATGTCTCAACCTCGTAAAAAGCGAAAATGAGGACTACTCCACGTTCGCTGCAATCGTGAACAAACATTGCGATGACTTTATGTTGGCAGAATTGACTCCGGACAATTTTAAGTGTCTGGTTTTCGTACAGGGATTAGTCTCAGCCAAGGACAGTGAAATGCGCAAAAGAATGCTCTCGAAGCTTCAAAACGAACCTGGATTAACGCTACAAAAATTGTCAGAAGACTGCCAAAAATGCTTGAGCATAAAAAAGACTCCAAGGATATCGAGGAATCGGGAGTATCACACATACGTAAGTTGCACAAAAGTTTGCGATCCCCCCCCCCGGAAGAAAAACAAATTTCATGATAAAGGAAAGATTACAAGGTATAAGGCGATTAATGACAGAGATCAAAGCAAATATACCCCCCCCCCATTTGCCTGTTACAGATGTGGTGGATTACACTGGAATAAAGACTGTCAATTCAAATACAAGAACTGTTTAGCTTGTGGGAAAATGGGACATAAGGCATCTCAATGCAGAAACAAAAAACACACTAGTAGGGTAAGAACTACTAGAATGGAATACGAAGACAAACTAAACATAAGAAAATACGTGGAACTCAAGATTTTAAATAAAAAGTAAAATTACAGTTAGACTCAGGTTCGGATTTAACTATAATTAATCCACAAACATGGAGGAAGCTAAATAGACCGACCATGATGCATATAAAAAATTGACAAGGTGTTAGATAGATTGGTACAAACTGGAATCCTTTCACAAATCGAATTCAGTGAATGGGCGGCACCAGTGGTCAACGTAAAGAAAAAATCCGGAGAAACCGGTGTTTGCGCAGATTAAACAAGGCTATCAAGGATTATCATTACACATTGCCAAACCCGGAGGAAATATTTACCAAGCTTAACGGTGGCAAGGTATTTTCTAAGATTGATTTAAGTGAATTTTATCTTCAGATTCCAGTAGAAGAAGAAAGTACAAAGATTTTATGTATCAATACTCACAAAGGACTTTACAAATTTAACAGATTGCCATTTGGGATAAAAGTAGCATCGTCAATCTTCCAACAGACGATGGACACCATGCTCATGGGACAGAACTTTGCTACTGCTTACTTAGACGACATTTTAGTCAAAAGCGATAATGTAGAACAACACGCAACACACATTAAAGAAGCCTTTAAAAGAATTCAGGATTTGGGTTTTAAAGTGAAGGAGAAAAAATGCGATTTTTTTCTAAAAGAAACCAAGTATCTAGGCCATATAATCAATGAAAGTGGCAGAAACCCAGATACAGATAGGGCATCTGCCATAAAAAAATGTCGCAGAGTTGCAAAGCTTACTTGGTCTAGCGAACTATTACGGTGAATTCATTGAAAACATGCACAAATTGAGGGCTCCCCTCAATGAATTATTGAAAAAAGAGAACAAATGGAACTGGACGGAAGATTGTCAGAAAGCGTTTAAGGACATCATAAAGAAATTAACGTCTGATCTAGTACTGACGCATTTTAACCCCAAATTGGAAATTATCATTGCTAATGACGCAATATCGTATATTACACAAGATGCAGGATGACACAAGGAAACATATAGCTCACGCATCCAGATCATTGTTACCAGCAGAGAGGAATTATTCGCAATTGAGAAAGAAGCGTTAGGCATAATATTCGCCATAACTCGCTTCCACAGATACATATATGGAAGAGGGTTTACTCTTCAAACTGACCATAAACCTCTTCTCACTATATTCGGATCGAAAAAAGGACTACCAATTTACACAGCCAACAGACTTCTGAGATGGGAAACTATATTATTGAATTATAATTTCAAACTAGAGTTCCTACCGTCAAAGAAAATTGTTCATGCGGATGAATTATCTAGATTGGTACCTGCGAAATGCGAACCTCTGGAAGACTCTGTAATAGCGGCTTTGCGAGCCGAAGACGAAATTAGTAAAGTGCTAAACAATACAGTAAGGGAATTACCAGTGACCTTGTTAGAAATCAGAAGAGAAGCTGAAATGGATGAATTCATAAAAAGTACAAAGAGAAAAATAGAAGAAAAAGAAAGAAATCTAGCGGATAGTTTTTCAATTTGTGATCACATATTACTTTATTTGTGCAGGATTCCCACCCCGGAATCCACAACAATATGTAAATGTGCCACCTCACCATATAAATAAATTTCAAAGAATAAAGATGGATTGCTAATAGTCAGAAATTAAAGTCAGTGCGTCTGCCAGAGAAAGGCTATTATTTGCATCAATTTGTTGTAATCCAATATTTCTTAATAGCAAGCGTATTGAAATGTTTACACAGATCTTACTTGCAACGTCAAATGAATTACGATGTCCTTCGTGATATGGCGGGAGTTGCTTCATTCAGAATAGCGAACTACACGTCGTAGGTTGGTTTATAAAATTATTTCAGCAAATTAAGAACCTACTTTTGAAAAGACATTACAAACCTTTCACTCTGTATCAGATTAATCTCCGTCCGTGAAATTCTCACCAGCCTTCTGTAGAACCACATTTTGATGCCGTCTTTTTTTTCTTCATCTGTGTAAATCCAGACTTGTTCAGCCTCTACAACGAGACTATTCTAAGGGAGCTGAAGACAGTTCCAGAGTTCAAAAAATCCCGCGAGGGGTAATTTTGTTGGCGGAAATCCGTTGCAGATGAAAGAGATTGGAAGAGAATGTCGACACGGAGGAAGGCAGCAGAGCAGCTCTAAATGTACAACATGTCGAACCTTTAACCAGAAGATCAGCTCGTGTGGCACTCCTCTCAGATATGAACATAAAAGTGATCTTAGTTCACTCATGTTCACAAAATTTCAGCAACAGAAATGGAAAAACCTTGCCGGCTCTGATGAGTCTCGATTTCTGCTGCAATATTCGATAGGTAGGACCACAATGTGGCGTTAACAACATGAAAGTATGGATCCATCGTGCCTTGTATCAATGATTCAGACGGCTGGTGGTGGTTGTGTAATGGTCGAACAGAATCCCAAGTAAATGCTTCGCTGATCACCACAATCTTCCAGTAAGTAGATGACTCCTCATGCTATCTTTACAAGAACCAGATCAAACTGAAAATGGAGTACAGTTGTCATATTTGGGCGAAACCCGCCCAGTCGTCATTTTCCAGGCTTGATAGTGTTCAGAAGGTTCTTGAGTCCTGTTGTGTAACGAATTATTTTCCATCCTCCAACATCTCTCTCAGAGACGGCATGTGGCGAATCTCTCACTTCTCTATCGCTACTACCGTGACTTGTTGTCGGTGATCCAACCCCTCTATGACAAACGGGGTGTAGCAAGAGTATCGTTGCTCTCTTGGTACTTCCATGGAAACTGCTCGGACGAATTTCATTCCTTGGTTCCGCCAGGTCTGACCTTCATGGCTAGGACCCGCCATGCCACTTATATTGTAGCGAACCACGCTCATTCCCTCTGTATTCCATTGTTGAGAAGTAAGTTCCACTCGAAGCGCTTCTTTCCACAAACCACTCCTCTGTGGAATCGACTCCCGAGAGGATGTTTCTCTGATCACTGCAAATTTAACCTGTTCAAGTAAAGGATTAACCGTTATCACCCCGTCGTATCTGTATAAACTTCCCCTTAACATAACCCTCTCCTACGAGTGACCCTGGGCTTTGTACTGGGTGAACCTTACTGTAAAAAAAACTTAACCTCGTCAAGTCTAAAGTCGACCGTTATCTAATCTACACACCACATAATCGACACTTCTGGCGCCGAGGCTACAAACTCGCTCTGTATCCCTGGACCTTGAATTGGATGAACATTTAATAAAGAAAGATATTTTCTTGGTATAGATTGGGGCCATTGGAAGTAATAATACAACGTCTAAATTCCGTTGCACTCAGCTTCTGATTACAACTTCCAGCGGGTCAAAGCAGCCAGCCAAAATAGAAAAATGCCATAACAGCATGGACGCTTATTTCGAAAGTGTTCTTTACGAAAATCGGCGAATGCTTGCCAATAAAAAATGTGGACGTTTCTAAATGTAAAAAGAGGCCCAATCAGGTACTGGAAACGCATACTAAATAAAGTGACTGGTGTTGGTATATATCGGCATTGCATTTTATTCACTTATGTCGAGATATTTCCATTCAAATGTTGCCAAAATAACTCATAAATCTGCTAGACAAAGTCGAGTACAGAGCATATGTAAGCATGGTTCATGTTATATGCCCTTACGCCTTATAGATAAATACAAATCTCTGTCCTATACCCTGGGTGTGACGATAAACTACATCAAACGGCAATGCCTCTGATCGGGAGGTTTTGACGAGCGTGCAACGACCTCTAAAACTGTTGTTGTTCCAAGATCCACCCTGACACGTCCCAGTAGCAGATATTAGGGTCCTAACCTATGAAAGTATAAAAATACATTTTTATAGTAAAAATACCAGCAATACATTTTCATAGTAAAGAAAATTTGTATAAAAATAAATAAATAAAAAATATTGCCAGCAATATATTTTTGTAAAAGAAATGAATAATGCTCCCACATCATTAAATGACCCATAAGGAGTTGATGTGTCTTCTAAACAAACAAACAAATAAACAAACTTTTGTGACATAAGGTGACCGTCAATAATTCAAGTATACAATGTTAATTTAAAAGAATATTTAAATACTTAACAAGAACAAAATGTAAAAGTCAACCAAAGATAATTAACCATTTCAGTGAATACCTTGTTTAGTAGCGCAACTCGGCTTAACGTCCGGTAAATCCTGAATCGAAACCCAAATTATTGACGCACAATATTTCATACTAATTCGACTGGATAGTTCTAGTCAATAATGACTCAATAATCATTCCAGTCAGTAGCCTGACACCGCTATTTATACACCAGGCGAAAAACATATATTCATAAGTCCAGAGTGTCACGCTCGAACCACAGAGTCGGTAGTTACTCATTTACTTCCTATATGACATGAACAAATCTATATAGTTGTGACATACAGCTAGTAACTATATAAATATGTATATTTTACGTAGGATTTAATTTCTAAATCATTCAAGAACTCCCTTTTGGTCAGAATTTTCAAAATATCGAAATGCATATATACTGCATCGAAGTAGGGGTCTAATAACTAGTGAAAGTTGAAATTTCCTGCGAATTCCCAGTTTGGAGGAGGGAAATTAAAATAAATTAGTACCGCTAAAGTCTTCTGTTTTAACATATATCTCGAGATGGCTTGGGCACTTCAGTTCAGGTTATGATTAGTAAGCTTGCCTCGCTACACTAATTACGACTGAGTAGTTCGGTCCTCACTGGGTGCTCCATAGTTCCGGCCATGTGCCATATATATGCTAGGCTTAGTAAATCGCTATATTTCGAGATGATAATATACAAAATCATTAAGTTACAAGGTCGTAATAAGTGGATACTGTTAGTAAAACAAAAAATGGAGTCAATACTTCCCCCACCACGACTTATGTGGCAATGTAGAATACATAGGCGTGTATTAATTTGTGGCCTTGTGCCAGACTGAATTTAGAGTCGCAAATATCTACCGACAAATTCTTAACATTCAATTTCTTGAATAATTATACGCTTATAATATGGAAGGAGCGACTCAGTGAAAAAAGGCGTTGAGTCTCCAATCGTTTTTTTTTTATTCGCTGGCAAATGTTCCAAGGGAGGCAATGCATCAATTAGGAATGTGACAGGAGTTAGTCATGGCCTCTGTTGGCAGGTGTATTCAATCTGAGCTCCAAAATGCAGACCAACATGGGTTCGTTGTACCGTCTGATTAACCAAGCAGAATGATGTGCACTGGTTTGAACTTTTCATTTTCAACAGTTGCTTGTTAAAAAATCACGCCTGACTTTTAGTTCGTCTTACTTACTCTATAAACACGCCTCTTTGCATTACAAACTCTCTTTTCCCTCACTCCATCTCTGACATACAGATACTTTTGTGTGTGTATATATATATATATATATATATATATATATATATGCAAGTATAGGATTGGTGTATACGGAATAAATTCCAATAACCGAAAATATTATTCTTAAAACAGTGCTCAATTCAGAATATAGCAAATATAACTTATTCGAAAATTATAACATAAATATGTTATAAAATCACTACAAAAATAACCATTTTGTAGTGACTTTATAACATATCTATGTTATAATTTTCGAATAAATTATATATATATATATACATATATATATATATATATATATATATAAGCAAGTAAATAAATATAAATAAATATACGTGCAAGTAATCGCATATATATATATATATATATATATATATATATATATACCCTTTAGTGTAAATAAAACAGTGCTCAATACAATATAACAAAGCCATTAAGTATCTATTAATAAATATACAAAATAGTCCACGCCGACAGTACTACTCGGAGTTTCATTCACTGGGGAATCCTCAGGTATCAATGAAATGGCCGTTATAGGTTTTAAATGTCTGGGTCCCGTGTCGTGATCGTAGTTGGATAAGTTATTACTATTATTAAATATTTAATTATACTGTAATCTAAATTTAAATTTAGATTCAAACTTACACTTATAATTAAAATTTAAAAATTAAAATTTCCCATTTCAATTTAAAAGGCGGAGAACTCTGGTGGCTATATACGTTCTTAACGTATAGCCACCCGCGTTCTCCGCAATATTTTGAAAAGATTTTTAAATTTATTTTGTATGTCTATAAACATGCCAATTTTTGTAAATGCAGACTTCCATACGCGACATTATCAGAAAATAAAAATGTTAACCATGGTAAATTTAAACCAAAGTACCTAACATTTAATAAAATATTAGATTACACAAAATATTTTCCTAATTTCCAAAGATACCTGGGTAGTTAAAAAATTATTTAAGAAAGTGTTCACGTCATATTCCGTAATTTTTACAAATATGACCCCCGTAAAAGAAATAGTTAAATTTTCAGTTAGTGTCAATAAAGCTGTCAAATAGATAATACATCTCAAACATCGAATCAAAACACCTCCTTCCGTGTTAAAAGGAATATGATTTTACTTGAGACTTTTGCACATACATACCCATACACACACACAAGTATATATATATATATATATGTGTGTGAGTGTGTGTGTGTGTGTGTGTGTGTGTGTGTGTGTGTGTGTGTGTGTGTGTGTAAAACTTTCAAACGGAAGCTTATCCCTTTTTTAAATTAATAAAAAATATCGCTGGAGATAGAGAAATTTCATATAAGTTCACACAGACAAGGTCTTTTATAATTAAAATATCTGCATTGTCAACATTGAAGATTCTGTAGATCCAGCTATCAATGAATTTGTCGACACAAAGCGTTAGAGAATGTACACACACACACACACACACACACACACACACACACACACACAACACACACATACATACATAAAAACATAAGTGTACCAACACTTTGGATTTTCGTCGGCGGTGGCTTTATCTCGTACCCAAGAATTTAAATTCTACTTTTTTGATGGTTTCCTTTATGATGATGGCGTTGATGACTAAGTAA
>OZ038486.1:115087750-115185250 GCA_964036315.1 Acanthosepion esculentum | reverse complement strand
AAAAATAAAACTTTCAAAAGTAATTTCATTCATTTATGAATAAACCCTGAAAGTTTCATTATAATAGTTTTAAAAAAATATGATTCCATCGGCATAGGACTTCAAGCAGTTTCAAAACAGTAATTTCTGTGTCGCGATGAAATCATATTTTTTTTAAATAATAATTATAATTTAAGCTCTAATTCTGTATTGAGCACTGTTTTTTAAAATAACGACATAAATACTAAAGAACTTTGGATCATTAATCTAACTGTTCTTTCCTATTACATCAATACACACAGATATATGTAACAACTAAATGCTATGGAACATTTATGTACACGAGTAAAATAACTTATAATAAACCATTTCAAAATGTGACTAATTAATCTATTTTTAAAGTGCAGATTTATTCAATGAGATACCTATGGTAGATGGTGCTCTGCGACTGTTCGGCTCCATTAATGTCAGTGATAGTTGTAGATCATCCCTTTTCACAATATCGAGTCTATTACTATATTCATTTATTGATATTAATATTTTATTTTATTAATATTAAAATTATTATTTATAATTGATATATATAAATATATATATATTTGTCATCCACAGACAGACTGTTTCGCAGCTCATCAGTGTGGCTAGACGTCCGGTTGCGTCTAGCTAGGATCGAAACCCGACTGAATTGACGTCAGTCGGAACTTCTACCACTAAGCCGTCGGCTCACGGCAGGGATGAAGGTGATATATATATATATATATATATATATATATATATATATATATATATATATATATATATATATATATATATATATATATATATATATATATATATATATATATATATATATATATATATATATATATATATATATATATATATATATATATATATATATATATATATATATATATATATATATATATATATATATATATATATATATATATATATATATATATATATATATATATATATATATATATATATATATATATATATATATATATATATATATATATATATATATATATATATATATATATATATATATATATATATATATATATATATATATATATATATATATATATATATATATATATATATATATATATATATATATATATATATATATATATATATATATATATATATATATATATATATCCACTAGAGTAAAAAACTTGCATCGCTTGATTTCGTTTTCTACTGAGTTTCGAGTTATTTTCTGCTTTTAGTCTTAATATGCTGTAGGTTTTTCCAGAAATTCCAATTATTAGTTGTAATGTAACTACCCGCAATTTGCTATTTTTTGTATGCCCCCCCCCACGTACTGTTACATGAACCTCCCTATAGTTCACATGAACCCCGCTTGAGAAGCACTCATGTATCATATATAGGCGCGGAAAATGTTTGCGAGACAAACTTTCATGCTAATATTTTTGAGGAAAGCATAAATTCATTTTCCCCAAATATGGGTTAAATATTAAGATAGACTTGGTGATGTAGTCTTGGGTAGCAATCAGTCTAATAGCAGTGTTATGCATGGATACAAGTGGGCAGATACATAAAAATGACACGGTTAAGCAATCAACTGTGAAAGCACCTTTACTCTTTAGGAAATATCGGAAAAATAAATAGCTGAATTCAAAACATGGCTGATCCTGGGTATGACGATAAAGTACATCCGACATCAAGGCCTCTGTTTGGGAGATTTTGAGGAGTATGGCACCACCTCTTAAATGCTGTGGTGGAGCACCTGTTAGGTTCCCAGACATGGGCAAAAAGTTAACACACAAATTGAGGTCAAAATACTATGAAAGTATACAAATAGATTTTTCATAGTAAAAATACATTTCTGGAAATAAATATATTACCTAAATATATATTTGACTCTCGACAAAAACCCTATTTACAAAACTACAACAATGAAACTTGATCTACTAACAGATTTCTTACAAAGAATGCATATTCTATTCATATAAACCAATCCTAAAATTCTTGTCGGCATTACAAACCCATTGGGGTGTTCATATGCCGTGAGACAAAATCAATAAATCAATCAAAACCTGGAGATCTGAAATAATAAGTCAATTTTTTCTCGACAGATGGGTTAATTATTTTTTAACCCCGTATTGGAAATCATTTATTTGGAAGGAAAAGTTTTCGCAGTTTCTAAATAAATTTAATGTTCTAAAAATGCACGAGAACTTTCCTTTCAATCAGATATTATTATTTTTGTGTTCTATCAAAACCCTAGATATTAATCGATGCAATGTAATTTTGCATGATTTTACTTTTCTCCACGGTAACAGAGGGAAACTTTGAAATTCAAATCTTGGAGAAGGCAGCATGAAACCACTTGTAGTCTTTCCAAGGAAGTCCGTGCCCGAATTTCTCTAGGCATTCATTTTTACGTTCACGAAGGATTTATCAACTAGTTAGGTTGAGTCTTACAGAATTTAAATTGTCTTTTAAGATTTTCTGATTTCGAATTTGTTTTGATACCAATTTTGCACGAATTCTGACCAAAAAGAAATTGTGAATGCAAACGTTTCATATTTGGTCCCCACTTCCTTTCAAAGTTACTGGTGATTCACTTTTTCACAATATAGAAACAAGAATTTTTTTTTATTTACAAAACATTTTTTAAATAAAATATTTTTATTTTTATTTTTCAAACAAATTTTTACTATAAATTCCTATATTTAAAAGATAAGAAAAACTTATTTTATGGAATATTAGTTTAAAAACTAAATACCTGATTTCAAGTTCATTATTATAAATAATTTGCAATGTATTTTTAAGCAGTAATTTAAGAATTATTTCTGTTGGTTGGTTATTTTAATTTAGCGGCATACCAACAACTCTATGGATTATTTAATGCCGAAATCTAAATATTTTGTACGTAAGTGGATGCCTTCAAATACAGGTATTTTGTACATAATTTTATACTTTCAAGGGAAACGTATGATTTATAGATATATAATTTGTAGGTTGATCTGTTTTAGGTGTTATATGTTTTGGTATAAAGCTAATTATTTAAGGTAGAACATTATGTTGACGGTTTCAGTTTTTTCAAAAGTTTTCTCGTGTTTTCTTTGTAGTATTTTTTTGTTTTACAGAATCCACATGCGGATTGTCTTACCCCTCTGCTGAGGTGCAGTCGACTTATTCTACAGCCACAGCCAACAGGGTGGGGAAAATCACTTGCAATATATTTCTATAGTAAAAGCATGACTGATGTATTTATGTTTTGTATATTAAAGGGGGGGATGCGTGAATTCTTTGGCCTAACCCACTTCTCAAAATGAACCAAATAATGAAATAGAATTTTGGGGTAAGTGTCTTTCAACAGACTTTTACAAAATAGTGATTTTTGTTCCAATAAGAGACAGCGGATTTGAATGATACATTTATAGAATACATTTTTAATACCATGTTCCTTAAGGACGGAGGTGGGAATGAGTCTCCTCAGACTCCTTTTTCTTTATTAGCTCTGATTTATCTGTCTATATTTCTGAGATGAGATATTATGTACACTATTTACATTATTCGGACTATTGTCCTCATCATTGTCGCCATATGTATTACAACGTTTCGGCCGTTGTACGCTCCGGCCTTCTTGAGGTCGTTTGAGTGTCGAACTAAACCCTTTATTTCACTCACTGGGTAGACTGTGCCATATCTAATTGATGTCAGTTATCAGTTATCTCCTGTTAATTTACCTCTCCAAGTTCTCCACCGCCTTAAGAGTGTGAGTTCAATACCTGGTTAAGGCGGTGGAGAACTTGGAGAGGGGAATTAACAGGAGATAACTGATAACTGACATCCATTAAACATGGCACGTGGAACTAGAACAGTCTACCCCAGTGAACGAAATAAAGAGTCTAGTTCGACAGTCCAATCACCTGAAGAAGGCCGGAGCGTACAACGGTTCAAACGTTGTAATAAATATGGCGACAAAGATGAGGATAATAGTCCGAATAATGTAAATAGTGTAGCTCTGATTTGCTAAGAAAGGGAAAAGACAATGGAGTGGTTTCATCTTGTCTGCTCTATGGTTTTGAGGGGATGAATTATTTTCTACTATACAAACCCTTTCTATCAAACGTTGGTACCCTCTCGCTAATCTCTTGAAATTTTCATGATATATATTGGGATGAATCTGCTTTGGTTCAACCAGTCCACCATTAGTAATGAGGAAGTCCCACTCATTTCTCAGAATAATCGTGAAACATGCTCCCGAAAGGATGCTTTCCCAATCACTACAATCTTACCCAATTCATAATATGCACCACTTACTTCCTACTTGTACGCTCTTACAAAAACCTTATTTACTTATCCTCTACCTTGAGTGGTTCCTAGTCTTTTTAGTGGGTGAAAAACAGTAAGAAAAATCCTATTAATCATCCCTTATTTAAAAATCACGATTAAGATACCTTAAAGGGAATAAATCCTCTAGGTCTTAAAGAATTCTAGACGTCAACTGATCTTATATACTGGCGCTATATAATCACAAATATAGAACGTTACCAAATGATAAAAACACATTAATTAAAAACTTTCAAAAACAGCAAAAATTACATTTGATAGCAGTTATATAACTCGAAGTCAAAATGGTAATGTTGATTTAATCAAAAATTTAGGAAGGAAACTCCTGTCAATGTCTTGCCATCATTAACCGAAAAAATTGAGTCTTTTCCCTAAATAGCCTCATCAGACCTAGACTCGCATATAGATGTTATACATAGCGTGCAACTCGTTCAGAAATGTATGAACTATCAACTATATACGAGGTTTTTCTCAGATTAATGATTAAAAACGGCTTCAAGCGAGTGAATCTTTCGGATCTGGAAGAGGACTTTAATTCATCTGATTTTGTACACTGACAAATAAAGAACATTACCAAATAACAGAATCTAGACTACTTCAAAACCTTCAACAGTAGTAACAACTAAAATGGATAGCGCATGTAACTTGAAGAAAAAATACTGACATCCTCAAGATATCGATTTTGCACACTAGCTTAAAGAAAATATTGGAAATGAAACCTATTCCTTTCTAATACTTTTTAAGCTAATGTGGAAAGTGACATCGGCAAACCATTTGGTAGTTATAAATATTAGAAAGAATGATAACAGTGAACCAACTGTATTTAAGCGAATGTATTTCTTTATCAATTCACCCCAAGCAAGGCGATAAGGCCATTAAGACGCAAGGGGCTACCAGGAGTGAAAGAGAATGAAAAGGGATATAGAAAGAACTGGAAACCCAATCCTAACCAGAAAACAAGAGATAAACCGCTACTCCTGTTCAAATGACCAGGTAGGCGTGGGAATCGGGTGATAAGCGAACCTATCCACCCCTATTATTTCTAACCTTTCGATCAATGAATGCCGAATATTTTTTTTATGGAAACAGCGAATATCAGCATTATCATAACCATTACCAGCAGCATCATGAACTTTTAGATGACATCGTTTTAATTTAAAGATCAAGAGTGATTTCACAATTACTTAATGTACGTATATTTTTGGGGTCTGGGTATTTCTTTTTATTTCTTATGCGCCAAGAAATAGAATGATAATACCGAATTGTGCTTTTGGTTTGGACGTTAATGTTTAATGTGGTCGAAAGATAAATGATTATCGCCCTCTTGTGCAATTTGCTTACACAGCAACACGATTTTAAATTTAAATTTTCTAGGGACCGGAAAATGCATAGGATACTATGTGATAACATTGATTTGTGTATAGGAAATTTTCAGTTAGTTCTATGATTTATATAAATAATTAAAAAAAAGATAAAAAAATTGGTGTAGCTGACTAGACGAACGCTAAGTAATGTTTCATTTTGTTACGTTGTACGAAAAATAAAGTCCGATTTTAGAACCACCTCTTATTCCTAAATAAATGTATTTAGACAGGGTTTAAACCAGTCAAAATACCAACCCTAGACATCTATACATTTTTACCATCGAGTTACAAGTTTATTTATGCCTTTACGATAAAACTTTAAAGGTCTGGATGGCAAGGAATCTTTTAATGCAGTTTCACCATCTTCTTTGCAACGGAATGTCTTTTGACTAAAAATTGCCAAGATGCTTGAAAATGTGGTAGTCACTGGTCGAGAGATCCAGGAAATATTGTGGATGTGTCTTGTATCCCAAGTTGGTGAGTTTTTGCAGTGTCATTATGACAACAGGCAATGGTATGGTGCAGAGTAGAACCTATCGCCTGCTTCACATTCGATTAACTGAATATGCATTTCATTCAGCTGAAATGACGCTCTGGGTAGATTCAAGAAAGTTGCAATAGATAGAGCCAAAGGTGTGCCACCAGACAGTCACCCTAGTATTTGGTTGGTGCAATTTCAGTTTTGGAAAGGGTTTGAGTCTTTCGTCATGATCAAGCCATTTAGCCGATCGTTTACGATTGTAATAAAGGAATCAATTTCTCATCAGAAGCCTCTAATCGATCAAGAAATGGATCATTCGACTTTCGCAAATGTAATATCGAACACACTTCAAAACAACGTCGGAATCTTTGACTTTCAGTGAGTTCATGTAGGACCCATTTATCGAGTTTCTTCCTTTGCCCAATCTTCTTAAAATGATCCAATATTATACCGACAGAAGAAGAAGAGGAAATAGCCTAATCAAAACTCGAATACAGCACATTGATTTAGCATCCGTGCCACTAACCATTACGCTAATTGCACATCGATTGCATTGACGGCGACATAAAAAATAATATATTCTAAAGAGAATTAACAAGGGAACCCATATACTGAATATCATCATATAAAGATAAAGAATAGACTTGAAGTAACAGAAGTGTAACTCTACACTGACGATACGATGGACCGCATATATGAGCAACAATGAAGTTTTAGAGAAAATGGAACAATAAGGAAGCTTATACTTAACACCAGGTGGAGACAGTTGGTAAATATGGACAAACGAAAACAACGCACATTATATATATATATATATATATATATATATATATATATATATATATATATATATATATATATAATTAGGAGATGAGCCGATTCCACTTCCTAGATTTCGAGATTTCGGTATCTTCAGACGATTCTGGTCAATTGATTTCCTAACGGTTTATTTTTTTTTAAATTAATGAACGCTTGTTATTTAAAAAATAAACAAACGTCCCACGTGAAGTGTGATAGAAGGGAGAGGAAGAGAAAGTCAAATGTATCAGTGTGTTTGTGTTTGTGTGTGTGTGTGGGGGGGTAAATGAAATGTACATACTTTCTTTTTATCCTAGTACATACGCAATCAATGAATTTTTAGTGTGTATGCAACGAGTCACAATTTCCCATCTCCCATTTAAAAGATTTTGGCCTGGAAATGTTATTATTGCTAACTTTTCTTATTGACAAAGGTTGCAAATATTATTAAGATTGTTGTAAGATTTTTTTTTTTTTTATAAATTTACAGTTTACAATCGGATCTTGCTTATTTTTTTCTTTTAATTTCCACACATGATTGCCTAGTCTGGTAGAATTTCTAAGTCTTTCTAGCTTGAATAGATTATACCTAAATACATGCATGCATACATACATATATATATATATATATATATATATATATATATATATGTATATATAAATAAAAAGGAAAGAACAGTAAGATATAAAATCCGGTGTTCTTATAGATATTTTTATTTTTACACAATAGTGCTCTATGTAAATTTAAATTTACAGAGCATTAATATTATAAATTAATAGATTTAAAATATGGTTTTACCGCTACACAGTGATGACCATGTTTCAGAAATGGAAGCTAAAGCCCCTGAATTTAATTATTAAACCAAAGACATTAGTTCCATTTCCTCATCAAGCGAATTTTGGAGTCCAAAATTCGCTTGATGAGGAAATGGAACTAATGTCTTTGGTTTAATAATTAAATTCAGGGGCTTTAGCTTCCATTTCTGAAACATGGTCATCACTGTGTAGCGGTAAAACCATATTTTAAATCTATTAATTTATAATATATATATATATATATATATATGATAATCTACGTATCTTTAGATATCTATGTTCTAATAAAATTATGACAGAATGTACTCAATTTCCCTATATATAATACGCAGGCATGTTTTTGTGCGTGCGTCTGATGTCTCCAATTACATGCATCTCCCATTATCTTTGAAGCAGGAAAATATCGAAGGATGAGCCGAGAGTTGGATCAAACAATGGGATTTGTGTAGATGCGTTAGAACAGATCTTTGTTGTATGTCGGATTCGGGTTTTGGATGAAAGGGAAAAGAGAATCTCGGGAAAAAGTATAAAAAGGCAAAATGCTTTCGTCTTTGGAAGAAGAATGTGGGGTGGGTGGAGATGGAGTCATTGCTCTGCCTCTTTCGGTTCGTCCTCGCTGAGCGCGGCTTAATCGAAGTGGAGATATTGTGTTGGACGAGGACTGACAGAGTTGCATCCCCTTGCCTAATGCAACATCAAAGGGAATGGCCGATAAAGAGTCTGGATAATCCATCAAACGTAAAGAAGTAGTAAAGGGAGAAAATACCCGAGAAGAGGGGGGGAATGAAACTGAATGAGTGTAGAGGAAAGAGAGAACATAAACGATTTTAGGAGAATGGAAAAGAGAAAGAAAAATGCGAGTGATCTAGAAAGAAAGGAAATAGAAAGAAAGAAAAATTAAACATTAAAAACAAATGAAAGGAGAAAGATAAAGGAAGAAAAGGGAGTGGTAAAGAAAGAAAAACAGCCAGAGAACGATAAAAGTGTAAATAACATAATATTAAAGGAAGATAAAGGGTTGAAGAAAAAAGTAGATATAAACTAAAACGACAAGAAAACAATAAAAAAACAACTCGAAAGAGTGAATGAAAAAAAAAAAGACAAAATAAGAAGGGAAAGGGAAAGGAAAAAAAAGAAAGAAGATAAGAAAGAAAGAATAAATCCACTTGAATCAATGGATGAAGAAAAGCAAAGATTAATATGAACTGAGACAGGCATGGAGTAATAACATAAAAAGAATAAGAACAGAAAAGTAACGGGAAATAATAAACGAATGGGAGAAGAAAGAATGAAGAAAAGAAAGAAAACAGTAAATAAACATGAAGTAAATAATAATGTTTAATAAATAGAGAGATTAAAAATGAAGGAAATTATAAAACAGAAAAAAAGAAAAACGAAAGAAAGGGATTAGAGAAGAAAAAAGAACAACGAATAAAAACAAGCAGAAAGAAGAGGAAAATAATGGGACCTACAAAAAAAAAGCGCGAAAAGAAGAAGAAAAGAAGGGAAAGTCATAATCTGAATATTAGCAAAAAGAAGGAAACGATTATTGAAGGCAGAAAGAGAAGAGTGAAAGACGAAAAAGAAAGAATGAAATAAAAATATAAAAATGAATTAAAAAACAAAAAATGAAAAGAATATAAATAATGAAAGAAAATGAACTATGAATGAAGAATAAAAATAATGAAAAATAGTTAAAAGAATTCAAGACGAAAGTATATCAGAGAGAATGAGTTCAAAGCTTCTTTGACAGAATAAAGAGTTTGAACCTGTATGTCTAAAATATAGCTTTATTTTAAATCTTCAAAATATTCAGTTCAAAGATCGTTAAACATTTTTAAGCTGCTAAATTATATCTTTTTGAAATGGAGAATGAATATATATATATATATGTGTGTGTGTGTGTGTGTGTGTGTGTGTGTGTGTGTGTGTGTGTGTGCGTGTGTGTGTGTTTTGAACAATAAAAATTATTCAAAAATTGAAATTTTCAGACGCACTGGGTTGTATATTAATATTTTTTGTTTTATTATTTCAATTATGTTCCTTGACTAGTTTCGGCCAGCATGGCCATCATTAGTAGCAGTGAACTACAGGTGTGAATGACTGTTTCTGAAGAAAGTGAACTTTATCTGTAGTTTTCATTTAGATTTTTATCGTTAATTTTGGTCAGACCTTGTGTTCGTCAAACGGCATCTTTCAAGTTGTTTTTAAGATAGAAGATGGGAGAATCCTAACTTTCAAAATTCTTAACTTGGTGATTTTGACAGTTTTATTGTTTGCTGGGATGTTAAGTGTATGTTATCTTCTATTTCTTTGGAAGTGTGTATGGTATGTGTATGTGTATATATTTGTGTGGGTGTGTGTATAAGTGTGAGACTTCAACACCGCTACAATCATAGTTGTCTTGTGTGGGTGAGAAATGTGGGTATGGCTTGATTTATGGGGTTATATGTTAATCCTACTGATGTTGCTAAATTTGTGTTTAAACCCGTCTGGACGAAGTATTTTTGAGGCGCAAAATCCATTTGTGTTCAAGTTCCTCTAATATTTTTAAGGTTATCTTTTCTATTTCTATTTTTTCAATTGTAGTAAATTTTGCATGGCTTTCAAAATCATGTTTTTCTAGGCGGAAAAGTTGTTCCACGGGTAATAATCTTTCGTAGGGGGCCGACTTGATCTGATTCTGATAATTATTAATTCTGTAGTGAAAGAGCCATTCAGATTCTCCCACATGTTGTTTCTGGCATAGTGTGCATTCTATGAGGTAAATTATGTTATGATTTCTACAGTTAGAGCTGTGGAAGATTTTGAAAGTAGATTTAGTGACTGAGCCAGTGAACGAATTGGTATGTCTCATGTGGCTAAAGCATAGTATATATATATATATATATATATATATATATATATATATATATATATATATATATATATATATATATATATATATATATATTGGTTACTTGTATTCGAGTAGGCGATTTGTTTATTTTAAACGGCATTTATGTCGGCGAAGTTAATAAAACACATTCTGGAATCAAACAAATGTTAAAATACGGTTTTAAAATAAAAGAATTTCATGTTAATGTCTAAATGACACGTTATTTTAAGCGATCGTAATGTTTAACAAAAAGAGCGTGAGAAAGTTTAAAGCTGAGTAACTTTGAACGAAATGTTCTGTTCATTTCCACACGTTCGAATAACAAAAGATATGTTTAATGATTCTTTTAATGAAAAATTCATTTTTCAAATTATGAATATAGCTCGTATTAACAGCGTATACATTTCGGGACACATGAGTCATACAAACGAATATAATGCTGGTGACTCGATTTCACACAATGCGCTCGTTTGAGCCATCCTCAATTCTAGGCAGCGTGGATATAGCGTTTCAGTCCTTCCAGGGTCATACACCCTCTTGCACAGATGTGGCAAACGTTGGGCATTTTTGTAATAGTTGTTACGTTAATGCTGCGTAACGTGCAATGAATGAGCCCCTTCACTCTCTCTCACTCACTCACTCACTCACTCACTCACTTTCTCTCTTCCTCTCTCGTTATACAGACACACACACATATATATATATATATATATATATATATATATATATATATATGTCATTCACAGACAGTACTGTTTCGCTGTATCACAGCTCCTCAGTGCGACCAGACATCCGAATGCCTCAAGCCAGGATTGAAACACAACCGATTAGGTGTCAGCCAGAGCTATCTTCACTCGGTAGAGTTACACAACTAAATCTAGCGTATTGTTTTTACAAATGTATACAAATGCCAATCAGCCAAAGTGCTCCATTCATTTTACTGAAGAGCTTTGCATTAGTGCAGGTGGCTGTTGTTTATAGAAATAGCCTATCACTCAACCGTGTTCAATTGAAATGTGATTTCAAGAGCTAAATTATGTCATTCACAGACAGTACTGTTTCGCTGTATCAGAGCTCCTCAGTGCGACTAGACTTCCGAATGCCTCAAGCCAGGATTAAAGCACAACTAATTTGGTGTCAGTCAGAGCTATCTTCACTCGGTAGAGTTACACAACTCAATCTAGCGTATTGTTTTTACAAATGTAAACAAGTTCCTAACGTTTCTGTACGTTTAACCTATTTAGGACGCATTTAGTCCGAATACAGTTTCCACTAGGAAATAACTCCACAACAGTATTGATGTTAAAGGATGAGACAAATGTGCTATAGCTGTTTAAATTTCTTTCATTTTCATTTCCCAAGTACTTTCGATCTTTTTCCAAGTTTATCTTCAGGGGTGCAAGTGGTACAAAACTATATGTTGTTCATTAGTATAAGTATTTATGCAAAGTTGTGCGTTGTTATCCATTATCGTAATTTTTTCATTATGCTTTTAAATGCAAAACGGTTGACAATGTGCTGAGCGTTCATTAGAACGTGGATAAATTATCCATTATGGAATTTTTTCTCTGTAGTTTATAGGAAATTTAAACAGCTATAGCATATTTATCTCATCATGTAATATCAATACACGGAAGGTTATTCGTGAGTATGAACGGATTTTGTTAAAAATTAGCAAACATAATGTCTGTAATTTATTAAATCAGATATGCCTAAAAGAGAATTTGCTGCCTAAATATACACAAATACATATATATATATATATATATATATATATATATATGTCATCCACAGACAGACTGCTTCGCTGTTTCACAGCTCATCAGTGTGGCTAGACGTCCGGTTGCCTCTAGCTAGGATTGAAACCCGACTGAATTAAAAAATTTTTGACTAAAAATATTGACCCTGAAGATGAACAATGATGTTCGAAAGCGCTAGGTCATCGTACGGATAATACTTATTTCGAAATCATTTTCAAATAAAAAGTCTCATTAGAGATTATGAGAAAATTCAAAAGAAAATATGCAAGACTATGTTGTCTTTAACATTCAATATATACATATACTTTAAGATATTTTTTATGTTTATATATTCTTTTCTTTTGTTATAGATACAAATATTTAAGTAAATGCTCTGTTTTATAATAAACAACAGCCTGAATGTCCGAGTAATTGTCATAGAAAATATGCGTCCTCCGACAGGAATCGAACCTGTATTCTATACGGAACCGTCATATAGACTGACGTGCTTTTACCGATTTCGCCACATAGGAGCGTTTCGGCTAGCATGGTCGATTTTACTGTTTTTAAACTAGAATTTTCCCTGATTTTCTCACGTACATTCATATCTGCTCGATGCGTATCCAAATGTAAGCAAATGACGTCACACATTATGAAATAGACAAAGTCCGACAATTATTTTAAGGTATTTTTATGTTTATACATTCTTTTTTTTATAGAAATATAAACATATACATATATTTATAAACATTATGTTCATTTCATAATATATATATATATATATATATATATATATATATATATATATATATATATATATATATATATGGTAATTTACTCAGTGTAATTTAAATGTGGCACAAGGTCGAAAGTACGGGATACCCAGGGAGGATCCATGAAGCTAGATTGCTAACCATTACACCACATCGAATTGCCCATATTCTAATCGTAGCTTAGATGTGGCACAAGGTCAAGAGTGAGGAGCGAACTTAATATTTAGTCGTAATTGAACCAATGAGTTAAGCTTGCTAAACATTACACCATCGCAGTACCCATTTTCTAATCGTAGCTTAGATGTGGCACAAGGCCAAAAGTGTGGGGCACCCAGTCAGGATCGAATTCACTATTTAGTCGTGATTGATCCAATGCGGTAAGCTTGCTAACTATTGCACCATCACAGTGCCCATTTTCTAATCGAAGCTTATGTGACACAAGGCCAAAAGTATGGCGCACCCAGTGAGGTTCGAACTCACTAATTAATCGTTATTGATCCAACGAGGCAGGCTTGCTAACTATTAAACCACGTCGAGGTGCCCATTTTCTAAGTGGGCCACACAATGAGTACCGAACTCACTGTTCAGTCGTAATTGATACAATGATGCAAGCTTGCTAACCCTTACACCATCGAAGTTTCCATTTTCTAAACTACGCTTCGATTTGGCACAAGGACCGAAGTGCGGAACACCCAGTGAAGTCTTTATTGATCCAGCGAGACAAGCTTGCTAACAATTTTACCAAGTCGACGTGCTCAATAAAGAATAAGATATGATATCTGGTAATAAATATAATAGCAATCTCTCGTCTCTGAAGTGCCGATTTACCTCGGCGAAACTATGAGTCAGTAGATAAACGTTTTTGAAACTTTTAAATTTTTACTTATTTAATTACTAGATCGATAGATATAAACAAGACGAACGTACTAATCGGCACTGCATTGTGATTGGCAGTTTCTTGATTCAATGCATTCAAAAGACTAATTGCTACTACTCCTTTACCGGCCTGTCTGTACCAACGGCTATGTATACATGTCACTTGGGGAAGATGAAGCCAGCCTTACCTAATTTCTTTTGTTTAGAGCTAATGTTGAGTGCATATTTATGATTCTAACCTCAAGATTGCGTATTTATACTTGTTGAATACGCACCTAAATAGGCTAGGGTTAGTTATGGCCAAAGCATTCAGATCTGTTTTTGAGCTGCTCACATATACACACACACAAGTGTGAACACACACACACACACACACATTCTCTCTTTCCCTCTCTCTCTCTCTCTCTCTCTCTCTCTCTCTCTCTCTCTATATATATATATATATATATATATATATATATATGAATGAATTTTTCATTTATTAATCCAACAGATTTTATTAACCAGTGGTTCAAAATATGGCCCCTGGTCTCCATGTAACGTTACTGATGTCCACACAAAAATAGCAAACTGGGGGGTCTACGGTAATATTTTAGTGGTCCATAGAGCAATTTCACGTCGGAATGATTGTTACAATTGAGAATTGGAATTTCTACAGTAATCTATGGCATACTAAGATAGTAAAAATAGAAAAATAACCTGCAATCTAGAAGAAGACAAGATCAAGCGATGTAATTTAGCGTCCCTTTTATTCTTGCGGATGTTTTGATTGTAAGAGTTGAATGAAGACTGAGAAGGACATATAAAGACAAATTATATAATGATTATAATTTATTATATAAATTAATCTAATCTATTAATAATAAATAGTAATAATAATAATAATAGATTTAGATAGTAATAAAATAAAATATTCATATAGATTAATTAATATAGTAATAGACCCGATAAAATGGTGATCTTCGACTATCATTGATATCGATGGAGCCGAATATAAAAAAAAAACTCGCAGAGCAGCATCAACCATAAGGATGTCATTGAATAAATCTTTCATTTCTTATAATTTATTATTTACTCACATATGTTGAAATGGTTTATTATGAGTTATTTTACTCGTCTACACAAATCTTCCATAGATTTAGTTGTTAAATACAAGTTTATTTTCATTTAAATTAGTTTTACTTAAAAATAAAGCATATAGATTTACTATTTTTTATAATACACTACTTAAACTTATCTATTAGTAAAATATAAAATGAGCTTTTTTTTAATGGTTATGGGCTCCACAAAAAAATTTTTTTAAATAAAAGTGGTCCATATATAAAAAAAATGATTTAGAATCAGACTTAAAAGTTTTTTTTAAAGGTTACCCATATTTGAGTAGACGCTCTGTTTATTCATGAAACAGCATATTTATTCATTTCCATTTACAGGCCTGAATATTTGAGAAATCTTATTAGAAAAATATGAGCTCTCCCGCCGAATTCGAATCTACGTACCTCTAGGGTAAACCGTTATTAAATCTGACGTGCTTTGACCTCTCGGCTACAGAGAATCTGATGGCCAAGCAAAGCCCGAATGGTGCTTTTAAACACAGATATTTCACGATTTGCGAAATATGCATTTCATACTCTAAATTAAAGTAATTGTTAGGAGTTAATTTTTCATTTATTAATCTTGCATATTTTATTACTTAAAGTGGATACTCATATTTGAGTAGATGCTCCGTTTATTTATTAAACAGTATATTTATTTATTTTTATCTACTGGCCTGATTGTTCGAAACATTTTATTAAAGAAAAATATACGCTCCAAGGTAGGATTCGAACCTGCGTTCCCCTTGACAGGAGAAACCGTCGTTAGATCCGATGTATTTTAGACTGACTCGGAGACTAAGTGCATAGTCGATCTAAGAAAGTTGAATAGTGCCTTATAAGATTTCTAGAAAACTGAGTACCTCATGAGAGTTTTCGAAAATATCTCGAAAAATCAATATTTTCGAAAAATTGTCGGCTATCGTCGTAGGATAAAAATCCTGAAGCTAGAACTTAGATACTTAATGTTAGTTTATTGAAAGTTATTTTTTTAATATCATGAAAACAAAATAAATTGTGTATTACCAAGAACTTAACTTTTTCTCGTTCTCTTTAGATATGCATATGAGTGAGTAACTCTGTATGTACGTATATATGTATCTATGTCAAACTGTCATATCTATCTATCTATCTATCTATCTATCTATCTATTATAAATTCGGATCCTGTTTATTCATGTTGTGCGATGTGAAAGCGTATAAATATGCTTGACGCTGACCCGGCTGCAAAACCTTCTCACGCACCGAGTCAAATGGTTCTGAAAATAATCACCTATTGTTGTACTTTCGCAGCTAACTTCACTTGAAACAAAAATTTCCCAGCTTAGTAATAAAAGAAGGACACATTTGACTTCAACTTTTGTCGAAAGAGAATACAATACCTTCTAACATTCTATTTAGAAATTGTTCAAGTTCTTTCTACGCGAGAAAAACGGTCTGTAACTATGCAGACATTATGTATAGCAAAATTTTTAAAAATTCGACTGTCGATTCGTTTCTATACTGAGTGGGTAGACCGATAGATATAATATACACTGTTTAAAATAAAAATGAGGCGTCTATTTCAAATAAGTGTATTTACTAAAAATAACGTTAAAAGTATTGTCTTTATCCTGCAACCGATTCGTACTTGTCAACGTGGCATGGCGGATCCAAGTTGTAAAGATTGAAGCTTGTGAGACCAAGGAATGAAGCCCGCCCAAACACCTGCCATAACAAAAGCGATGGAGTAGCGAGAATCTCACGACGTTTCGTCTGTGGAGAACGGGTTGTAGGGTGGAAGATAATGTTTCACTCACAAGGCCGCATAGACGCTTTTGAACTCTATGAAATCAGGTAAGTGAGGTTTGGGAATCTCTAGCCCAGATATGGCATCAATAGACCATTTTTGGTCTAATCTGGCTCTTAGGAAGATAGAATATACTTTCGTTTTTTAATATTATTTTTTTAATCATTTCACCCAGGCAAGGTAGGAATGCCACTAGTACGCAGGGGTCTACAGGAAGTGAAAGTGAAAGGAAAAAAGTATAGAGAAGATTGAGGAAAGAACAAAAGATGAATGTATTCAAGAAGATGGAAGATGACAATTAACGTTGCATTTAAATTTTTAAAAATTGTAGTTATCAGGGAAGCAAGTAAAAGGAAGGGAGTTCCACAGCGAGGAAGTGCGAGAAAAGAAACTGCTATTTTTTTTAGATTTAATCCATTACCACATAAATTTGGCAGCAAGGCTAAGCTTTGAACAAACGAAATTCATTATTTACATTATTCGGGCTATTGTCCTCATCTATGTTGCCATATTTATCACAACGTTTCAACGGTTGTAGGCTCCGACCTTCTTCAGGTGGTTGGAATGTCGAACTAATCTCTTTATTTCGCTCGCTGGTGTAGACTGTTCTAGTTCCACGTGCCATGTCGAATGGATGTCAGTTATCAGTTATCTCCTGTTAGTTCCCCTCTGCAAGTTCTCCACTGCCTTAACCAGGTATTGAACTGACACTCGTTGAGTCCTGTCACTGGATCTAACCAACGCCTTTATCCCCACAAGAAACTTTCTGTAAGACCAGAGACATCGATGAGGCCCACAAAGCAATAAAGTGTACCAAAAACATATCTGGGCGAATTGGGCTATAGTGATTTCACAATCAAGTGCCTATCTTATTTAGAAGTTATATCATTGGCAAAATTACGTTGTCATTGGAATTGTTAAATGAAATTGATCCGGACTTTAGAGTTGAGTTTTGCGAGTGGTTCTTGGCAAGATGTGTGCTAAAAATTCATACTTTCCACCAAATATTTTTTGGTGTAATGAGGTATTTCACTGACCTTCTTCAAACTTCTGGTCACGCCAGATTATTAACTCTCTCCCAGAAACAGTAATTGAGGGTTACTAATCATTTAACTTGCAATATAAACCACAGGAGAGATCTGGGAGTGTTGAATAAACCCAAAATATCCCTGAGCAACAAGGATGGCTAGTCATTCTATCAGACGGTAACATATACCTGGCGATCATATATATATATATATATATATATATATATGTGCGTGTGTGTGTGTGTGTAATCTCGCCGGGTATATATATATATATATATATATATATATATATATATATATATATATATATAGCCTCCTGAAAAAATTATTTCGGTTGAGCTCTCTGGGGAGGAAATGTGGGTTTGTAAACAGTGACTATTACGGCTAATAATGCAAGACTCTTCCGTAAATCGAATCGAGTTCTCTCAGTAACTGTGTGTTTATCTAAAAATAAATGCGCTTAAATTCACCTTCATCCCTGCCGTGCAACGGCTTAGGGGTAGTATCCCCGACTGACGCTAATTCAGTCGGGGTTTCGATCCTAGCTAGAGGTAACCGGACGTCTAGCCACACTGATGAGATGTGATATATATATATATATATATATATATATATATATATATATATATATATATATGGTGGTCAGTGGACATATATATATATATATATATATATATATATATATATATATATATATATATATATATATATATATTTGTTTATTATATATTTGTGTTTATTCAACACCTACAGAGACCAACGGCGATTTATATTGCAACTATGCTGAGCAGACCTTAGTTACAGTTGCTGGGAAAGAGCGTGTTAACTAGCGTGATCAACAAGGCCAGCACACTCAAACCCTCGTCCACGATGACTTGTGACTTCGACGGCCCCCAAGAGTTCCGTCTACCCAATTTAACTCACAAGGCTTGGGTCAACCCGTGGTATGATTTTCAGGCACTCTTCAAAGGTGCCGCACACTGGGATTGACCGCTCCAGTTTGATAACATCAGAATGCGAACGCGCTAACCATTCGGCCACGTGTCCATATATTTAATAACACGCACAAACTTACCAGACTCCATTCACGCACAAACTTACCAGACCCATATATATAAATAGCCGAGAAAAATAACAGCACTCGTGGCCTGACGATTGCATCTAGCATGAAACAGACTGTCGCCTCTAAGTGTTGACTTCTATGTTCACTTTTATGTTCACGCTCTATCTCTGAGATTGAGCACTTTATCCCATAAATATAGCACATCTTAAGACTATATTTCTTCATATATATATATATATATATATATATATATAATATATATGTGTGTGTAACAAATAAAATCAGATGTACATGTTATTTGAAAATTTTTATTTCATATATATATATATATATATATATATATATATATATATATATATATATGATTAATAGATTGATTAATAATGCCACTTAGATGCAAGTGGCTACTGAGGGTGAAACGAATGAAAAGACTTTCGAAGAAACCGAAACCCAATCCTAAACGAAAAACAAGGGATAAACATTTACTCCTGTTCAAATTATCTGGGAGAAGTATGAACCGGACGATAGCGAACTCTTACAAGTCGTATTATTTAACCCATAATATGGGGAGAAGAGGTGGATTCATACGTTTTTCTCAGGATATTTGCGCGTAAGTGAATATAACTAATCCGACTTTAATTGGAACTCGGCTCTCCATTTCCATCTCCAAGCCTTTATCAATTAAACCAACAGCATATTCATGCTTACAGCATCTGATATTCCTTAGCGGTCACCCTTCTATCTAGGTACTGACCAGGCTCGACGTTGCTTAACTTAGCTGATCGTCAAGAAGCTATGTTTTTCAAACAGTTTTGACCGTAACCCTGACCCCATATATATATATATATATATATATATATATATATATATATATATATATATATATATATATATATAGTTGTATATTTCGGCAGCAATCCTTCGTTTATGCATGTTTCATTAAAAACGGCAGACAAGGTGCTACGATTGAGTTTTTTATTTAATTTTTCTTGTGTTTGAACAAGAGCTTTCTTTACAGGACAAAGGGTGTGTAAGAACTGTCCAAATGTTTTGTTTCCGAGCGGTTTCGGCTATACCTTTAGCCATTATCAAGGATGATTCGATTTTTCAGCTTAATTGAGTGTGTGCATTATGTGTATGTCTTAGAGTGTAGTAGGGATGTTTAATTTCCGAATACGGTGAGCACATTGTGGCTTTGTTCGTAGTTAATATTGTTAAGAGTTGTCTTTTTCTTTTTTATTATTAAAGCCTCCATTATTTTTAATCTTTTTTACAGGTGGATGCAGTTAATATATTTGTGTTTTCTACTAGTATGTTTCTAAAGGAGTCCGGTAAATTTGTGTGCGTGTTTAATTGGGTTCTAATGGAGCTGTGATCGGATAGGTGTAACGTAAGACGTCTGGATAAGCATGTAGTTGTGTAACCGATGTAATTATTCATGAGTCCTGTTTGATCAGGAACACAGTTCCTTAAGGGGCATTAGAACTCATAGATAACTTTATCCTAAAAAATAACAATACACCAACTAAGTCAAAATTACATAGAACGAACATTATCTACATTATCTACAGTTCTTACACACCCTTGTACTCTAAAGAAAGCTCTTATACGCACACAAGAAAAATTAAATAAAAAGCTCAATCGTAGTACCATGTCTGTCGTTTTTAATGAAACATGCATATATATATATATATATATAGCGCTTGGACGCTAGAATAAAACAACACGTTCCTACGAAAATATTAAATAATAATTTTTCGTTGGGCGATTCCATTCGAAATACGTATGGGTCGTCGATTGCGTATCATCTAATAAATAATCCTACTTGCGCGTTGGATTTTAGTGTGACGTGGTTTTCCGTTTTGGCCAGGGCAAACTCAGTATTCCATCTCAGGGTGTTGGAGACTTTGTGCATCAGGTCCAGGCGACCGTCTCTTTGCAAACAAAGGATCTGTTTGCTTGGGCTTGCTGTGCTGGGTCTCTAGCATCTTGAGTGGTATTACTGTAATTATATACACTTTTATTTATCTTTCTCCTCCCTGCCCTTCATTCATGTCATCCATGACAAATATTTTCCTCATAATTTCTATTCCCCGTTAAACAGTTCTGATGAGAGGGGACGAAACCGGTTAACTGGTGTTTTATTTTAAATCTAACATGGCCGTTAATAAAAAATTGGTTTTTTTTAATGCCTTGATACGTTTCTGTACCGTCGCAAATATATATATATATATATATATATATATATATATATATATATATATATATATATATATATATATATATATATATATATATATATATATATATATATATATATATATATATATATATATATATATATATATATATATATATATATATATAGTATATGAAATCGTTGGCAGATCTGATATTATTATACCACCTCAGCTTCCGAGTGTGTCGCCGATCACGCAAAGTTGAATAGTGAAGCCAGGTTCGAATCTTGTCGAAGAGCAGATATTTTTTCTTTAATGAGATCAGCCGGATATTCAGACGGATAGGCGAAAATAAATAAATATGATGTTTAATAAATAAACGGCTGTCTGCTCACATATCAGTATCCACTAAAAGTAACGTTTAAAGTAATAAAATATTTCGGATTAATAAATAAAAAATCCTTTAGTTCTTTAGAAATTGCTTTGTTTACATTTGGATACGATACTAAGCACATATGAGATTTCGAGAATCTCTGACGAGAGTGATTTCATTAAAGGCACTATTCAACCTTGTTTGATCGTCAAATGTCCTTCGTGGCTGAGTCGATATAATCACCCTGGATCTAACGACGGTTTTCCTGTAAATGGGGACGAAAGTTCGAATCCTATCAGAAGGCGCATTATATTCTTTAATAAGATTTCTCAAATGTTCCGCAAAAATAAGTAAACGGAGCGTCTATTAAAATATGGGTATCCGCTAAAAGTAATGCTTAAATAATAAAATGTATCGGATTAATAAATTTTAAAAAAAAGTGTTTTTGTCTTTTGTTTACTGTGACTGATAAAAACGGTGTTGTTTACAAGTCATTTTTCATTCAATTGTCCTTTTTGTGTACAAAGGCATTCTTTCTTGACGACTGAATATCTGGAGAAGTTTTCCAGGGCGTTGGTTTCCCCGAGCGCTTTGAACGAATGCACTCGATATTTTCAAGGGCGTGGTTCATTTTCGTGTCAATCTGGACTGTTAATATATTTCTCTTTTCTTTTCCTCTACTGTTATTATTAATTCATCCGATGATACGACGATATATGTGTGCACCTCCAAAGAATTGGGATAACTAGAGATTGGCAGCTGATATCTAATCCGAGCTAGCTCTAATATCTCAGTGAGGGGAAAAAAACTGACTGGTTATGGGTGACAAATTATTTTCTGTCCTCCAACTCCTCTCTGACATACGAGGTATGGCACACCTCTCACTATTCTATCGCTACTTCCATGGAAAGTACTTGAACGAACTGCATTCCTTGGTTCCATCAGGTCTAACCTTCACGGCTAGGACCCACAATGCCACTTAAATTGCAACAAACCACTCTCATTCCCTCCGTATTCTATTGGCGTGAAGTGAGTTCCATTCAAACAGCTTCTTCGCGTGGACCACTGTTCTGTGGAATAAACTCACAAAGGGATGTTTCCCTGATTACTATAAACATGGTCTGGGGCACTTCAATGTGGTGTAATAGTTAGCAAGCTTGTCTTATCAGATCAGTTACGACTGAAAAGTGATCTACAGTGAGTGCCCCGTACATTCAACCTTGTACCACATCTAAGCTATGCTTATAAAATGAGTTATTGCTTAATAATTATCACTACGAAATAATGATGATCACATAATACACTATAGGAAAAGCCGGCTGACGAGTTAGCGCTATAGGCGATTAAGCACCTAGAGAGCGATCATATTTTTATTGAAACAATTCGAATTGATCAACAGTGTAAAAGTACGCTATAATGAACAAAAACATTATTATACTCCAAGAGTATTATAGCTTGGCTGGTTTGGCTTAACATTTTTATCTTTTTTTTTCGGTTTTCTTAGTGCCAGGACATTCAGAAATAAGAAAGAAGTCAAAGTAATCTTTTATGATGCGTATATTATTTCTTTCTTTGCGAGGTTAATGGACGATTTATAGTAGGTACCACAAAAAAACTTTCTAAAAATGAGCATACCATGATGAAAAAAGGTCCCAAACTTGAAAAGAAAAGTTTTATCGTAAAAAGTTTATGTCATTATTAAAAGGAAAGACCAAAGGATTTTTTTTATTATTTTATTAAATTTTAATCCTTTCTAGCACGTTCGAAATTCTGGTTAAAAATTTTATTTTTTCTTGCGTCAGTGAGTGGGCCAAAGATTAGTATAGGTATTTTCGTGTGTTTTTAGGCATTAAAAACACATTGTTATGAAAATGCTTGCAGAAATCAAATTATTGTCGTCGGATTTTAATTGAATGTTCTCGACTTATTTACAAATGAATTAAATTATATTTGGCTTCTTTTTTTTCGAAAATCTTAATAATAATTTCTTTTTCATCTGTTACTCCCACTTACTTAATTTTATGAAATTTCGAAAAATTAAAATATAAACCTCTTCATATTTATAATAGTTAAAAGCAGGACTCTTTGGAGTGCTTTGCTTATTGGAAAATATTAAATTTAATCTATTACATTGAAATTAAAACTAAAATAAATACTTCAAGCAAGATTTTTTGTTTAAAAAAATTAATTATAAACCTTAGGTATCGCGTTTTTGTGGAGCTCCCTTATTTATCGTAGATATTTATGAACTCCTGGAACATTTGTCCCGTAAACAATATTGTTGGACTCATGTGAGTCCGGGTGAAAATAATAAACACAAAACAATGAATTTAAATCAATGTACGTATTAACAAAAGTATTAGGATGTGTACACGATTGTATTAAAAGGAAAATACATTGTAACTAGTTATAAGAATGTGCTTGCTTGTATGTATGCGTGATAGTCACGTGCGTGTGTGTACATGAATAAGTAATTTTGAAAATCAACAGAGGACCAAAGAAGAGAACGTGGTTCGTCGGCAGCGTTCTTTATCTACGTTCAACTACATCTGGAAGCAAGAGTTAAAAAGCGAAAGAGAGAGAATATGCTTGCCTTTTTATAGACTTAAAGACCGTCCCTTCCTAACGGGCGTTTTTGGTAAATCCAAGTCGGATAACCCACAGCTTTCATTCCTGCTATATATTTAAAGATCCTTGATAAAATTCAAATAAGAATCTGCAATGTCATTGGGCCTAAATTAGAATCTCGGCTTCAGTCACTTTCCAACTACAGTGTAGTTTCACTCTGCCCTTTTTATAACAACTTTCATGGTAATTATTCTGATGACATTTCCTCTATGGTACCTTCACTTTATGGATTTAAGCGCAGTACTAGATTGGCATCAAGGTCTCATCGTTTTACAGTTGAAATTGATAGATATAACTCAGGTCCTATGCTAACAGTTTCTTTTCTCGCACTTCTCGCTTATGTAACTGTCTTCCGGCTTCTTGCTTCCCAGTTAACTTTGATCTTCGAAAATTTAAATGCAGAAGATAATGACTGACAAGTCGTTTTCTGCTGTCTTCTTAATTCCTGTTTTTTGTTGCTTTCAGTCCTTAATAGTATTTTTCTTTTTCTGATAATCTCACATACTCAGTAACCCCTTCCGACTTAGTGGCTTTATTGCCTTCATTGGGGGGGGGGGGGTGAAATGATTAAAAAAAACTAAGCCCAGAGTTTTATTAGTGGAAAATAGAAAAATTGTCATTACGTTGGACAAAATAATACCACTCGTAAATATGATATTACCTCTTTCCGAGGTATGCTTGCAAACGTTACTTTTTATAGCTTACGGCCACGTCACGTTGAAACACCGGTTCCCGTTTGATCACTAAAGTTAAGCAAAGTCGAATCTGGTCAGTATCTAGATGGGCGCTGTAAGTTCTGATTTGCGGGTGGCTTTATGGATAACAGCTCGGAATTGTTAATAAAAGATGGCAAAGAGTGTTGGACGGTAGATCCATCCCCAGTCCATTGGGAAAACGTGGACAGCAATTGGACGTGGTTACGCATGGACATCTGTCTTCTAATAATGTTCCATATTCCCTTCTTCCAACCAACAGAGCAACGTAAATCAAACAATCCAACAACAAACGTCTCCTCTTCGCTACGCAGTCGCACTTCTCTTTTTGGGAACATGCGAAATATGACCGAATTCGTTTTCGTCCATTTTCTCTAGTGTCAGAATCCAATTTGAATAATGCCTGAAATAATAGCAATTCGTTGTTTTAGAACTTTAGTATGTACTAGGTAGACCGAATAGCGCATCGAGCTATTTGTTTTCGAAATCACAAACAACAGAATTTAATCCAAGTAATCTGTACACTAATGATAAATTGCAATTATGCAGTGTCTAATTTCTCTGCACCAGAAACGTGCAACCAATTAGTGACATATGCTTGTTTTAATCAGGTTTTACTGCACAATGCAATATTATCTCTAACTTTATGAACCTCAGATGCAGTTCAAATATTTTTATCCGAAGATAATTTTCTGAAAGCATCCGATTCCTATATTTTTTTTAATTCTGGGATAATCAAATTTAACAATATATTACATTTGATTGTATAACTTTGAAAATTAAAACCTGTCGTCAGTAGATTTAATAAAATCCTGTCATTATTTGCATTTTTCTAATTTAAAACATGCCTTTCATTTTTTTCTTTTCTTTATTTTTCTAAGATCTGATTCAAAATGGCGAATACCAGATATTAAAATCAAACATTAATTTAATCACGGTGTTCTTATTACAGCAGTTTTGGTTGTGTTCTGTAAATATTAAATCGAAAACAATTTTATCGAATTCTGTCTGAAAGAAATGTTTATGTAATTCAATTTTGCCTGGTAACAAATAAGCAGAGACAATGGTTGGATAATATAATCATTGATAAAAGATATTTAATAAGAAATGGTGCTTTAGGTATTTTAAAGTTAATGACGAAGGAAATGAAGGCTATTTTTTACTAAATTTCGCCGCTTACAAGGATAAAGAACAGCTCAAATAGAGGCTTACTGAATGAGATATGTAATGTGAACGTAGAAGGAGTTAAAAGAAAGTGAAGATTATGAGGATAAGGAGGCTAGATAAGGATTAAACCGCGATTTGAAAAGGCTAAGATTGTAGCGTTCAAGGAAGCCTCCACGTAAGAGTTAGTTCCATATAGTAGCAGTTCTTGAGAACTTATGAAAATAAAGACTGGAATTTATATGAACATTTGCCATGAAAATAAGGATAAATGAGCGATAAGCTTGCAACATAGCGTATGTGGGGAAAGTGGGTGCAGAGTTTATAGGCCTACCCTTGCAAGACGGCGGAAACGATTTTGAACACACTCAAGAGAGGGTTAAATGTGATCATTTTGCATCTACAGTCCTGATATGGTGGTAATATTCCATTTTTGGTCAAATCTAGTTCATATGGAGCTAATACATGGCAGAAGGAGTGAAGTATTTTCTGGATCTAAACGTTATAAATAAGCAGAGGACAAATACCGAAAGTGAATGTTTTATCCTATCACATTAGAACTGAAAAAAAAAGCAGAAATCCACTTGTCCCTGTAATTGATCACAAACACACACACACACACACACACACATATGTATATACGAGGGTCATTCAATAAATAAGGTGAATTTTTCGGTATAAGGACTTCTAATACAGATAGAAGCTTACTTTTTTAAATTATTTTTCAACGTAGTCTCCCAGCACTGTTACACACTTTTCCCATCTGTGCACAAGCTTCCGTATTCCTTCAGCGTAAAAATCTTTGGACTGATGTCTCAGCCAGTCGCTCACAACACTTTTGACTTCATCGTCACTTTTAAACTTCGTGCCTCTCGTGAACGCTTTCAAGGGACCAAACAGGTGAAAGTCTAAAGGGGCAAGGTCTGGGCTGTAAGGGGGATGAGGGAGCAGTTCCCAGCCCAGCTCGTTGATGGTCTGCACCGTTTGGGCTGCTGTGTGAGGCCTTGCGTTGTCATGATGCAAGATGACTCCTTCTGACTGATGACCCCTGCGTTTGTTCTTTATGTCTTTCAAAGTCCTTGCAATGTCATCCACTCTCATCCTTCTGTCAGACTGAATGAGGTCATTAACTGATTCGATCACCTCAGGAGACATCACTTCTGTAGGCCTCCCAGGCCTGTCTTCATCCTCAACACTGCTCCGTCCTTCTTTAAACAATTAAGCCCACTTGTAGACATTTTTTTGGTTGAAACATGTGGCACCATATACAGTTGACATTCTCCTATGAATTTCAACTGGTTTGCATCCTTCAGCAACCCAAAACTTGATAACTGACCGCTGTTCAATCCTGGAGCATGCTTCTTGGTTGGCCATCTTTGTTAATCGCCAAAACTCTCAAAGTTATTTTTTTTAATCTGCAAAAGAAATTAAATCCATGTGGAAAAGAAGAAAAACAAAAAAAAAATAAAAAGAGTAAGCTTTTATCTGTATTAGAAGTCCTTATACCGAAAAATTAACCTTATTTATTGAATGACCCTAGTATATATATTTCGTTTGAAAGACGTCTTAGGTTATATTTATTTTATTCGATTTTAATCGTTAAATATTAAATTAGGTTCCCTATCTCTCTCTCTCTCTCTGTCTCTCACACACACACACACACACACACACACACACACACACACACACACACAGGGTGTATCAAACATACTTTTACACACTTTGGGTCAGCTTACTAACACTAAAACAAGGTAAAATATCCATATATATATATATATATATATATATATATATATATATATGTGTGTGTGTGTGTGTGTGTGTGTGTGGTAGCATATAGAAAAGGAAAACACACACACAACACACTTTGGTTCAGCTTACTAACACTAAAACAAGGTAAAATATCCATATATATATATATATATATATATATATATATGTGTGTGTGTGTGTGTGTGTGTGTGTGTGTGTGTGTGTGGTAGCATATAGAAAGGAATATTGTTATATTTTCTACATATTTTCTACATATAAAGCATATTGTTTTAACGGAAAATAAGGATTTACACCCTCACATTTGCCAGTCTTTCTCGCCACTTTAATAATTAGACCCTTGCCTGTCATTTCCGATGTGAAGACCCTTTATACAAAACTGTAGCACAAACAGGGAAAGCCGGCCTGAACTCCATCCGACGACATATTAGGGCACAAAGACAAGTGTCATAAAATGCCCGCGTCTGCAATAGCCATGCAAAATAGAATTTTATCTTCAGGCTAAGGGCTTTTTTTGACAGAGCAATAACATCCCCTACTTGATAATATTTTTATATATATATATATATATATATATATATATATATATATATATATATATATATATATATATATATATATATATATACCATTCTTGATATTTCACAAAAAAATTCTATATATAAAATTCAGTCACACCCTCTAAAATAGCTATACATCAGTGATTCTTAACCTTTTTCCTTGTTTCCACCTCTTTAAAAAAAACAACCGGTTCTTAAACCCCTATCAAACCATCAATCAGTTCTCGCAACCACTTCCAGAATTGATGTAAAACAATATTGAATATCATGTGTAAATCATTAAATAGTTGACTATAACTTCAGTTTGAACCAACTCCCTTTAATAGTTTATAAACTAACCCAACAACAATTAACTCCTACTTTCATATTATTCAAATTCCTTTCTGAAAATACTAACGAAGTGTTAAATATATCTATGTATAACTATTTTACATCATCCACGTCGCATAAATAATTATATGCAAGCACAAACATAGTTCAACAATATTTAAACATCATATTTGAGAAAAGACATCTTAACATTATTTGGGCACTAGTTCCACTCTTTATCAAAACAAAATTCACACTGCAGTGTTTCCAACTTTACTGCAGTTTTACCAGTAATTTCTGCTCGTTCTTTCCCTAAGTATACATTTACGCTATTTTGATGGTAGCAATTGGTAAAATTTCTACAGTGTAAACTTTTATGGCAGATCGCCAAACACTTCACTAGCTTCCTTAATAAACCAACCCTAATGATTTAGTATCCTCGCATCCCTAATGTGTGCAAGCATCCCTGGTTAACCGATTGAAACCAAATTTTGGGTAGAAGTGCAAACAAGCAAGGGGGTACAAAGTACAGGTGGTTTTACTGGGATGCATAACTTAGTACACTAAATTTTCATTCATTTTTTTTTAAATTAAAAGTTTGATTAACATACAAAATACCCCCGCTATTTAAAAATAATCTATCTATATACGAAATTCTGTGACCTCAGTTAGTCCGTTCGTTGATCACACCCTTTAGAATAGCCATACACTGAGCGATCTAAACCAAATTTTGGAAGAAGTGCAAACAGATAAGGGGGGTAAAAAGTGCAATTGCTTTTGCGAGATCTATAAACAAATCACAAGGCCAAACGCTTCAAAAAGTTGGAATTTGTCTCCGGAATGAAATATTTACGCATGGCCAGTTGTATGCCGTATGCTCAAGAGTAAGAAATCCTAAAAATTTATTCTTCGTTGTTAAAAAGGAAATATAAATTTTCTTAAAAAATATTGTTTACCATAAAGTCCTATAAAATTAAATTAAAGAAATTATTAAACTGCGAACTAGGTTTTTGTCAAAGTATTTTTCGAACAAATCAGCTTATTCAAATTTAATCGATTGGTTTGCGAAATTGAAACAGACGTAGAATTTATAAATCTCGACAAAAAATGTTAACGATAACGTCAACAATACTAAATAATGTGAGAATTTACACATGCGTCAGCGTGTTGCAAAAACATTCTAGTTTGTATAAAAAAGAGGTGTGCGATGATTGGAGAAAATTACACTCCTGTGCCTACATTTTATTTGTCTGTCGTAGTAAAAAAAAAGAAGAAATCTGTTACTCTGATAACCAACCTTGACAAGTTTGCAATCTCTGTTGTATATTTTATAATAGCTACTTTTTTCCCGTTTTAATTCATCTGGCGAAGAATGCCTGCAATATGTGTTTTGTTTGATGGATCGTAGGAAGATTCAAAAGAACAGTCATATTCAGCTCAGAATTTGGATTTTATTTTTATTTTCTACGTAAACATTAAATAATACTTCTTAATATCTGCATATAATTGCTACAGAAAGTCGGGTTATGAGAAAACGGTGTAGGTTTCGGTTCTACGAGAGGTCTCTGGCGACAAAGAGTCTGGCGACAAAATTTTCTGGCGGTAATATTCCCTTGTGGTCAATTTGTTTTTCTTATAAAATATTTAAATAAAACATAAAGGCAAAATTATCCCTGTAATCATATAATTTATTTCATTTTAATTGGCCTCCCAGAAAGAATATAAGACAGAACAATTAGATACAAACAAAATTCTTTCATTTTGAAAATTCTTTAACTCTGATAAACTAGCCAAGTTAGCCAACTCTGCGAAATTGCCATTCAAAAAACTGTGGAAATGCTGTACACACTATTTTCTCTTTTTACATACTAAACTAATTTTTGCTTTTTTCCCTAGTTTTATAATAAAAAAACCACTTAAAAAACACACAAAGTCGCAATAAAACGCCTATACTTTGTTTAATAAAATCTCCGACTGTCTGTAATTTTTTCACTATCGTCTGCTTTTTCCAGTTCCTTTGCCACTCAACATGTTTGTCATAAAACCAATCCATTTTATATCCCTTTCTAAAATAATCAATATAACGAGTCACTCGATTTTTATTTATTAAAAAAAGAAATTAGCTTTTATAATTAAAATAAAATTTCCTGCCATAAAAAATCAACATTTTTTTTTTCATTATTGAATGTCACGCCATGAGGTGGACGTGTGGTGAGAGGCGCGGGTGAGGTGGGTATGCGTGATAAGAACTCGAAAAGCCAAATTCGAATTCCAATCTGTTTCCTTATATTCTATTACGCGCAAATGCCCTTGGGAAGGGTATAAATCCATCTCCTCCCCCAGTTACGGGTTAAATAGTAAGACGTGTATTTGAAAAAAAAACATTATTCCTAAAAAATTATAAATCACTCGCAAAAATATTTTTGCAATTCAATTTTTTTCGGCTTTAAATAACCATCAAAGTGTTGATAAACCGTAAAAAAAACAAAGTAGTTCAATCAATCAATCATGTCAAGCCATTAAAGTTTCCTTTCTAGGTCATATAGTTAAAAGTTTGTGAAACGAGCACCTTCTATAATTGTTGTAAACTAAGAAGGGTTACTGAATAAGGAATAACCAAAACGGAGGTTGGAAATGAAATGGTAATCTTTATAACATCAACAAAATACAATATTCGCCAGCGGCATGAAGTAGGTAAACCACTTTTTTTTAATCATTTCACCCCAAGCAAGGCGATAAGGCCACTAGGACACAATAGGTTACTGGGAGTGAAAAAGAGTGAGAAGAATTTAGTGAAGTGAAGTGAGGAGAAATAACAATAAAAGAACTGTTTTAAGAAGACAGCATATGGCTATTAGCGTTGCATTTAAATTTTTGAAAATTGCAGGTGTCAGGGAAGCAAGAAATCGGAACGGAATTCCACCGAAAAGAAGTGCGAGATAAAAACTATTAGAATAGAACATACGGTTGCATACAGTTAGTTCAAGATTGAAACGTTGAGACCTAATTGCCAATCTAGTAGCATGCTTAAATTCATGCTGTGTGATCAAAGTAAGAGACACTCTCTTCTTCCGGAATGTTTTCCGTTCTGTTTTGTATCCTACTTGAAATGAATGATAGCATATCAACAATATGACAACAATATGCGCGGAAAATTACACAGAATTATCCATCAGTGAAATTCATACTACAACTTTTCAGCGCGATTTGCTGGCATAGGCATGGAATTTATCAGGGAGGCCATCCACGTCGCCCTGACTGATGAGTGAGCCCAAACCACGAATTCGAGATGAGTTGTTGCAGTAAAAACCTAATAAAATATTCGACATAGTCGATCCGACTCTGTTTTTGACAATAAGTTATTGTGTCGAAGTTCCTGTCGGAATTTTTCTTGCTTTGTTTCCCAATTTTCCCCGAGTTCTTTGACAGAGGTTCGTGAACATATCTGGTCTAACACTTTCGCCCCAGCCACTCAACCTCCGACGTCTTACTCTCTGCGTTGAGGTGTCTACTCGGTCTTAACCGAACTTAAGGGAGTGGCCAAGGTCCTCTGAGCATCTGTCTTTGGTTTGATCCAGAAAGCAGAAGTGATGTTCATCCATTCACGGTCGACTGAAGATGTAGACACGGTTAGAGAGTCTGTACTAAAAAATTTAGAATGCACGAAAAAAAATATATATATCTGCAAAAAGCCGGATAAACAACTATTCAATGGTTGAATTGTTAATGTCTTTTATATAGCAGAAAAGAATAGTATAGAAAAGAAACGGGTTACAGAAAAGAAAAGTAATTGACGTAAAAACTCATACACTGGATTCTAGACACAGATTATGATTAACTTTTTGTTAAATCGTCTCAGAACGATATACGACTCTTGCGATGGAGAGATACAGATTTCTGTGAGCGGCTTAAAGTTTATAGTTGCGTTCCGCCTCGGCAGTAGTAACAGTAATAGTAATCTTCGTGGTAGCAGAAGCAGCGGTACTTATATCAACAGTACATGTTAGCGGATGCTTCGTTCCAATCTCAGATGTCACTTCCTCTCCTCCTCGAGTCCCCAACTCGACTCCCCACGGTCTCTCTCTTCCGTCTGCAAGGAGATGGAGAGAATAATTCGTCTTGCTCGGGCCAAATTCTCTCTACTTCCTCTCCAAGAATTATCTCCAGTCTCTCGTATATGAACGATGATCAACAAAAACAAAAGAAAATACTTCGTGTAATTTTGTTAAAGGAGAGGGGTGGCTTGTCCGACGTTTCCATTCCCAGTGGTAGTAATAATAGTAGTAGTAGCAGTCTTAGATTGTTGGAGGAGTAATTCGCTTCTTCGTTCTTATATAAACAGCACATTTTAGCGGGCGTTTTGTTTTAATCGCTGACGTCACTTTCGTACTTCTTGGAGCCTTCAATTCAACTCTGCTCACTTTCAATCTCCGACATCTCTCCACCCAGCTTGACTGCACTCGAAGACAGACGGGCCAAAAACTACCACTTTTTTCAGCATAACTACGCGTTTTATATAGATAAACCTGGTTGGTTATAATCGACCCTTGGCCCTACTACTTCGCACGCGATTCAACCAAAATCATGTGAATTCCAAAGTTCCTCATAGCTTACTAAATTCTATTTTAATTTTAACCGATAGAAATTATTTCGACCATTTCATTGAGTACAACTTTTGCCCTAGATCAGATTTCCCATCAGTAAACAAAAATGCTCTGATCTAATTTCGCTACTTAGATCCATTCCAATTTCAATAAAAAAATATATACCTGTGTGTGTGTGTGTGTGTGTGTGTGTGTGTGTGTGTGTGTGTGTGTGTGTGTGTGCCCGACTCTCTTCTCTGTTACACTGGGGAATATGTGATTTGAATTTCTTAGTATTCTGTGTGTGCTTGGAGTGATTAATTTTTCAGGAATGCAGTTTCAAATAATTGTTTTTCTTCTATTTCTGTTAAAATGAGCTGAAAGCAAGAGATTCTTGTATTTTCGGGTTAAGACGGAACGCGTGAGCAAAGACGAAGCTTTCGAGAAAATGAAAAACAAAAACAACACTTATACTTAATAACAAGAAGGACCAGTTGAAATTCCTAGATCGCATAATGAGGAAAAGGGACTTAGAAAATTGGATATTCACAGGGCAGGTTGAATGCAAGAAGAACAGAGGAAAACAACGCATAACATATCTAGCTAGCTTGAGTAAATGGATGGCAAAACAAGGTTTAGGAGAGATAACAAAAATGCAATTACTAACAGCTACAAATAGCAGGGAATTTTGAAGAGTCAAGATTGCCAAAATCTTGAAAGGACATAGTGCATAGAAGAAGGAGAAAATGGGGCTGTCTGTCCGTGTCGACTGGGTGGAGTTGCGCAAAGAGAAACCTATTAAAACTTATACTATTCCGCATTAGTTTTATTGTTATTCAATTTATTCACTAGTTTTCCTGCTAAACACTTCTAAAAACTAGGGAAGTGTCCGAAAACGTTATAATATAGTGTGCATGTGTAACGCCATTCAAGGTCAATGTCTGCCAAGCGGCTTCACTCAGCGTAAATTAGTTCCTTTTCCATAGCGACTGTCCTGATACTTTTTGATCATATTGTTTTAACCAAATAGCGAAATCTCCATCACCTGAAGATTTCCAACAATGCCTTGAACGGAGACTAAACTATTACTGACAGTGTTCACTAAGTCTGAATGTAACTGAAGAGGTTGTAGTTTTACCATTTTTAATGCAACAAAAATACAATGTGCAGTAAAAGCGTTGAATAATTCTTCAGGTAGCGTCGTAGGTAGATTATCACGATGGAGACATGATTGATTTGTTTTTTACGTCTTATCAACCTCTTACAGGTTATTTAATGCCAGAATTAGATTCTAAGGGTTTTATTTTTTGGAGATAATAATGTTTTAGCGATAAAAGTCTTACTAATTAACCCATAGCTAAGAGAAGAAGAGGTGGCTTCATCACTCTCCCAAGAGAATGTTTACGCATGTGAATATAACGAAACCGACTGGAATTGGAACTCGGCCCCTCTATTAACAAATCCGTGTCGTTATCAATTATACCAAGTTTAAAGGCATTTGGTATTCCCAAGCGGTCACCCATCTAGATACTGACCAGGCTCTACGTTGCTTAATGTCGGTTATTATACGTGATATAGCCATACGCCACAACGGTGACATATCCATCATGATAGCTGATAGTCTAAGCACCGATACTTTGCATTTAATGCTATCAGTACGCCCAATTAGTTTGAATTTATTTTCCCATTTTTTTAGACTGGCTGCCGTTAAAATATCGGGAGCCCTGACTACACTGTTACTTAACCCATAGTTGGATTGACGGGGAAAATGGACCGGCCACTATGGATACAATACCTAGTTCTTTATAATATACGATTATCAAATTATATATAATATCAATCAAAACTATACAGTTGTTTTTCTGGGATACAGAAATCACAGAGCCGATTTAAAAATTCTAGTTGAGTTCGTTAGATTCCTTTATGGATCAATGTCTGCCAAGCGGCTTCACTCAGCGTAATTTAGTTTCTTTTCCATAGCAACAGACCTGATTCGTTTTGATCAAACCTCGTATGAGACGTGGGGTAACAGACGACGGAAAACGTGACACAGAAATCCAAAGGTGCTTAGGGACCGCGGAAGATGTGGTATGATGGGCGTTGTTTGCCTCCTGTTTTTGGTAAGTAAAATATAATATACCGAGTGCGATGGATAAATTGTCGTCTAAATTACGCAAAAATAACAAAAACACTGACATCTCATTTTTAACATATATGTTTACCAAAATTACACAAAAATATTTTGAAATACTAAAGAGTAAATTTATTCAATAAAATCGCCATTGACTTCAACTACGGCCTCCAGACAACTTTAGAATCTCTTGCAATTCTTCTGGACGATCTCCTTGTTGAAGTTGGTGAATGCTGCCATAATGCTTGCCTTCAGATCATCTTTAGATTTTTGTTGGTCTTTCGCTCAACTGCACCCCACACATAATAATCAAGGAGACTGCCTTCTGTGGAGTTAGGTGGCCAGATATTCGGGGTGATGTGGTCGCAGAAATTCTCTGATAGCCATAACTAGGTTTTCTGGCATGATGCAGTGTCCTGTTGCCAGACATAGTGTCTTCCAGCAGCCACTATCTTTACCCAGGACAGCACTACCTCCTCAAGACACCTGATGTAGGCCTCCGTGTTGAGTCTGGGGCCCTCACTAACAAATTCTGGACTTCTTTTCTTATCAGAACGATCAGAGTGATTTTTCCTAGCTGCTGTCCCTTTTTAATTATCATTAGACTCATCCAACTCTTTCCTGTTCACTCTCTTAAAATTGACACGCAAACACTCTGAAATGTTCGTATTGTAGCTTCCGGAGCGTATGCCAAACAGTACAGCATGCCGTTTCCATATTCTTGGTGGATTGAATTGCATCATGGTGCTCTTTTTCTCACAGATGGTGCCCAATTGATCCTACTATACGGTGCAGTCGGCAAAATTTAAAAAAAAGACGCATGCGCGAACTTAAAAGATATAAAATGGCAACAATTTACTCGTCGTCCCCTGTATAGAGATCATAACAATAAAGTGGGGCATTTATACATATATACAAGGATTTATTATCTGAAAGATTTGGTTATACTATTTCGATAGATATATGAAAATTCTCGTAATGTGGTTGTTAAATGTTTCTGATATTTGCGTTTGTCTTGGTGAATGAATAAATTATTTGCAAGTGTCTATGATCAAAGAAGCAATATCAATCCTGAGAGAAAATGATATTCGTGTAAAACCTATCTGTGGTCTCCATTCAGCTTAAATCTACGCGCTCTTTTTGTGAGAAGCCGAAGAAAAAGAGTAAGTCTCTAAATTTTCCGCCATTAGAGCGGTTTCCTTTTTTTATGGAATCATGGGAATTTTTTTTTCATTTCTCGTGATCGCGAGATTACTACAGACGTCTAACACAAATTAAGCAAAATTTCAAGATGTAGGAAAACAATCATCAGAAAAAAAGTAAACTGAATTGTTATGCAAGATCTCTCTTCCTTTTATGACAGTGAATGATAGGCAATGTCTTTACAGCTGAAAAAAAAAGACTTGAAGTTCACAAATATGTGGTGCTCTCAACGAATGCTGGGAATTCCATGGCCAGAACAAATGTCTAACAAGGAGAGCTTAAGGGAAATAGGAACAGTCAGGAGACTTACATTTATAATCAGAACGAGACACGCGGAAAGGTAATGAGGAAAGATGGCTTGGAGAATCTAACACTTACAAGAATGAAGGAATGAGACTCACTCACGTAAATAAAGAGCGACACAATGAGCTTGAGCGAATTAATCGTCTCGTAGGCATTTCTTCGTGTTTAATATTTACAACGAAAATTAGCAAATCTGTCTGAGATGAGCTGTTGTGACTATTTACACTGTTCAGACTGTTGTCCTCGTCCTTATTGTCATATTCATGACGTTTCGGCTGGTGTAGGCTCCTTCGGGTGATATACGTTGGGAGTTCGAACCGAACCTTTTATTTCGTCCATCGTGGTAGATGTTCTTGTTCCACGTGCCATGCCTATTCCGGATATATCAGTTCCAGTTATTTCACTTTAGTAACTCCACTCTGCAAGTTTGTGTCCACCTCTGTTTGGCCAGGGATTGAACTCTGTTGTAGCATACCTACGGACAATAATGTGTATGTCCCCATTCACATAAATACAGTAGTAAATACTGTATGTTGGTCTGTAGTTGGAGATTCATCTCCAGCTAAGCTAGTCGAACTCTCTGCCTCTGGGCAGAGAGGATCTCCAGACGACGCTATGTCGAAGGGCAGGGTCTCGTCTCGGGAAACAGCTACCCGACCCCGTTTTATACGGGGTCTACGGGGAATTTTTGTCCGGATACCCCATATTTAATTCGGCCTTGTGCCACATCTGACAGCGTGGGGCGACTGGTAGATATTCTGCAGTTGGAGATTCATTGTGGAATTCACTTGACTTTCTTCTAGCAGTTGACTACTTCTTCTACGCGCCACTGGCGGATCTTATATATGTTGTTCTTGTCCTAAGTATTATCGTTCATTATCAATCTTCGTGCGATTATTCAATTCAGTAACCTTCCCTCGGTTAGAACATACTCACAACTCTTTGAGTCAAGTCACTGGATTACTTCAACCAACGCTTTTATCCACTGGGTTATGCGTAGAAAATTAGAAGTGGTAAAGAGTTACAAGTGACTTTATGGGGAGCCACGTGTGTTCACATTCTGAAAAGACAAAAAGATGTATATGTATTCGCATTGTTCACGCTATAGTTCACGTGCTCTTAAAGTTTATATGGCGCCGTCCCAAGTTCTTATCAAAATCTATATTACAACATTAAAGATCTCTTTTAGTCATAATGTAAACACTAGTGATGTCGGAAAAATGAAAGGTAATTTATGATCTTTTATTAATGACTCAACGCTCTGATAACGTCCGTTAAATCTGAAATCCATTATACCTGGGTCCATTAAATCGATTGACTGTATTTATTTTAAGAATCTAAATTTAAGCAGTCCTGACTTATCGTAATTTATGATGTCTTTTGTAATATCAAAAATTATTCATCTATCAAAATTTATCAACAGGAGTCTCGTACTTTCTGCTTAATTTTGTGTCAATTTGTAATTATTGAACTTAAAAATACATCATAAATTACAGTGTTTGTCCAGATTAAACTTACTTTCCGAGAAGCAGAATATTTCATCCAATTTGCTCTTCAATAAGTTGCTTGATTTTTCTGTTTAACGGCATTTCAACTCCTTGCAGGTCATTTAATGCCGAAATTTAATTTCCTTGGGAAATAATAAAAATATGATATATATTATTACGTAATAATATATGATATATATTATTACGCTTTCCCAATTGAATACATGGTAGATGATACCCAGCTTTTGTGCATAAACAGTTTCAGTCAGTTTTGTGTCAAACGATCATTTCGATACATGACTGACGAGGAAGATTTTTTTCCCGCAGTAGGTTGAGAATATATACAGTCAGTTTCGCTGTATCACAGCTCCTCATTGTGGCTAGACGTCCGATTGCTTCAAGCCAGAATCGAAACCCGACTGAGTCGACATCAATCAGATATCTTTACCTCTAAGCGATCGTCGCAGGGTCGAACAGGATACGATGGGTAAATTATCGTCTAACTTAAAGCAAAAATGAAAATAACACTGGCATCTCATTTTAACAGACATATTTACCAAAAAATACATAAAAATATCTTAAAATACTAAAGAGTACATTAATTCAACAAAATTGCCATTGGCTTCAACCACAGCCTCCAGACGACTTCAGAATCTCCTGCATCTCTTCTGGAAAAGTCTCCTTGTTTAAGTTGATGAATGCTGCCATAATCCTTGACTTCAGTTCATCTTTGGTGTTACAATGAGATTTGTTGATCTCTTACTCAGTTATGTCCCACACATAATAACCAAGGGGGGTGCATTCTGCTGAGTTAGGTAGCCAGATGTTAGGGGAGAAATCGTCGCAGAAATTGTCTGACAGCCATAACTGGGTTCTCTGGCATGGTGCCGAGTCCTATTGTCAGACATAGGGCCTTCCAGCAGCCACACTCATTACCCAGGCCAGAACTACCTCCTCAAGGCACATGACGTAGGCCTCCGTATTGTATCTGATGCCATCACCAACAAATTTGGGACTTCTTTCTTATCAGAACGATCAGAGTTAGTTTTCTGCACTTCCATACCTTCGTAATCAACATCGACTCATCCAAATGTTTTTGAATCCTCTACACTCTCCTTAGATTGACACCCAAACACACTGAAATGTTCCTATTGTAGTCTCTAGTGAGTATTTTAAGCAGTACAGCAGGTCGTTTCCAAATTTTTGTCGGAGTGAATTGCGTCATGGTGCTCTTTTTGTCACAGACGGCACCAAACTACTATACGATGCAGTCGACAAAATCAAAAACATGCACGCGCAAATTTAAAAATATAAAATGGCGTTAATTTACACATCGCACCCTATACATTTTTGTGTGGACAAAATTGCTAGAGGCGGAGATATGTACAGTATTTACATTAGTCGGACTATTGTCCTCATCTTTGTCGCTATATTTGTCACAACGTTTCGGCCGTTGTACGCTCCGGCCTTCTTCAGGTGGTTGGAATTTCGAACCGAACCCTTTATTTCGATCACTGGGGTAGACTGTTCTAGTTCCACGAGCCATGTTTTGATGGATGTCAGTTATCAGTTATCTCCTGGTAATTTTCCCTCTGAACGTTCTCCACTGCCTGAACCGGGTATTGAACTCACACTCTTTGGGTCTGTCACTGGATCTAACCAACGAAACGTTGTGACAAATATGGCGACAAAGATGAGGACAATAGTCCGACTAATGTAAATACTGTACATAATACCTCATCTCAGAAATATAGACAGGCGGAGATATGTGTGTTTTCGTGTGCTTCGTAATCAACATTAGACTCATCTAAGGTATTTTTTCATCTTTTAAAAATTTAATTAGAATTAATTTATAAAGTTTTAAATCTTTTAAATGTCTGTATTAATTTATAATGGTTAGGTTATATTGTTATTAAGTAAAAACTATATTTACTAATCATAAATGGAAAAGCTTACTACAATTCAGCGATCCTCATATTTTCAAAAGAATTTCGAATTTTTTTGTGTATCTAAAAACGTACCAATTTTTTTTCCAAATACGAATGTCCATACACGACATTATCAGAAAATAAGAGCGATAAGTACAGTAAATTTAAAGCCATAGCACCTAAAATTCAATGAAACATTATATCACTGGGCAGTTAAAAATTATATGAAAACGACTCTCACATTATATTCCTCTAATAATTTTTACAGATATGAGCACATTAGAAAAACATTAGATAAATTTATGTCTGTCAGTTAAGCTAAAAACCCGTCAACAATTTAAATAAATACCTACCGCCGTGTTAAAAATTACATTTATGCGATATTTTAAAATTAAATTGAGTAGTATTTGTTTCAAATCAGATTAATTAAATTAAATCAGTTAACATTCCTCAGATAAAGCTTCGGAAAAGTATATTTTTGAAAGATTTTCTAATAAAGAGAATTATATTATGATGACAGATATCTAATAATGGCGATAAAATCAGCGTCTTTCTGCGATTTCAAAACAAAACACATTCCAGTCAATTTAAATTAATTTTGAAATACAGCAATGTAATATGCTTATTAAAAGTATAAAATTTAACCCTGTAGATGTACCTATATATCATAGATATGTTCTGTCAGTAATATTTGCATTAATATCTGACCACTGACAATGATGTTTTTTTCTTCATTCGTGATGCATTTTATAATAAATTCATCTGCAACCTATTTATAATATTCCCTGTTCTGTCAGTAATATTTGCTTTAATTCATGACAAGTGGAAATCCCATTCTTCATTTTTTTTAAGTATTTCATTTAAGATATGAATAATTGTCAGTATTTTTGTATTATTTCGAGTTATTGTTTTCATCTTGGTCGATATAGATGTTATTATAAGCACAACGTTTCGACCAAGTAGACTCAGGTCATCATCAGGTTCCCATTAATTGGCTGATGACGAATATCTGTTGATTACCGTGATATTTGTGGCGATAGCCCATCTGATCTTGGACCGAGAGTAAGATCAAAAAACAAAAATGCACTAAATAATCAAAAACATTGCAAAATATTTTTAAAAAAACACAGAATCAATGAACAGACTTCATTTACTTGAAATCGATTTTAACACAGCAACATTTAAGTTGCATCTGTAATAGGATTAGGAATAGATTTAAAAGTCAGTAAACAAAATAGTTTTTAGAAAAACTAAAATTAATTTTACTTACCAAACTTTTCAGTAATTTCTCTCAAATAGCATACCGTATATATTTGCGTATCAAGCGAAGACCTAATTTTGCAGCTAATTTTAAGGGGGTCGCATCATACATGTGATATAAATTTAGCGTATGCACTGCTGGCCCTGGCTACGCTGTTGACAAAAATGCATATCTATTCACTGTAGTCAAATTACCTTCAAATGTCGCATGATACGTGAGTATAAACGGTATTTCGTATATAATAAATCTCTTCTGTCAGTAATATTTGCATTAATATCTGACCACTGACAAAGATGTTGTTTTTTTTTTCATTCGTGATGCATTTTTATAATAAATCCATCTGCAACCTCTTTATAATATTCCCTGTTCTGTCAGTAATATTTGCTTTAATTCATGACAAGTGGAAATCCCTTTCTTCTTTTTTAAGCATTCCATTTAAGAAATGTTTGTATTATTTCGAACCCTTGTTCTCATCTTGGTTGATGTGTTATCATTGTTACAATGTGATGACAGCCTATCTGACCTTTCACCGTGGGCGCGTAGCCATGTGGTTAGAATACTAACATTCCGATCATGAATTTTGGATTCAAATCTCAATATGGTCGATTTGTCTGGGGAATGACTTCTAGTAAATATCGACCTGGGAGAAGATCCCAGAATGCATCACCGTTGGGAAGGGCCATAAAACCTTAGCATGGGTTGATCCAAGCCTAGAATTAGACGTGGAATTAGAGAACTTTCCGAAGACGCCGATGGTTGTGCAAACACGAAGTTACAAGTCGCCGTAGGCCGAGAAATTAAGAGTATTGGCATTGAACAACACCTACAGAGTCGGCAGATAAGCAAAAAGACATATTTAGATAACAATGATTAGCCATATAATACAATGTGATTCTAATTAATGTTAATATATGCGTTGATAATGGTGTTGTAATTGCACCGAAGCTGCTTTACGTTAAAATGAATTGTAAATAATTTTCTTTTTCTTTTTATCGGTATCACCCCATACAAGACAGTAACGCCACTAAGACACGGGGGATTACAGAGTGAGGCAGAATTAGAAGCAGAAACATCAGTGAGAGTGAAGAGGAAAGAGTAATTAGGTTATTACATTTAAATTGTTGCAGATTAAAGTTGGCTGGGAAGCATGGAGCTGGAAGGGAGTTCTATAAACGAGAAGTACAAGACAAGAAATTGTTAGCATAGAATTTTCGGCTAAATCTAGCCAGCTCAACTGTAAATTGATGAGATCTCGACGCCAGTCTGCTATTAAGCTTAAATTCAAAAAGTCTAGATACCATAGCGGAGAGCTCATTCTGACAATTACCATGAAAGTATATATAGAAAAGGCACAGAGAAGCAGCCTTACGGCGATGAAAAATTGAAGCCGATCTGTCAGATCAGGCCCAATAATATTGCTGATTCTCCTTTGGATCTTAGCAAGGAGCTCAAGGTAAATAGCAGAGGCACCGGACCATATGTGGTAGCAATATTTTAAGCATGGACGAATGGTAGACTTATAGATATATAAGATAGATTCTGAAGAGAAAAATTGTCTAGCACGACACAGTGAATCCGCTTTCTTTGCAGCTGATCTACCAATAGATTCAATGGATTTACTACATAATTTCAATGTATATAAGTTTACTATAAAATCAATTAGATTTAATTTCACGCCATAAAATTTTGCGAGATAAAACGATTTACGATAAGAATAATCTACAAAACTTTTTATCTTAATATGTATGGCAAATGAACAGAAACTTGGCTGTAATACATTAATACTCTAATGTACGTATCACTGAAAGAATCAGATGGTTAAATGTATAATTGCCATGCAGTGTTAAATTTTTAATACAGAAGGCGGTGCAAATATTTTTTGCTATAAAAAATCAGTGAAAACATTTTACGATAGAAATTCATTGTAAAGGATTACTGTTAGTCATAAATTAAATCAAGTAAATTCTTTTAAGTGCCAAGTCGTTTTAGGACGTGAGGCATCATGGCTCTAAATGACTTCCTAACTTTTGTTACTCAAAGTAATCCTAGATATTTTACTATCCCTCTTTGTCCCTGTCCTGCCAGATATTCATTAGGCAGCTTACTTAGTCCTGGGTTTGACGATAAACTACATCCGGTAGCAAGGCCTCTGACTGGGAGATTGGAGGTTTTGAGGAGCGTGGAAGTAACTCTTAATTGCTGTTGTTCCTATGTCCACCCTGATTTGGGGTGGTAGATCCTGTTAGCATCCCAGCTATGTCAAACAATGAAACTCCAACTATAAATAAAACAGTAAGAAAGTATAAAAACACATTTTTATAATAAAAATACCAGCAATGCATGTTATGTAACAATATAGCAACAATACGTATTTATAGCAAAATTACCAACAATACATGCTGAGTAGTAGAATTACAAAGAATACATTTTATCGCAAAATGACCAACTATATATTTTATCTGTAGTGTATGGCATAAAATTGCGTTAAAATATATTTAGTTGAAGCTATATAATTGTGCTCACAATATTTAGATTTTGGCATTAAATAACCAATAGTGGTATTGATATGCCGCTAAACAATCACCCAACTAAACAACCAACCAACATGAAAGAACTTTGATGGCATTAATCAAAAATATCCTAAAATTTCTTAAAGGAATCAAACTGTATTCCAAAATATAACTTCAACAAAACTACATAAAACATACACACCACCAACACTAGTAATTATGTCCACACAAACATGTATATGCACAAAAGCTGAGTATCATCTACCAAGTATTATGTTGTGAAAGCAGAATAACACATATAATATTTTTATTACATTAAAGCTCCCAAGAGATTTAAATTTAGGCATTAAATAACCCATAAGGAGTTGATATACCGTTAAACAGATAACTCAAATCATTTCCACTGCTTTTCAGGCGTTCAATGTCCTGTGGGTGCTAAATATTCCGAGCCGTCTTTCTGTATTATGTTTTTCAAAAAATTCAACAAACATTCTGAGTGTAAGTATGGTAATTATAATACTAGCCGTTTCCTTATAAGAAAACATTTGACATTCATTGACCGAGTAGCCAGTACCACTGTCGGGGGATATTTATAAAATCTGTCTCTTGAAAAGAGTTTTCAGGAAAGTAGTTTTCTCAAGTCTACTACCCATTGTCGACCTTCCCATTATTGATGACGGTTTCTTTCCTAGCCTTTTGTTTAAAGTAGTATGACATCCATTTTAGTTGTTGCTGCAGTTGGTAGTCTTCCAGTGATGTGGTTTCTGTTATTTCAGACAGATCATTCTGTAGCGCCAGTCTATATGGTTCGAAGAAGTGTAGTGTTCACCAAGACCCACAGGCTTCATTCATTCAAAGCAAATTTTAACCATTGGGTTTTAAAAAAAGCGGTTGTATACAGTAGATAGATTAGATATTTCTGAACAGTTTTGGCGCCATGCATGACGTCCATATAAACGTTTCCATTTGACGCGGCTATTTAAGAGTTTTCAGGCGAATGTTTTGTTTTTTAATAATTCGCGGTGTTGGGCGAAACTACCTCTAGCGCCGCCTATTCTATGTTTAGTTTCGTAATTTCCAATAAAAAATCTGTTAGTAAACTAAGAATAGTTTTTAGCTAGGAGAAATAAACTACATCCAATTTCAAAATTTAATTGCGTAATCCCAACTTAACGTAAATAAACAGTATTCGGAACTAGTATGGAGTAGGTCCTCCATTTGCTAATTTCAGTGCTTGTATTCGATTTTCCAAGGATTTGATCAACAATCGTCTGATCCATATTTTGCCACTCCTTTAGTAAAGTTTCTTTAAGGGTTACCACTGATGTGATTTTGGTTGCACGCTCTCGAAGTTTTCGATCAAGGTGATCCCAAACGTGCTCTACTGAATTCATGTCAGGACTTCGGTCTACTCAAGGCAGTGACTTGATTCCTTGCGATTCCTTCCAGACATTTGCTACTTTTCTCGTATGAAATGGCGCTCCATCTTCTTGAAAAAGGTAGACATTCTTGTCAAACTGATTGGTTTCTAATAGTAGGAGTATTCCTTTCTTTAATATTTTACAGTATTTTGGACAAATTCAACCCCTCGTCAACAAGAATCCAAACCAGACAGCGCCCCACACCATTACTCCAAACCCTCCATGTTTCACGGTCACCTGCAGACATTCAGTGTTCCAAATCTCATTCTGATTTCTCCAAACATAAAATTGTCTCGAATTCAAATATTCGCAGAATTTCCTTTCATTTGACCAAATTACAGACCACCAAAATTCAAAATCTTTCTCACCACATATGGCGACATTTCCATGCTGTTGGCGACATCTTTGACGCTCTGACGACGGTTTCTGGTGACTTCCTTCTTCAGCACCCTTTTCGTTCGCTCAGACGATGCTTGGTCTTCCTGAACGTTGTTCCACAAGACAATGACCTTTTTCATTACATTTTTCGACAATATTATTAACCTTTTGATGATTAACTTGGAAAAACCTAGCAATTTCTCTATTTGACTTGCCACACTGATGTCATCCTAATATTTGCCCTTGTTTAAATTCACCAATTTCCTTACTTTCGCTTTCATTGCAAAATATAAGTCAGCTATCATTCATAGATGAGAGTACCTTGTTACTAACACGATATTGTCTGAAAAAAAAGAAGAGACGTTATTACACAAGCCAAAATTTCTGTAATCTAGGGTGGCTAAAAACTTATCATAACCCACTGTAAAATATGCTGCGATAGAGGTAGTTTCGCCCAACACCGGAAATTGCGGTTCTATAGAAGTATGCTGGGAATACCATTGACCGAACATGCGAGCATGTTTTAGAGAAAATGGAAACAAAAAGGACACTGATACATCAGGAAGAGACAGTTGAAATTTTTAGGGCACATAATGAGGAAAGAAGGTTTGGGAAATTTGATACTCATATGAGAGCTTGAACGCAAGAAAGACAAAGGAAAGCCGCGCAAAGTCTACTTAACGAGCTTAATAATAGATGGTGGAATAATGTTTTTGCGATATAACAAAACGACAAAATTTATTGAGAACGTGTAGAGAACGATGATCGCCAGCGTCCTGAAAGTACAGGGTAAATAAAAGAATAATAATAAGAAGAATTATATTTTTGTATGTTTTAAGCCTTTGCTTAAATTCTTTCTATCATCTGTGGCTGTTTCTACGGACTTTTCATTTTTTGTGTCACGTTTGTTAAAAAAAAGGATGTCCAAATTACGAATTGCAAATCAGAGTTACCAAAATGAAACAAGTGCAGACATTTAAATATCTTGGAAGTGTTTTAACAGAGGACTGAAAGTACAACACTGAAATCCGAAAGCGTATTGTGATAGCCAAAGGTGCCTTCCAAAAGCTAAGCAGGGTATTAAGAAATAGAAAAAAACTTCACTAGAAACAAGAAAAGGAGTACTAAACTGTGACGTGATATCAGTTTTCCTGTATGTCAGTGCTGGTCAATTTCCTCCGAGATGAAAAAAAAGAGACTTGAAGCAACAGAAATGTGCTTCTACAGAAGGATGCTGAGGATATATATGAGCAAAGACAAAATTTTAGAAAAAATGGAAACAAAAAGAAAACTTATACAACACCAGGAAGAGGCAGTTAAGGTTTCTGGGGTACATAATGAGGAAGGAGGCTTAGAAAATTTGATACTCACAATTAAGGCAAGAGATACAGTGAAAATTAACGCAGGACATACTTCGGGAAGTTGGGTAAATGGATGGAGGAAGAGGGTTTAGGAGAATAACAGAAAGACAAAATTTATTAAGAGCTAAAAGGGACAGGAAGTCGTGGAGAATCATGATCGCCTACGCCCTGGAAGAACACGGCACACGAAGACGAAGCAGATGGTTAAATACCTGTACTGTGTTGATTTTGACGTACCCTTTACACGACTCACATCTAGGATTGTCTCGTTGACAGTGAAATAGTTATTATATGTAATAACACTGCCGGCTTCATTCTGCTACTGGCGACATCTTTAAAATGACTCCATCTAATTTGACCAGAATGTTAAGCGTAGTAAGCAGAAATCTAAAATGAAATTGTCTCCCGACCTCGAACCTCAGCCTCTGGCCATTATATACAGGTAAAATCAAATTATGGAGTATATTAAAGATTTTGCCAAAGTGCCGTTAGCCAACATAACGTAATAACACAGTGGAAATTCGGAAGATTTTACAAATATTCGGTAGAAGGGATGAAGGAATGGCGTCTTTGATTTGAAGTGGTACACGTATTAATAATTGAATTGAAAAGATTTCATCTTAGAAACTCAGATAAATTAAAAGTGTCACTACATCGGATTAATCAATAAATAATAATAAAATGAGGTGTGGAATAAGCAGGAACGAGGGCAATGAAAGAAAGATTAATGAGAAGAAATCGCTTTGACAGCCAGAAGCATCTGTGGCTACTACCGTGCAGGTATTGCTATATGGTGTTGCGCGCTCCCAGTGTTGAAAGGAACGTTGTTCTGGTGTTTAGCTGTTTAGATTGACGAGTGGTTCTCAACTTTTTTAGTTCACCTCTAGAATAATTAAAACTCTGGGACTCACTTTAAATTTTAATAAGGAAAAATTAGTCATGTAATTTCAAAGTAAGAAAATTAGAAAGAAATCTGAAATAAGCATTTATTTATAAGACATTACGTTGTATATTTAGGCTAAACGGTTGAAGATCCTTTTTTTTTTAAAAATACCTTTCATTCAGTATCAGTTATGTGCCATGCATGATACACGCTTAAGCTTTCGATACATGACTGACGGGGCAGATTTTCTCCCGCAGTAGGTTGCCATTTCTTTCTGCGGTAGACCAGTTGCCATCTAAGGCTATAGAACTCGGTTTGTCCTGCCATTTAATCATAGCTAGTGGGGGGGGGATGATGCATACCTTTTCCAAGTGAATGGATTCGCCTGGAATTCGAAATCGCTCTCCGATTCCTCAACCCGAGTCGCTATCGATTATTCCACCGTGCTTCTTTTAGTATAGTATGTGTAAAATGGACAAAATGTATGAAGAATCTGCTATTTATTTTTTAGAGAGGCTGATAATTACAGATTTAAATACCTTGAGGAAGGCAAGAGGGAAAGGATTATCCACTCCTTCTTAAAGACAAGAAATTTAACATCCGGTTTAAAACATCAAATAACAAAGATTTGACTTAGTCATGGAAGCAGTATATTTGGTGTGTCTGACTTTTTAAAAATAAAGATTTTTGAAATATAAAAATAATTCATAAATTACTTTTCTGTTAACTTAGTGCGCAACTGGGTACATTGCAGGACAAAATAGTGCGCACGGGCGCACCGGTTAAGAAACGATCATCTAGACGATTGAAGAGATCAAACAAAAACTTTAAAAAAAAATTATTTATTTTTAATTAAATCTGGTTTTACCTTCCTTTCCTTCTTTTTTCTCTATTTCTTTTTCTTTCTTTCTTTTTTTCTTTCTTTTCATTCTTCATTTTAAAAAATAATGACATATCAACATCTTGATATCTTCTTCTATGTGCCATGTCCTTTCAGGACGTTGGCGATCTACTATTTACTGTCCTTTGTAGGTCTTAGTAAATTTTGTATCTTTCTCCTAAACCCCGTTCTGCTAAACATTTACACAAGCACGTTAGGTAGGTTATGCGTTGTTTTCCCCTGTCTTCTTTGTCTTCAATACATTCTGTGAGTGTTAAATTTTCCTAGCCTTCTTTCCTCATTATGTACCCTAGAATTTTCAACTGTCACTTTCTGATTTTAAGCATAAATGTTTTTTTCGTTTCCGTTTTATCTAATGCAGCATCCCACTCCAATATCTTGCGAGTGTTACAGGTCGTTAGCAGCTGTAGGAAGAAAATTAAAACCTATGAAAGATGGGAAAGGCTCTTGACGAGTCAACAGTCAGCTAACTAAAGTCGCTGTCTCAATACAATCACAATAGCAATGGGAAACTAATCCACTATCATTCTCAAGAAACTTCATGACTCGTAACATCTTGATATATCCTGACAATATAGAACCTCAAATATATTCTTCCGAATTTCTGAGATCAGGAGTTATAATAATTTACACTATATATTTTGTGATGTCAATGAATGCTTGCTGTCACTTTCGTAGTGCTCGTTGCAGTAGAGACTTTGTAATCGCAGATACAACTATAGTAACGCCGTTGAACAATACTGGTGTCAGACGCCTTCGAACAACACTCGCACTAATAGTACTTGCTCGATAATATTCGCTCGACAAGTAACCACCGAACAGTGATCTGAATAGAGAAATTGTATAGTGAATAGAGTAGAAATAGTGATCTGAAACGGAGATCGTTAGATGTCAGCTACTTCCAACATATATGCGTTTCCTCTATGGTCACGTGGTCTAGTTAATTCAATAACAGGATTACCTGTGTTTGCTCACTGGCGATCTATGTTCAAACTCAAGTGTCGGCAGCGACATTTTATTCATGTATATCAATTTGTATGCAGAATATTATCCCCATCATTGTTGTTGTTTCCAACAGTAAAGATAAGGCCTCAAATGTACTATGTGTGAAATGGATAAAATTTAAACGAAAGATTTTATTTAGTCCTTGAAGTTTTACTAAGTCTAATTATTCTCATCCTAAAAAATACGCAATGTTTAAATCCTGACATTGAAACTTTAGTAAAAGCCTATATATACAATCGTAAAATGATTCCTGAAACATTTAAATAAATAATAAATAATAAATCTATTATAAAAATAAATCTATTGTTGAAATCATAATTTGGGTTTATTTTGCTTTACGGTATATCAATAGTTTATTTAGTGCCGATAAGGTTTTTAGGACAGGTTCGTTGGAACTGAATATGTATACTTTGTAAAAAATGGGTTTGTAGAGCAGTTTTCATTGACGTATTTTTCGAAAAAGGTTTTTTTGCTGGTATTTTTAAAAAAAAAATGTATTACTGTTTTTTGTTTTTTTTTACTATAAAAATCTATTTTCATACTTTCATAGTGTTTTGTACCCAGTTTGGGAGTTAACTATTTTCTCACAGCTGGGACCGTAACAGGTGCTACCACACCTGGTCAGGGTGGACCTGGGAACAGCAGCAAATAAGAGTTGGTTCTACATTTTTCAAAGCCTGCCATCAAAGGCCTTGCTTCCGGATGTAGTTTATTATCATACACAGGACGAGAAAATATAATTGAAAATTCAATAATGTAGTCGTAAATGACAAAGTTTAAGTCGAAAAGCATAGTTTAAAATAACATCTCTTTTCAGTATTTTCTTTTTTTCTTCTGTTAACTTTTTCGGTTTTTTCTTTTTAAGTAGTATTCTTCATAGCTTATTCTTCTTATTCTTCATAGTTTATTCTTTCAAAAAGTGCGTTCTTTTTTATTCATTTGATTCATCAAATTATAAAAAAAATATTATAAACTAAGTTTCCTTTACTGTTATTTTAACTTCCTTATTCATTCTTTTTTCTTTCTTTTTTCTTCTTTTTTTTCCAAGAGAATATCCGCTTATACTTTTCATCCATTTCTTTTTTGTTTGTTTTCTTCTTCTTGTTTTACTTTCTCTCAATGCTATAATCTTTTATACTCATCATCCTTTTTATTTTTCATTCTTTTTCGTTTTCCTTTTTCTTTTATATATTTTTTAACAGGAACTCCATTTGTTCTGTTCATTCATTTTCTTTATTCTTTCTTTTTTTTCTTTTTTTTTTACTTTCTTTCAATACAATGACATTATATTCTCGTCATTCCCTTCATTTTTCATTCCTTTTCATTTTTCCTTTTTTTAATATCTTTTTCGAACTGGAAATCCACCTACTCTCTTCATCCGTTTCTCTTTTCCTTCTTTTTCCTCTTCCGCTTTTTACCTTGTTTCAATACCCAAATCACTTATTCTTTTCCTTTTTCTCTCAAGACGAAATGAACATATGCTCTTCATCTGTTTCTTTTCGTCCTTTTTTACTTCTTCCTTTTTCACTTTCTTTCAAGACGTGACCCCCTCGTATTCTCCCAAGCTCCTTTCATCCTGTTACTCCTTCTCACTTGCTTTCGCTTCCATCGCTTCTGCATCTATTATTTCTTTCCTTTTTTCTGCCTGAAACGAATCTCCCGAGTTCACTTCAGCCACTTCCTCTGCTGCCCTTCCCCACGTTCACAACCAATCACCATTCTCCCTTCTAAACCCCTTTTCCCGCCCTTTTTTCCACCCACATTTCTCTTATTTTTCAGTCTTGATGCACTTATCACTCGAGATTTTGCCAGACTTGAAAGGAATACTTGTAAAAGCCGAAACGGTTTTAAGAAACAATAAGAAACAGCATCAGAGAACCATTCGGTTCTATTAAAGACCGAATCGGACCTCGTCTCAAAGATTGGAACACGCAGAGATTCTACAGCAGTCAACAGAAGAATTTAGAATATTTCGGAAATAAAAGCAAAATGAAGATGGAAAAGTTCTTTGCTCGGGGAGTGGGCGGGTTATTCCAGCAGTGGGTTTATTTTTGCATTTGATGCAAGAAGAAGAAGAGGCAGGAGAAATAAAAGAAATAGGAAAAGACGAAGAATGAAAAGCAATAAAACAAAAAAGAATGAACGAATGAAGAACGACAGAAGGGAAAAAATGTAAGAAGAGTTGAAAGAGTGGTAGAAGTAGAAAACAGGCTAAAAAGGAAAGGGGGGAAAGAGAAGGAACTGAAGAAGAAGAAAAAGAAAGGCTGAAGAGAGAGGAAGAAACAAAAACAAATAAGAAAAAAGAAAAAGTTAAACTATGAAGAAGAAAGAGAGTAAATGAAAGGAAAATATGTGGGAGAAAGAGAAGTGACAAAAGCAGAAAAATCGAAGTAATAGTAATAGTAGTAGTAGTAGTAGTAGTAGTAAGAAGAAGAAGAAGAAGAAGAAGAAGAAGAAGAAGAAGAAGAAGAAGAAGAAGAAGAAGAAGAAGAAGAAGAAGAAGAAGAAGAAGAAGAAGAAGAAGAACTGAACAACAGAAAAAGAATAGCAGAAAAAATAGTGACAGGTATAGAAAAATGAAAAAGAAAAAAGAAGAAATAGACGTAGAAAAGAAAAAGAGAAGAAAAATAGAGGTAGAAATAGAAAAAAGAAAAAAGAAAAAAAGAAGAAATAGATGTAAAAATAGAAAAACCGTAGAAGAAAAGAAGAAGAAAAAATAGATGTAGAAGTAGAAAAATATAGAAGAAAAAGGAAAAAATGGAGAGAGAAATAGAAACTTATAGAAGAAAAGGGAAAAAATGGAAGTAGAAATAGAAAAATATAGACGAAAAAGAAGAAAAAATATGAAGAAATATGAGAAAATAGAAGAAGAAAAATACTAGAGTTAGAAATAAAAACAAAAGGAAAACTGAAAACGAACAATATTAGGATGGTAAAATGAGGAAACAGAAGAAATATAACAATAAAAGAAAGACACATGAGAAGAAAAAAGAAAGAAGAAAAGCTTAAATTCATAAGATTGTTCCTTTTACTGCGGATCGATCCAAAACGAGTCAGCGTCGGCATCTTTGATGTCTTTCGCTTCGGATTCTGACGTCATACAACACGCCCACCCTGATACAAAGCAAAAATATTGCGTGCAAATCCATTTGTACCGAAAAGGAATAAATCCCAGACCTCTTGACTTTTCTCCGATGAATACTCTTTCCTTTAACTCTATTTTAATGAAAAATACATTAGTAACGCTATTACTGTAGGAACAGAATTCTTTTTTATATCATAGGAAGAATACTTTAAAACAAAACGGCGGAAGACTAGATGTGCTTGTAGGGAACTAAGAAAAGAGAGTTTGCTAAATGGTAGACGTGACTGCTAACAGACCAATGGTTTAAGATCAAAGGAACCAGCAAAATAGAAAACTGACAAAATTTCAGAATGTCTTGCGAAATGTGAGGGTTTGGACCGTTCCTAGGTTAACTGGTACATTAGAAATAGCGCCAAAGCCATTAGTGGCATGGCACTTGGAAATTAAAACTCGTAGAAAGTCTGAGACTGTACACGATGATGCTAATGTCTTCAGTAGACTAAGATCGTTGCTGGAAGTTTGAGGGGACTTGCACAGACTCCGCCATCAACCACCGATAACGAAATCGATTGGAATTCGAAATCGACTGTCCGATTTCTCATTCCTAGTCGCTATCCATTACACCACCCGTACACCCTTGTTACTTTCACTTGCGTGTAAGTACCCTTGTGAAATGTATCTCTTCTTTCCCCAGCTATGGGTTAAATATCAAAGCAGACAGGGATCTGTAGCCATGGTTGGCAACCATGCTAGGAGAAGTACAAGTCTAAATTCAAAATCATAACCATAACTTCTCAGCAATGGTCATACTCGTCTTTATTATCACTATTATCGCCATACCCCAGCCCCCTTCCAGTTCTTACAATCTAAAAAATTCTGGGGAATTATACTTGCAAACGGTTCATAAGCCGTAAAAAAACGAATCATTTAATCAATCAAAATTTTATCAGCGGTTACACATGAAATATATATATATATATATATATATATATATATATATATATATATATATATATGAGGAGTAATATTTCTGCTGTGGGAACGAAGATAATGTTTTAAACTAGCATATGATTTGGCATGAAATACACATAAAAAGCATGTTTTACTGGCTGCTGTTTTTCAGAAAATGCAAGATTGTGTTCGGTCGCCTGAATGGCGACCGAACACAATCAATTTCTTCTTCTTCTTCTTCTTCTTCTTCTTCTTCTTCTTCTTCTTCTTCTTCTTCTTCTTCTTCTTCTTCTTCTTCTTCTTCTTCTTCCTCCTCCTCCTCCTCTTCTTCTTCTTCTTCTTCTTCTTCTCCTCCTCCTCCTCTTCTTCTTCTTCTTCTTCTCCTCCTCCTCCTCCTCCTCCTCCTCTTCTTCTTCTTCTTCTTCTTCTTCTTCTTCTTCTTCTTCTCCTCCTGCTCCTCCTCTTCTCCTCCTCCTCCTCCTCTTCTTCTTCTTCTTCTTCTTCTTCTTCTTCTTCTTCTCTTCTTCTTCTTCTTCTTCTATGTGCCATATCATGGATGCGAGGCATCATGGCTCAACCACAATTTCCTATTCTTTGAAGCTTTTTTTCTTTATTTCTGAGATGAGGTATTGTAACTATTTACACTATTTACATTGTTCGGACTGTTCTCACCTTTATTGTCACATTCACGATGTTTCGGCCGTTGTAAGCTTCGACCTTCTTCCGGTAATATTTGTTGCAATTTCGAACCGAACGCTTTATTTAGTCTACAGGGTGGGTGGAGTGTTCTAATTACACATACGATGTCTTTGGATGTCTCAGTTTTAGTTAATTCCCCAATGACACATGACCCAGTGAACAAATTTGACAGATGAATTATGCAAAATAGGAGAAGACAAAATTATTCGTACAGTAGAAAATATCGTTTCAAATTGCTTGATTCGTGTAAGTATAAGTAATTTACATAATTATTTTATCGGTGAATCCTTCTAGATTATTTATTCAGTAGAATATTTGTAATAATTCCAGCAAAGAACATCACGTGGGGCATAAAGTGTCACCATTGCTATTCTCACGATGGTGAAAACAAAGGAACTTAGCGTTGACATGATACAGAAAAATATTAACTTCCACAAGTCACGAAATAGTTACAGCATGTTTCAAACCGGTTAGTTATCCCAAGATCTACGATACAGTCCATTATAAAGTGGTTTAAACAGTTTAGCCCGAGAGAGAATTTGCCCGGGAAAAGAAGAAAACCCAAATTATCACCAAGAACTGGACGAAAACTGTGTCGCGAGGTTAATCTAAACCCAAGAGTTGTTTTGAAAGACATCGTCAAAATTTTGGATACTGTGGGTATCAGCGTAAGTACTCGCAAAATACAACGTTGTTTAAATAGAAATGGAAACCGACCACGACGAACCCCTCTTCACAAACCATGTCACATTGTTGCTTGGTTTAATTTTGACAAAACGTTCTGGGATAAAAAACAGAAAATGCCTTTGGGAACAAGTACTATGGAGTGATGAAACAAAAATTAAGCTTTTTGGACATAATCATACGTAGAAGATTTGGCGCAAGAAAGAACGCAGTGGCAACATTAAAACATGGAGGCGGTTCGATGATGATTTGGAGTTGTTTTAGCTCGAGGGGCATTGAACAATTAATTGCAATACGAGAAATAATGAAATCTGCAGACTATATCAAAATTATAGATGAAAATCTACAACTATCAGCGCAAAATCTTCAAGGTCGGCGATTTACTTTCCAGCAAGATAATGATCACAAACATACGTCTAAATCAGTGACTGCGTGGCTTCAAAAAGATTACGCTTCTGTCATGACTTGAATCCTATTAAAAATCTATGGTAAATATTAAAAATTCGAATAATTCGTCGGTCACCAAAAACCTTCAGGTATTAGAAAGTGTAACCATTGAAGAATGAAAGAAAATCCCAGAAAAGACTTATTCAAATATCATCAAAAACTCTAGAAAACGATTGCAGCAAGTTATATAAGATAAGAGTTTATGCTATTGACTTTTAATATTGTAAAAATTGTTCATTTTTTCTATTTTTCATACTGTACGAATAATTCGTCTTTTCCTATTTTGCATAATTCGCCTGTCAAATTTGTTGCATTTAACCTATTGTTCTAAAAATAGAGATTTATATTTCTTTTTTGTGCTTATTAACATATAAAGAAGCTGGCATCATACGGGCATTAGATTCTAAGAAATGGACAAAAATAGTCCAAATTGATGGGTATACGAATAATTTCGTCTTTGACTGTATATATATATATATATATATATATATATATATATATATACCGAAAATGACTGAACTTCCTCCTCATAATGGTTCATTAAACATCATATATAAATAATCGAACTAATGCACAATACTCAGAAGATTACGTTCAAGCTTGAAACAGACTGTCACGTCTTGTTGTTGACCTCAGTGTTCACTTTTATATTTATAATTTATACTTTTACATATATATATAAAGATACCTTCTGCGGAGGACACTTGATTGGGCCTAAGGCTCAACAATGACACTTCATGCATTGAGTACATATTAAATTTTATTAAACTTGAAAAATATTTGATAAACAACAGTTTTCATCAAAATAATGAACAACCAACATAGAGCTGGCCGTGAGAAGAGCAGGTTTCTATTAGATGAAGTCCAGTCACTTTCAATGATTGTCTTTGGGACTTATTGATTGACATTACAGAGCTCACCCTCACTGGTAACTGAAGTCTTTAAAAACAAAAGGAAGATCTGGGTGAATTAAGGGGATTCTTGAAATTAAAACTCTTTCCTGGGCTTGTAAGGATCTCGGCTTCCAAGAGATGACGATGCATCTTTTTCACAATTAACCTTGTTCCATTACAAAGTTTTGGAGGATCCAGAATTCTCAACTGGCACATTTTCTTTTAGTTCCAGCTTGTGTGATGGCAATCCAGGAGGATTCAATGACTTCAGGAACTCTATTGGATAATTCATTGCTTGCTCTTGTTCAACCACAGTGTCAATGGAAAAGTACGTCGTGCTTTCTTTTGGAATTTCTAGGAGAATTTGCCACTTGATGCTGTGCACATTTGATTCTTGGGAGCGAATATGGTCCCCTCACAAAGCCAGTTTTTAATGTTTGGATAAACATGGTTCATCAAGTCTTTAATACTTTAAACTGAAACTCCACAGCCATTTAGGAGGGAAATATCTCCATTTTGGTTCATTTTGATGGGTCCATTGCCAAGCGAAGCAGCAAATATTTCCGCTTCAAGATCACTTGTGATTCTAACACTCATGTTTGTTTTCAGGACGAGTCTTTGAACATGGCTCAAGTTGTGAGATTTTCCAGGGAGTTGTGTCCCTTTAATTGAAAAAGGGTAACACACATAGACATTTACGCATTTATTACATAAGAAGATGATTAAAGAGTGTGAGGTAATTGAAATTTAGAGAGTTGTGTCTCTTTAATTGACAAAATTTGGCACACTCTGACATTTTCGTATTTACTATGTAAGAAGATAGATAAAGGTGAGATAAGTGAAAGTTAGAGAGTTGTGCCCCTTTAATTGAAAAGTGGGACACACTGACATTTTCACATTTATTATGTAAGAAGATAGATAAAGAAGGTGAGATAATTAAAGTTTAGAGAGTTGTTTCTCTTTAATTGACAAAATTTGACACACACTGACATTTTCGCATTTAATATATGAGAAGATGGATAAAGGTGACATAATTTAAAGTTATGGAGTTATTTTCCTTTAATTAAAAAAGGGTGACACATTTTCGTAATAATTATAGATAGATAAAGAGGGTGGGATAATTGAAAGTTATTTTCGTATTCATTATAGAATATATATGTATATACATACATATATATATATATATATATATATATATATATATATATATATATATATATATTGTATTTATTCATTATTTGTTACTGATTATTACATTTACCTGTGTTTATGTGTGCTTTCGTAATTTGTTAATCTGTTGCATTTTTGCAATGGAAATGATGTGACAAAATGAAAATCTATAAACGACGCATTTCACTGACATTTGTTAGTTTCTTCTTCTTTAGGTCAGAATGAAAGAGAAAAACGTGTGTAAAGAAAATCCTTTGGGATTTTTGATGATAATAGGCAACAATTAATTTACCTTATCAGATCCGACGATGAGAAACTAGTTAGTGTTTGTCAGCAGGTATCTTTCATATATATATATATATATATATATATATATATATATATATATATATATATATATATATATATATATATATATATATATATCATAAGCTATAATATCAACCGTAGATACCATCACGAACGATGCAGACGATGGTAAATTTAAATATATATTTTTACCAGAGTCATTTTTTCATGTAAATATTTTATGTTTACACTACATGAAAATAACATTGAGAAAAAAGTTGAGGAAATATTACTTCTCTCAATGATGGTAACGGGGGTACCATCAAATTATAGAAACAAAATTGGAAGCAATTGAATAAACCTGCCCATACACTACACCAGTCACGTTCACCCCTAAATGTCACAACAGATTACTTCATTTCATTTCACCTTCACTTCCCACCTTGTCTCATTTCTCGATTTGAATATTCAGATGAACGAGCACGTTCAAAAGATCACCATATATATATATATATATATATATATATATATATATATATATATATATATATATATATATATATATATAAAATAGAGTAGGTAAGTTGGTCAATAAAACAAAGCCAAACGAATGGGTACTAATGAAATCAGTACGAAAAACATTTATTATTAACTAGGTGATAAAAATGAAGCACGGAGATTGAGGTTCCAAGTTCGGAATTTTCGAACACGCCTGTGTTCGTCATCTTTTTCTCATATATATATATATATATATATATATATATATATATATATATATATATATATATGTGTGTGTGTGTGTGTGTGTGTGTGTGTGTATAATAAAAAAAGTTAATGGTCAGAGTTTAATTAGACCAAGAAACAGCAGTATTAAAAAGTACTCAATACACATATAAAAAGATAAAAATTTAACAGACATTTTAAGTGTGTATATATATATATATATATATATATATATATATATATATATATATATATATATATATATATATATATATATTGTGGATATATTAACGGATCAGGCGGGAGAAAGAATAATGTACTTACTTGGGTTGATGGACTGTTACCTTTTTACGAATTTGTTTATAGTTACACGTTCTCGTAGCTTGTTACCAGGTGTTCCCTGAAGTGTTCATCAAAGTAATGTTTTTCTCCGTTTTTTTCGATCTTCTTGTAACTCATTGCAAGTTATCAGAGGATTAAGCTATGTTGTGGAAGGAAATATTTTTTCGCAACTTAAGGTAAGTATTTTTGCTCCTTTCCTTGGCCTGCACCCTCCCTGGACTTATTTGGGGGTTGATATTTTCTGGGCATAAATATATATATATATATATATATATATATATATATATATATATATATATATATATATATATATATAAAAATATATATATATATATATGTGTGTGTGTGTACATACACTCACCTACTAGTACATATGTGTGTTCGTGTATGTGTTTATGTTTTTGCGTAATAAATCAAGTATATGAAACATAATTTGAGGAAAACACGATCAAAAAATATTTCAATTCACAGACTCCATATAGTGCTATATTCAAGTGGCAACAGATACATTCAATATAGAATATGACATCTCTTTTATGTCAGATCACATACACTCATTTATCGCGGCCTATTTAACATTTGAGGTTGTTAGCCATCACAAAATTCCAATGAAATGGAATTTTTTCACAATGGGTGAAGTTAGTCGAATGATTGATACGCTTAAAAAACTGTCATGAATTTGGAACAGTTCTTTCATAGCGTCATTTCTAAGACACGGAAATTAGTCAGTAAAAAAAATCTGATAGACGCAACTTGACATTTATCGTTAACACAACTTGTCTAAATAAACACTGACTGTCTCCTGCTTAACACACACTACATACGCACGCTTATATATATGCACATAGATTCAGGCATGTATCTATACCCACACACTGATATAGACGCATATATTTACATGTATACGCCAAAGTATACACCAATGTACACACATATGAAAACACATACATATATATGCATATATAGTCACATATATATATATATATATATATATATGTACACAAAAATATATATTCATATATACACATGTATACCCGCATACATAAATAAGCATATATATTCATATAATATATATATGTATATATATATATATATATATATATATATATATATATATATATATATATATATATATATATATATATATAATATGGCCTGCTGATTGCGTTTTGTTTTGTATGAAACAGTGTGTCACCTTTGGGCGTTGAATTCGATCACCACTTTGCACAATATCGGGTCTATTACTATATTAATTAATCTATATGAATATTTTATTTTATTACTATTTAAATCTATTATTATTATTACTATTTATTATTAATAGATTAGATTAATTTATATAATAAATTATAATCATTATATAACTTGTCTTTATATGTCCTTCTCAGTCTTTATTCAACTCTTACAATCAAAACATCCGCAAGAATAAAAGGGACGCTAAATTACATCGCTTGATCTTGTCTTCTTCTAGATTGCAGGTTATTTTTCTATTTTTACTATCTTAGTATGCCATAGATTACTGTAGCAATTCCAATTCTCGATTGTAACAATCATTCCGAAGTGAAATTTCTCTATGGACCACTAAAATATTACCGTAGACCCCCAGTTTGCTATTTTTGTGTGGACATCAGTAACGTTACATGGAGACCAGGGACCATATTTTGAACCACTGGTTAATAAAATCTGTTGGATTAATAAATGAAAAATCCATTCATATATATATATATATATATATATATATATATATATATATATATATATATATATATATATAAAGAAATATAGTCTTAAAGTGTGCTATATTTATGGGATAAAGTGCTCAATATCAGAGATAGAGCGTGTGTAAATATAAAAGTGAACATAGAAGTCAACACTTAGAGGCGACAGTCTGTTTCATGCTAGATGCAATCATCAGGCCTAACGATTGCATCTAGCATGAAACAGACTGTCGCCTCTAAGTGTTGACTTCTATGTTCACTTTTATATATATATATATATATATATATATATATATATATATATATATATATATATATAAATGGTGTCCAAAAATGTTTACACACTCTAAATAAGTATAAAATCAGTGTTTATTCAAATACAATTAATTTTCAAAAATTTAATAGAATTTACAGGCATTATTTTATTGTTTTTTCAACGCCCGTTTTCAAACTGACGCCCGTTCTGCTCCAGGCACTACTAACAACGCGAAGCAATGGAAATGCACACATTACCAAGTATTTCGTTTGGCATCATTGTGCATTCTCCTTAAATGGCTGCTCACAATTTAACAACTCTTGCAGGTTTTCTAGCGTAGACTTTGTCTTTTTCCCATAGAAAGGCCTAGTGGTGTGAGGTCTGGTGAACGCGAAGGGTATTCTACGAAACCCCTTCGCCCAATCCACCTGTTTGGCAAGATCTGATCAAGGCAGGATCGAATTCCACTCTTTGCCCTGAATCATCGTCCTTAATAGTAAGGACTAATCTTGGAATGTAACATTTCCATTGGCAGTGCTTCAAAATGCGTTGTACAGACGATTTTGAAACACCTACCTCCCAACCTGCTTGCTTTCTATGATTTTGGTGATACGTTTCCAGTAGACTTTCTTGCTTTGTGGGGCTTATCCATGTCCGTGGTCTTCCGGAACGCTTCTCATGGACATTCTGAACAGTTCCATCGACTTCAAACTTCATTTCTCATTCGAGCGATGATAAGTCGCGTTGATGGATCTGTTTGAAACTCCCTCCTAAAATGTCTTTGCAATTCAACTGCCTTTTCTCACTTCCATTAATATTTTAAAATGTATATTCTTTGTTCAAATCTTAGTTTCACTACCATCATTAATTCCCATGGGTTTAACTTGGAAACAAAAAAACATCAATTACGCTATCATATATTAAAGTGTGTATACATTGTTTTGATACCCTATATATATATATATATATATATATATATATGTGTGTGTGTGTGTGTGTGTGTGTGTGTGTGTGTGTGTGTGTGTGTGTGTGTGTGTGTGTGTATAAAATGCTCAAACACTAATATTCCGATTATAATTTATTAGATTGGAATCGTAATCACGATCAATTTATCAGACCTACACTGATGAATTGGATCGTGATTACGATTCCAATGTAATAAATTGTAACCATGGAATATTAGTGTTTGAGCCTTTTATATTTTATTCTGGCTCTGTCCTGGACTCCTGGACTCCTGGACATTGAGGTATAATCTGGATTCTATCCTCTTGGAAATATATATATATGTATATATATATATATATATATATATATATATATATATATATATATTGACCGCTCGGATCCGATTATGCTTATCTACCAACAATCCATGTTGCAGATGCCTGCTCAGGTATTTGTGTTTGTCCAACACGCACAGAGCCCACCACCTGTAGTTTATACTATATCTTTCTAACTATATCTTTCTAACTATATATATATATATATATATATATATATATATATATATATATATATATATATATATATATATATATATATATATATGAGTAATGGATAGCGACTCAGATTGAGAAATCGGATAGCCGAGTTCAAATTCCAATCGAGTTCGTTAAATTTACTATCATTCAAAGCTATGGGTCCATTTCTTCTGATCCCAGCTGTGGGTAGATAGCCGGACAGATTGGGTCCCATAGTCTTAGGTGGTAACTGGTTCAGGTGAAGGGCAACCCTGAATTCAAACCTGAATTCGTTTAGTTCTCTCAATTCAATTATTTGAATCTTCCCAAAAGTTTCCTTGCTTCTGCACGAGCCTTTTAACAACTCACCCGCAGGAACCTCATACACACAATCACGCACACAATCACACGTATGCATACACCTACACATAAATTATGTAAAAAAGCATGCACCAATGAAAATTGCATATAAAAAGAAAAATCGAAAAGTATAAGCTGTCAACTGGTGATACCCACTGACGAGTTGATGGAGTTATTCCCGTAGGTCCGTCTAAGAAACTCTGAAGTCGGGATGCCGAAAGTAACATGCATCAGCTTTACTGTATTAATTATATATATATATATATATATATATATATATATATATATATATATATATATACATGTTTGATTAAATAATATAGATAAGCGTTGTCTATATATTTTATGCAAGTTTTTTTCATATAGTCTGATAATCTTAATAACATTATCATTAAATAATGAAAGAAAATCACAATATTGATACATACTTTTTTTTATTTAATCCAATCTGAGCTTTCGGCTTACATAAGCCATTATCAAAGATGACAATTACACAATATATTTATGCAATACATATATATATATATATATATATATATATATATATATGCATATATATATATATATTGATAACAACATTATTTCATCCTAAAAGACATGTTGACCACTAGATTAGTGCAGGCGCGGGGTGTAAAGCGTGTAAGGCGAGCAGATATTTTAAATAAAGAATAAAGTGCAAATTAAGATATGAAACATTAATGAATAAATAAAAAGTTCAGCGACATAACACCTGAGTCAGGATTTCGCAAAACTAAATCCGCACATCTCATGCATGATAAGAGTCTTATGTCACTGAATGACATGAGAAAGAACAAATTTTCTTTAGCTAATGCATTTTAATATATATATATATATATATATATATATATATATATATATATATATATATATATATATATATATATATAATATCTGTTAATAAATTTAAGTTATTCAATTCTCACCTGATTTGGGATTTACTTCTACGAAACTCTAATTCGAGATAAAATTCTTGGAACTCTTTATTTATTTGCAACACACACACACACACACACACACACATATATATATATATATATATATATATATATATATATATATATATATATATATATATATATGCACACACACACACGAACAATTGTGTATTTAGAGATCTATCACTGCCTTCCATCAGCATGCCTGATGCTAACCCCCAGGAAAGTGACTTGTTGCGTCTTCAGTGGTAACGTTCTCAGCTGATATGAAGTAGAAAGAATCCATTGCTATTTTAGCTGCTAGTGTCGTGTGAGACAATTTTTCTCTCTATAATCTATTCTATATATCTATAAGTCTACTATTCGTCAATGATTAGAATATTTCTGCCACATATGCTCTGGTGCCCTTGCTATTTACCATGAGCTCCTTAATAAAAGCCAAAGAAGAATCAGCAATATTATCGGTCCTGATTTTGGCGGTTTGGTTTCAGTCACATTCCTTCCACCGTAAAATTGCCCCCTGTCACTTCTCTATAAATACTTTCATGGTAATTGTTCGGATGAGCTCTTCGCTATAGTACCTAGTGTTTTTGAATTGAAGCTTAATAGTAGACTGGCGTCGAGATCTCATCAATTGACAGTTTAGCTGGCTAGATGTAGCCGTAAATTCTATACTAACAGCTTCTTTTGTCGCACTTCACTCTTGCGGAACTCCCTTCCGTGTCCATGCTTTCCAGCCAACTTTAATCGGCAAAAATTTAAATGCAATGTCAGTCGCTATCACCTGCCCCCCTGATTACTCTTTTCTTTTCCCGCTCATTATTAATGTTTCTGCTTCTAATGCTTTCACACTCAGTAAACCCTTGTGTCTTAGTGCCATGGCGTGAAAAGCGATTAAATAATGGAACAGCAATCCCTCTTTTATAAATTTTTATCAATCACGACTGCGATTAAGGTTTTTTATTCAATTTTTCTTGCATTTGTACAAGTATTTTATTTCCTGAAGATAAACCGTGTTAAAACTGTCGAAATGTTCTACATATCAGAGCTCTTTTGACTTAGGCTACTCTTCATGTTTGTGGAAATTGTTTCAGTATTCTCCACCGTATCGGAAGATTGTTATTACATTACATTTCAGCACTCTTTTCTTTGTTTCTAACTAAATTTTCCTGTCTCTTAATACTTTATTTAACTTTTGGAAAGCATCTTTCTTTATTCTAACACCCGTTCGATTTTTCGATGTAAATATATTTCATTTTCTGCTGTAGCATTTAATTTATTTAGCATAACATTTAGTTATATTTTATACTTACTTGATTATGGCAACTCCAGTTCGTGTTCTCGGATCCTGTGCAGATATCATCCGGTGCAACATAAACTTGTAACACAAGCAAGGTCCTAACAAGGTAATTTCTCAGACATTCCTTTACGACAAACCTCCTTATTGCTGCAAAGTATCTCTTAAAACAACGATGCCATCTCATTAATTCTTCATACGCTAAATAGATATTTATAAAGAAAACTGACAGTATAATAGTTAAATTAAAGCGATTCGACTATTTTTGATATTTTTAATGTTATTTAATATCCGTTTTTCTCCAAAATGGACTGAATTGCTTTATGTATATTGGTTAAAGCGGGAGTGCCTTTGGCTTCTGGACATATCGTTTATTTTGGCTTATATGCGATAAGCTTTCGTTGATTAGGCGTTGACGGTCGAAGCGAGGATACCTGACGCCATCTTAGCTGGGAATTAGTACCCAATGTAATGACTTTGGCCGCAAGAAATGTTGGCTTTCAATGTGTTTATCAGCGTCCCAAAAAAAAAAGGGGGTGAGAGATTCTAACACAAAAAGACTGACCGATGTTGCTTGGTTTATAAATATCACATAGATTGTGAGATTTAAATTGAACGTTCTGTAAGTATTATTTGTTCTTTTACTATCAAGAATTAAAAAGGACAGTTTCAAGGAGTGAGATAATATATATATATATATATATATATATATATATATATATATATATATATATATATATATATGTATGCAGGTGTGCAGAAAAATAGGAAAGAACACGTTAGGTAGATAATCCGGTGTTCCTTAATATTTAGCTTTATTTTCAAAAATACAGTGCTCCATACAGAAGTAGAGCTTATATTATAATAATATTTTTAGTTTTTTAAAAATATGATTCCTCCGCTACATAAGAGTTCTCATGTTTCAAATGCGAGAGCCGAGACCCCTAACATAATTTTTTAAGTTATGAAGAGTTAAGGTGTCTGGACCCGCTTCCTTGTCAAGCGAGAATTTGGGAATAAACAAATTCCAAATTCCCAAATTCTCGCTTGACAAGGAAGCGTGTCCAGACACCTTAACTCTTCATAACTGTTGAGTCTTGACTCATTGTTGAATCTCGCCTATTGCATGGAATAATAATGCAACACAAAATGTACTTAGAACAAGAATGTATTATAACAAGAAAGTGTACACAATAAGTACATATAGTATTTCTGTATATTTCTGGGAAGACTTCCTGGAGAATGTGTTGACTAGTCGCAGTCGATCAGAGTCTCTAGTTGGATCTCGTGATTCCTCTTCCTCGTCTTCCGGTACCAACCATTATTTATATAGTTGGTAGTCACCTATGCAGATTAGGTGATCCTACCACAACAATAACTTAAAAAATTATGTTAGGGGTCTCGGCTCTCGCTTTTGAAACATGAGAACTCTTATGTAGCGGAGGAATCATATTTTTAAAAAACTAAAAATATTATTATAATATATATATATATATATATATATATATATATATATATATATATATATATATATATATATATATATATATATATATAAGAGAGCCAGGGAGAAAACAAGCCACTTGTTTAACCAATTTGAGCGAATAATGGCAAAACAAAGACGGGGAGTAAAATATGAAAGGTTAGAGAAATATGAGATTGGAAGATATGGAGAGCCATGATCGCTCACATTCTGAAAGTTCTTGGCATATAAAAGAAGCTACATGTGAGGAAGATATAAATCATCCTCATCTGGTAATTAATATTTGTAATTGTTGTGTAGGATCCACCTAATCTGCATAGGTGACTACCAACTATATAAATAATGGTTGGTACCGGAAGACAGGAGAAAGGAATCACGAGATCCAACTAGAGACTCTGATCGACTGCGACTAGTCAACACATTCTCCAGGAACGTCTTCCCAGAAATATACAGAAATACTATATGTAAATATTGTGTACACTTTCTTGTTATAATACATTCTTGTTCTAAGTACATTTTGTGTTGCATTATTATTCCATGCATTAGTCGAGATTCAACAATGAGTCAAGACTCAACAGTAATCTTTTATCAAACTAACATAAAGTCAAATTAGCAGCAAATCTCAAAAGTAACCTAATATCTGATGTTAACTGGGGCAAGGAAATGGCTTGTTAATATTAAAACTTCTACAACAAACTGTTTTCTGTTAATCATCTGAGAGACCCCTTTCTGCATTCCACCAGCATGGCTGATGCTAACCTCTTGGAAAGTGTCTTCTTGAGTAAACGTTTTCTGCTGACATGAAGTGCAAAGATTACATTGAATCAATAGCGAGACCGGCTGCTAGGAACGTTTGTCACTGTGTCGTAGCAAGAGAATTTTTTCTCCCCAGAATTTATCTTACATATTTATAAGTCTATCATTCGTCTCTACTTAAAATGTTGCCACTGCATCTTGTCTGGTGCTCCTGCTATATATTTTGAGATAAAATCAAAAGAAGAATCTGAAATATTATTGGTCGTGACTTTGCTTCCCGGCTTCAGTCAGTTTCCCACCGCAGTAATGTAACTTCCCTGTGTCTTTTCTCCAACAACTTTCACGGTAGTTGTTCTAATAAACGCTCCTCTATACTCCCTCGAAATTATGAATTTAAGTGCAGTACAAGACTGGCAACAAGAACATCAATTTACAATTGAAATGGCTAGATATAACCGGAAATACTTTGCTAAAAATTTATTTTCTCAAACTTCTCGTCATTGGAACTTTTTTCCCTTTCTTGCTTTCCAACCAACTTTGATTTTCAAAAATTGTAAATTGTTATCTACAGTCTTCCTGATTATTCTTTTGCTGTTATGGTTCTTGTAATGTTTCTGTTTTCTGATTCTTTCCCATCGAGTATTCTCTTGTGTCTTAGTGGCTTTACTGTTTTACCTGAGGTAAATTTCGATAAAAAATGTTCTATTCCAATAGTTTTTGTTCTCGGACTTTTCGCCTGTAAAAAATCCATTTTTATTTATTTATTTATATTTGCACCCTTGCCACCTACAACTGTTTTAATGCGTTCTCCTCATTGATTCCCCGACTGCATGTATTTAAGCATTCTACGAGATTGGCAACTAGGTCCCAACGTTACACTGTTTAACTAGCTAGCTATAACCGTATAGTACTAAGACTTTATGAATTTAAGCGCGGTACTAGATTGACAACAATGTCTTATTACAGTTGGAATGGCTCGATGTAACCATAAGTTCTATGCTAACAGTTTCTTTTCCTGTACTTATCGATTCCTGTTCTTTTATTGGTCTCTTTCCTTAATAATGTTTTCCTTTTTCTTATTCTTTCAAACTCAGTAACTCATTGTGTCTTAGAGGCTTTATTGCTTTGCTTAGGGTGAAATGATTAAAAAAATTCAAAAGAAATAATTTTACGTTCTTCTCCGTGGCTCAAGGTTTATCATCTCGAGAACCGTTGCTAGTTTCGTGAGCTTTGTTCAGACAGGATTTTCCACACATGTCGATTTGTGTCAGTCGATATTAAGGTTAGTGTCTACTGATACAACAACGGTAAAGCAAAGAAAGAAAATCTATTTATTGATATCTTGAAAGTAAAACAAAAAAAAAATCGGTGAAAATTTTCTTCACCAAAGAAAAAGCAAAAAACCTAATGTTGGAAAAGGTACAGACCAGAAAAATAAAACTGATTGCCAAGGAAGCAGTCGCTTGCATCTCAATCTTTTTTATCCGTCGCAGTCAGTGACGTTGACCAACATAAACAAAGATTTAACGCTGAAAAAGGAAAATAAATCTCTCCATTGGCGAATCTCTGAACTCCTAGATTGGCGAGACAATAAATGGGGAAACTTGTTTAAAAGAAAAAAAAATAAAATAGCATAGGGTCACATTTATCAGAAAAATTTATGATATTTTTTCAACTAATACGCAGTTGTCGTTATATGAAACTCTTCGTGTTGTTATATTTTCAGGTGGCTCGAATGAAGTGTTTAAGGGAGTACTTACGCGGCAGTCTATTCCTCAAGGTAGCAGTTGTTGGTAAAATTATCTCTTAGCAGAAATTTCTTGTTACATTTGGGACACGCAGGTAATAAAGAAGTTTCGACTCCAGGGTAGTAAAATGGCGCATAGCAGCTCGGATTGAGGAATCGGAGAGGGGATTTCAAATTCCAGTCGAGGTTATTACATTCACTTACGGGCAAAGGGAACAAGGTATGAATCCATTTCTTCCTCCAATTTGGACCCTATATTCTTGGTTGACAATCTGTATAGGAGAAGGAAAACTTTAAATTCAAACAAGTCTGGAGAGTGTTGGGATCCGCCACGCTGTCTTACCCAGGAATCTCCACTGTTACTATGATGTCAGTTGATGTATCGCCCCTTAGACCCTAAGGAGTTCGGGATTTGTGTTCGTGATATTTTCTGGCTTGTCAAAGGAATCGTTCTCCAGTAAAGGACACTTGTATAAGAAACAGGAAATCTTTGTTGGTGGCAAAGAAAACAGTGTTCAACTGCTATGTAATGTAACAGACGTTTGCTATATGGCAAAAAATGTTGAAAAAATCTCCTTAGAGAGGAAAAGGAAAATCATAGAACAGAAATGCGGATCTACAGAAAGATGCTGAGAATACTATAGACTAAACGGGTGAGTAACGACGAATCTTTAAAGAAAATAGAAAGAAAAATGATGCTTCTACTTAGTGTTGAGATTTCTAGGCACATAACGAAACAAGAGGGCACAGAGAATTTGACACTCACAAGCCATATTGCAGACAAGATCGAATAACCTAACTAACGATCATTTGTAAATAGTTGCCAGATCAGACACTAGAAGTGATAGCAAAAACAAAACAGTGCTAAGAGCTCACAAGGGACAAGAAGTTGTAGAGATCTATGATCGTCCAGATTTTGAAGGGTCTCGGCACATACAAGAAGAAGAATTGCATAAAATCCAAAAAAGAATGTGCAATGTTATTGGTCCTTATCTGGTATCTCGGTTTCTGTCCTTTCCCCACCACCATAGCATAACTTCCCTGTGTCTTTTTTATAAATACTTTCATGGTAATTGTTATGGTGAACTTTCCTCTATGGAACCTAGACATTATGAATTTAATCGCAGTACTAGATTTACAGTTGAAATGGCTAGATGTCACCGCAAGTTCTATGCTAACAGTTTCTTCCATCGCACTTCTCGCTTGTGGAACTATGTTTCGGCTTCTAGTTTCCCAGTCAACTTTGATCTTCAAAAGTTAACTACTATGCCAATCGTTATTCTTTATTCGTGTTCTTTTATTGTCCTCTCTTCTTAATAGTAGTTTTTTCTCATATTCGCCAACACTCAGTAACCCATTGCGTCTCAGTGGCTTTATTGCCTTTCTTGGTGTGAAATGATTAAAAAAAACACTTTAGCCATGTCTGCATTGCTGTTGGACATGCTTAGAGGCTGATGTAGTTGTGTATTTTCAGTTGGTACCAGTGTTTTCCATGAGCACATTGCCGAATTATTAGGGTGTTAACGTTCGAACTGTAAGATTCGGTTTCGAATCTTACTGTAGACAATTAATTAAAGAAGTGATTACTTGACAAAATCGGCCTGGGGAGAAGATTGTTGAAACGGTTGGGAATTGCCTAAAAATCATATCACGCGTCACCGCAAGTGAATGAAATTGGGTAGACGAATTTATTCAAAAAGCCGTCGGGGGTTATGCTAGTACAGTCACAAGTCCTCGGCTAATAGGCAGATAGAAGCTCTTTAACAGTGGCTGGCAATTTATCTAAGATGCTGTCTTCCATTCCCTAGTGGTCCAGTTATTCACAGTTATATTGTCCTAATAATCTGGCAATAACGCAATATGATGATGATGATGATGATGATGATGATGATGATGTCAATGGCGTCAAGGGGTGAATTTTCCCACACGTTGTAACACTATCTTCTCTTCGTACTAACCAGACCTTCTCAGATATGTTTGTTCTCATAATAATCAATATGACCAATTTTTAATTCTCTGTCCCTACAAGATGAACGTGGTCATGGTTCTCCACAACTTACTTTCCTACTGAAAATTTGTGAATTGTTATAAAAGATAATGGAGTAATTTCTCTAAGGTTCTGAATTCAGAGTAGTCTTTCCACACTGACTACGATTCAAGACTACATATCCCTGTCTACCCTACTACTTAGCCCATAGATGGGAGAAGAAAAGATGTATTCATACCTTTCCAAATGTCCTTAATACGAAGTAGGTCAGTATTTTAACTGTTTATCACGGTTGACCGATTCCACTTCCCTCACTAAGAAAGGTTATATTATTAGCACACACAAGATAAGCCAAGTCGAATGGTATTTATTGATTATAATCATCTATACAAAAAGAAAAAAATCCTAAATAAATATCTTCAGCTCACTCAGTTCCCTAACTCCCACTATGTGATGTCAGCTAGATACATTGGTAGACACATACAAGTCAAAAGAAGATGGAAAAAGAGAAAATAGGAAAAAAAATTCAGAAAAAGAACCGGAAAAAACTAGTTCAATTGCGAGGTAACAGAATCGCCATATTGGGAGCTTTTGTCCAAAGGGCAGATAGATTTGCCAAAATTTCATAGAGTCTTTAACGAAATTCTCCTGGTGTAAATTTAAACCAGCGCTTTCTTTTTATCCAATATATCTAAGATATAATTATAAACTAGTATTTGGAAAGTTAGAATTTAAATTAAATATGTTTGTTCCAAGTTTTCTTCTGAAAAAGAAAAGGCTAACTTTATGTAATTTTGTTTTAATCAATTCCCTCCATGCAAGGTGATAATGTCACTAAGACGCAAGGGGGTTGCTGGGAATGAAAGAAAATGAGAAGACTTTAGAAGGAAGCGGAAACACAATCCTAAACAAAAAAATTTTCAAAAGACCTGGGAGGAGTATAAACTAGAGGATAGGCGAACCTATCTTCTCCTATTGAGGAAAACAAATAAATAGTAAATAAAATTTCAGGGTTTAGGCGGAGACGTTAGAAGTATCGTGTTGAAGTAGACTTTAGAAGGAACCGGACACCCAATATGGGTTTCTACTCCTGTTCAAAAGACCGAGAAGTAGTGTGAATTAAACGATAGACGAACCTATCTTTTCCTATAATAATTATTTACGGAGACAAGTCTAATAATATAATAGTCTACTACTAGTTTCGTGGAAATGTTCAGGCGGAATACATGCCTTAGTTCCACCAGCCAAAAATTCACATCTCGAATGCGCAATGCCATGTACACAGGGTCGACTAACCCTCGATCTATTCATATTCCATTCGTAAGGAGTAAGTTCCACACCGACAGTTTCTTCCCCAGAACTGTTACAATGTGGAAAGGATTCCTGAGGTGTGCTTCCCTGATCACTACAAAGTTAAGCTCTTCAGGTCGGAGGTCAACTGTTATCTATTCTACATATCTTCATAATATGCAGCCCTTGCTTCCTTCCCACAGTACCTGAAAGGCAAACCTATTTACGCCTATTAAAAAAAAATGGTAACAATATATGAAAAAAAACATTTTACAGACGCCAGAAGTATATGAGTAAAAATGTTCTTACTTCATTTAAAGAATGTCGAACTTTGAAACTAAATAATACATAATAATTTGGTGACGTGTTGTGCAATATCCATTGATATATTGGGTGGGTCAGTTAAGGTCAGACGTGAATTTATATTTCTGAGATGGGAAAATTGCACTACACTCGACTCTCTCTCTCTCTCTCTCTCTCTCTCTCTATATATATATATATATATATATATATATATATATATATAGTCACGAATAGTTACCTTGGTGATCGAAATAGAAAGGCATTTTCTACGCTACGAGCATAAAGTTTATGATTGCTTTTATAAGCTATGGTTTCGAATACTGATTCTACAAAGGAATCAGACGCTACACACTCGGAAAATTAGCGTACCAAAATATTTCTGTCCTCGCTGTAAACCTATCCTTATTGCCTTAGATATCACTGGAGTAAATACCATATTATATGCGCTAGATAACCCCTTTTCTTGCTTGAATAACTCAAAAGTATCTATCGGATTTTATATGCAAACGTGAGGTATCTGTTGGACGTCTCTAGACATGCTCTAGACTACAGATACTTCTACCTTCCCTAACTCCATAATCATTATTCATTTTCCACCTTCCCACTAACATGTACTTTAACAGAGCTCAAATTTTAATGACTGTACATATTATTCTTCTGGGCACCCGTCCGAGACTGCAGGAGGATTCCCTGATCACTGCTGTCAAATCAGTCTAGGGCTGCTGATCCGCTCTCCTGATAGCATGGTGACGTCCGAAGGTGCCCTATCTGATTTGGATATCTTTGGTTTGACATTTTCATCTTAGTTTTATTAGCCAAGTGTTTTAGCATAGGATAGAAAATGTGACACCGAAATCCGAACGCGTATTTGAAAAAGGAATGGAGCATTGCAAAAGCTAAGCAAAGTATAAGTCTCGTTGGAAACAAAGTAAAGAGTGACTGTTACAGAAAATCAGCCCGCTCACAATAGTAGAGAATATTGGTCAGTTTTTTTTTCAGAGACGAAGACAAGAGTTGGGGGAACAGAAGTGTGGCTCTACAGAAGGATGCTGAGAATGCCATAGCCTGAACATATGAGTAAAGATGGAAATTCAAATGAAAACAAAACGAACGCTTATGCATAAAATAAGAAAGTTACAACTGAAATGTTTCTAGGGCATATAATGAGGAAAGTGGGCTTGGAGAATGTATCACTAACAGGACTTATTGTAGGCAAGACCGACAGAGAAAAGCAATAGATAACCTTCTTTACGAACTTGTATAAATGGATGGCAGAACAAAGACTGGGAGTGGCAGTGAAAAACAAACCTTACTAATAACTACGGAGAGGAAATCGTGGAGAGCCATGAATGCTTACGTCTTTTAGAAGTGCACATAGAAGGAGATATGACGAATGTCTTCCATAATTAGGCTTCTTGGTTTCTTAGGTCAAATTAATTTGCAGGATTTAAAATTATTTTAGTAAAAGATAATTTTGCTCTTGCACATCATGGCTCCTTTCTAGCGTTTATTTCAAATATTAAACATTGTTTCCTTTTCAACATCAGGCTTATTATTTAATGTTTGCAGATGCAACCATGCTTGAGAATGCCAAGTACTAAGCCATTCCATTTCAACTTTCTTGTCAGGGGAAGGGACATATACATATTATATCCTCCGATCAATAAAAACTTTATGTATTCTGAAGAATACACCCATTTGAAGACCGCAACATCTTATCAAAGACTAGATTAAATAATGATAACCGGTCAATTTTTCTTCGTGGATAAAACTTTATGTGCACTGTACTGGTGCTGTAAATAAAACAACATTGTTTAGAAAGATGTCTTGTCTGGCTCAAAGTGAACGCCATTGAATTCATTTTGTAGCAACAACAGAAAAGAGAACGTGTAAATACACTTTGATGCAGTCGAAAATTTCATTATCGCCATTCTGTTCACTTTGTCTCCGGTTGTGTTCAGCAAGAAAAGTTCTTGTTCAACAAGCTCAAATCTTCCGATATTTATGACTTCAATGTTTTGAGGCGCCCCTGTATCCAAACAAGCAACATCATATCAACACATACAAATTCATCTCACATTATATGCATATATATATATATATATATATATATATATATATATATATATATATATATATATATATAGTTCCGGTCGAGATGGAAGCATTCACTTTCGCGCAAATAACGTATCGAAATGTATGAAACCATTGCTATTCTATACCTCCAAGGCATTAGGTTAAATAGAAGGGCAACCCATCAATGAGAAGGAGAACTCTGATTTAAAAACCGGACAGGCGTGGGGCTGCCAACCCACCTCGTAAAACGACTACTGAAAAATCACCAGCAACATATCAATTTGAGTGAGGAAAAAAATTCAAATATATACATATATATATATATATATATATATATATATATATATGATAAAATAAAAGAACAAATAGGAAACGTATATCAATCTAACATGCTTCACTTTTATTACAGCTTCGTTAGAGATTGAGAGGAAACACACAAACAGGCAAAAAACACTGATATTTTAAATTATGTTTGGGTCAGTTCTCATTGGTCAGAGATGTGTCACGTATATCAAAACCGTGGATAATTCTATGTGTATGTATGTTTCTGAAGATTTTGTATGTTTATGTGGGAAACGAGTGGTAATGCGTATTTGTAATTGTATACGCTTGTCTGTCTAGAAGTGTTTTTTATCTTTCCCTTTGTGCGACCAACCCGCGCATCGGGTAGTCGCAGGGTTCTGATTTTCTGATTCTGATCCATCTTTGATCTACAATTGATCTTTAATTCACATACACAAACACACACACACACACACACACACACACACACACACACATATATATATATATATATATATATATATATATATATATATATATATTAATAATAAAAATATTGATAATCCGTAGGGAATTTCCAAAAGGATATTAGATCCGCTGAGAGCTCAATGTCAAAAGACAGAGTAAAAATTATTATATAATGATAAACAAACACTTAAAAAAATATGTGATATTTTATTTCATTGAATCCGATAAAGCATGGCTTCAAATCTTCAGACCTGTAAACCAAATGAAGATGGAAAAATTTACTCTAGTTTTAAAAATTAAGAATAGTGATTTCATACAGAGAGTATGGGAAAAAGAAATGCAAAACTAATTAAAGATCTGAGATTATTAAATCATGGTAATGTGCACAATTCTAAGTAGGAAATGTTTCTACCTATTAACATGAATGTAAGTTGCCTGGGAACGAAATTGTTATTGAATATTACCTTTATTTTTACACATTTAGTATGACTAAAATTTCTGCTGAAACAAAGTCGAAAGTTGTGACTTTGAAGGGAAAGATAACTCAACGAGAGATAGCGAGGCGACTGGGAATTCCCAGAAACAATGTTCAAGTTACCCGAAAGATGGTTGTTAGTACTAGATGTGTTTTAAGTACAGAGAAAAACGGAATATCACAAAGTTGATCATGAGAGATGAAAGAAAGATTGTGAGTGTCTCAGTAAGCTATCCCAAATTAGCAGCCAGACAAGTGATGAGGGAATGCCGTCTTAACAGTGAGATTTTCGTTGATAAAATACACAGGGAATTACGAAAGAAACTACTTGAAAGCGCGTATGACAGAAGAAAAAAACACATCATTAACCAAAAAAATCGGAATAAAAGATTAATGCCGGTAAAAGTATATCTAATTTGGAATGCAGGAAAGTGGCAAAATGCAAATTGTATTGGTTAATATAAAATAGAGTTACATCTTAATGCAAGAGAATATTTTTTAAAGCAATTCACCCCAAGCAAGCCGGGAGTGCCACTAGCACGCAAGGGGTTTCACAATGGATTGGGAACAAGGGTAAAGAGGCGTGTTTGGGGAAAGGATACAGAGAAGCACGGGAAACAAGCTCAGGGTGACAGATGTCGATTGACATTACACTTGAATATTTGAAGATTATAGTCTTTCGGGAAGGAAGTAAAGGGAAGGGAATTCCACAGATGGGGAGTGCGAGAGAAGAAGCTGTTTGGGCAGAAGTGACGGTTGCATTTAACCGTTTTGACAGTGAAAGGGTGGGACCGAGATGCCAGCCTATTAGCTCGCTTAAATTCATGCAGTCTGGGAACCAGCAAAAGTAGCTCGTCGGAACAGATGCCGTGAAAATACTTGTAGAAGAGACAGAGGGAAGCCACGGCACGTCTGTGGGATAACGATTGTAGACTAGATGCCAGATCAGGACCTATCATATTGCATATGTAAGAAGACCTGTGGGAGAAAGGGACAATGCAAGATTAACCACAGAAACGGTGAAATTTGGTGGCGGATACGTAATAGTCTGGGGTTGAATCAAAAGCGATGGTATAAGAAAATTGGTAGAATTTGAGGGAAAACTAAACAGTAAAAACTATCAGTTTAGGATGGTGTAATCCTTTGCTAGACTATGAAGATGGATATATTTTCAACATAATCCTGCTCCTTTCCACACATCAAATGCAACAGAAGGGTTTCTTGTGGATGAAGAGGTTCAACTTTTGGAAGACTGGCCTACACAAAGTCTTGATTTCAATATAATTGACATTTTTTGATGGAGATCTGTAGAAACACGCCCTCCAACGAAAACCACGTGATCTCCAAGAGATTTGGCATGACATCCAAGAAGAATGGGAAAAATTCCCAATAAGAAAATTTGGACATTGTTCCAATCAAAATCACACAGAATTAAGATAATTCTTTCAGTCAAAGACAGCAACGCTAATTTCTAACTCTGTACTTTGACATTTTGTACTTTCTTTAATAATAATCACTCTTAATATGAAAAAGAAAATTTGACATAAAAAAGAGTTGAAAGTTAAAATTTTTGATGGCGCCCCAGTATTTTTGCTTTTTTTTTCAGTCTCACTGTGCTTAATATGGTTTATCACCCACCAAACTGCACTAAGGAAAATGTAGTAACTTGATTCCTGAACCCCAAACATCATAAGATTTTCTGAGAAAAGAATACTTCTCATCACTATCGATTTTGAGTTAAAATTTATAATAGTATAAATTTACCAAGGTCGCCCAAAATCTTTGCATATCGATATATATATATATATATATATTGTTCGGTCTGAGCAATCTAGGCATCAAGGACTTTACTGAGTAAATAAGTTTGCTTTCACATGTTTTTTTCTTTCTATTCTCAGTATTGTCGTTTTGATCCGAGACTGTATCTGGATAAGAGTCTAGGTTTTGCAAACTGTCCGTTGGTTCCACCAAAGGTTTCTGGTTATATATATATATATATATATATATATATATATATATATATATATATATATATATGTATTCAAACATGTTTCATTGAAAAATAGGCACATTATGCCTATTTATTTTTATACTAATCCTTTCCATTTCTCAAATCAGTTTCTTGATATTAAGATGAAATTCATCAAGGAAGGTACCGTAGTTTTTCCTACCCAAATACTTTCGTTCTCCCCACGATTATCCTCAGCTGTAAATTACAAAAACAAACTTATTAAAACTGTGATGATAATGAAGTGCAGGTTTTATCATAGTTAAAGCAAGTTTGTTTACATATATATATATATCAATTATGTAGTGCGTATTCAATTTATGTAACGTAAATCATTCAAACGAAAAACATATATAATTAGCTTCAGTATTTGTTTTTCGTTTGAATGATTTACGTTATATATATATATATATATATATATATATATATATAGATATATATATATATATATATATATACGTGTGTGTATCAGTATAAAGAGAGGCACGATATCCCTATATTATTCAATGAAACATGTTTGAATGAAGATATGCTGCCTAAATACATCATATACACACACACACACATATATATATATATATATATATATATATATATATATATATATATATATATATATATATATATATATATATATATACATACAGACACACACACACACATATATATATACATATATATACATATATATATATATCTATATATATATATCTTAATAGCATTCAATATATATATATTGAATGTTATTAAAATTAATGCTGTATATACGTATGAAGAATGAAGGTGGCATTTGATAGGGAGCGAGCGTGGGGCAAGAAGTGAAATTTCTTGATATTCAGTGACTGGAAGAACGATGTTAGATCGACGAGATGTGCCCGGCGCGCATCCAACAGAGGCCGCCGAAAAATCAATAAGCAAACTCCTTTGGTACGATGTCACTGCTTTGAACACAACTAGCTAATCTGGACGAGGAACATGCTTCTTTCAGGAAATCGATGTCGAAACCATTTCCTTATCTCCAAGACCTATTTCGCTTTATTTGGCCATCACACGTGTAAACGTCACTTAGTATGCGTACGCCCCTAACACAGCATTCCCGCCTTTCACGTTGCGAAAGGCTTGGACAAGAACCAGAATTAAAACCGACCTATCGGACGATGATTGATCAAGAAAATTATACATGTGGCACTTATCTTGATAGATATGCTGCACTGTTTGGAGACTGGATAATCACTGGTTATTTACTAGTCTGGCACAGCGATAAAGAAATGGGTAACTTTTACATTATCTATGAGACTTACTCTGAAATAATAACACAATAATGAGACAATTACAAGTTTCTGATTAAAAAAAAACCTGGAGCAGCATTCGAAAATCGAAGAATATGTAGATGGTTTGGTTAAACGACATAACAAACAGGTATTATTACGTTATTTATTATCGAAAAATGTCTCATCGGGCAAAAATCACAATGAATTGCCAAAAAATGTAGACATGGATCGGTTTATAGTAGACTTGAAAAAGCTAGAATTATGACCGATTTATATTTGATTCAAAACAGACATTCGTATTATTACATTAAAAGACGTTGATATAGGTACTGCTTATCCTAGATTCAAAAAGTTAAACTTAAGTCCGGTTCACAACAGATGTTAAAAGGTCGGCTTTCGTCCGCTTTACCATAGATTTAAATTTAAATCCCATGAAAGGATTCATTAGCGCTTTCACAATTCTTGCTTTTCATCGTGATGGATGTCTATATAGTTATTGTCATGTATGATGACTTGGGAAAGCAGTAATTCTTTCAGGAATGGAGATATTATATATATGAGCCTGTGTGTGTGTGTATGTGTGTGTGTTTGTGTATGTGTGTGTGTGTGTGTGTGTGTGTGTGTGTGTGTGTGTGTGTGTGTGTGTGTGTGTGTGTGTGTCACATTGAGAGGTGAAATCAACACTCAGCACCCAGTGTTCATTCTTGGGACCATACTGTTTCTCCCTTACTTTCTTTCTTTAATTAATCAGTCACTCTTTCTCTCTCTGTATATATATTTTCATCCGCTTAAATTTTTCAAAAAATATCGAAAAAATTCAGATTAACTATCGTAATAACGTTTTTTTATTAGTGTTTAAACGTTGTCATCTTACAAAGATTTTAGTCAAGAACATTTTCATATCTAGTGTATTTAGTTTAAATGTAAACATGACATCTGTTAATGAATTCAATACATTTATCTTCACCAAACAAGCGGAAGGGTGTATCTGTGAACCGTGAATGTGTGTGCCTCTCTCTCTCTCTCTCTATATATATATATATATATATATATATATATATATATATATATATATATATATATATATATATATATATATATATATATATATATATATATATATATCGGCTGAAACAGCAAGAATTGTCCAAAACGTGTAACCGCATAATTATCCATCCCCATATCTAAAAATAACACTAAACTAATTGAGTTTCTTTTTTCCAGGTTTTCACATAAGCCGTTTATCCATCTTGACATCATTTGTCGGAAGAATTACAGAAATATCCTTTTAGTTATTCTGCTAGAAAGAGAGCCGTTTAAAATCTTTTTGTGTCAGACCAACTGTCTTCACAACCAAGCAATGTTGAGGTGGAAAAATCATTCAAGCTTTCATTAATGGTACCAACATTCATAATATGGCTTTCATCTTCAAAGCCCATACAAGAACCATCAAGAGAACTGTGAATAAGCTTAAAAAAAGATGGAACAGTATATACGAAAACTGGATCAGGAAGTCACAACAGAAAGAGGGATCATCATTTCAACTTAGAGTTAAGAGATCAATTAGAAAAGATCCAACTCAATTCATACGACGTTTGGCACGTGAGAGAGGGTGGCACGCAAGAGAGGCGTTTTAGCTATGAGAGTACAAAGAGCAATGAAAAAAGACTTAAAAATGAAATCGTATGTCAAACTGTGAGTCAGCTTGCTACTCTGGGACAGAAAGGTTAGAGAGGGCGAGGACCATCCTGAATAAGTTGGAAAATGATCCTGGAATAATATATATATATATATATATATATATATATACATATATATATATATATATATATATATATATATATATATATATATATATATATATATACACATACATGTATGTGTGTGTGTTTGTATGCCCGTGTGTGAAAAGCAGTAGATTCTGACTAGCAAAAACCTGATGAAAACTTGGTAAAAATGACGGCTACTCTCTCGTAACAACTGAATATATAAGCAAGTTCGAGGGTCATGTAATGTGCCTAAATGAGGTTTATTTTTCAACGTAGCCCCCCCCCCTCACCTTGCGATTCACACATTCAAATTTCATCTGTGTTGCAGCGCTTCGGTCTCATTCGTGAAGAAGCTTTCATTCTGTTGGTCAAATATCATCAACAGCAGATATGACGATATAATCACTGCGATACTGGTTCCCAGCCAACTGATTTTCCATCGAGTGGGTCACAAGACGTGGCACCCACTGAGCAGAAACATTCGTCAAGCCAAGTTCATTCTGCAAAATAATCTCAACTCCCTCATGGAATATGCTAATAGAATTGGCTATTTGATTAGTAGTCAATCGCCTATGTTCTGAACATGATCAATGTTTTCCTCGGTGGTGGCAATTGCAGGACGTCTAGACAATGTGTCAATTTCCGTTCCCATCCTAAATTCAGCTGCCCACTTTTGCACTGCTGATAAAGCAGGAGCTTCATCCCATAATGCAGCAACCATGTCCTTGAAGACTAAACCCCTTTTTGTAAGTACTTGATAACACCCTGATGCCAAATTTTGTCCATTTTCAAGAGAAGTTACTAGTTACTTCTGAAGTCTCCTTCGAAGAATCAGATGCCAGTTTACCTGGAAAGAAGCTACGCAGGTCTTAATAAGAAGACTTGAAATTAATACATGCAAGATTTCACATCTCAAGTGTCATTCCCTCATCGTCAGTCTGTGAAAGTTCAGTTCACCCTCGTAAGCTGCTATCACATACTCCATTTTGATGCGTCGAAGGCCATTTATGGGCAAAAAGAACGATTGATGTAGCCTAATTAATAGTCAAATATTTCTGGACAGAGGTCAAGATCAGAGCATTTATTAATCGGGCTAGATTATTACATGCTGAAAATGAATTGTGGTGAGTACCTATCGGCAGTGGTAGGGGTGTTGTGAAGTGGGTGGTGGCAGTTTCGTGCAGCTTGAACTGAGCCAAACGGAGGCTTAACAGCAGCAACGAACAGAGTTAAATGTAAAACACCGTGGTGTATGTTGGATTACCGGCGTGGAACATGAGAGAATACTTGATTGTCTTTAATAATTGTTGGAAATAAATGGGGAAAAAACTAATCAAAAACTTAATTACTTTCGAGAAATTATTTGGTTGAGGGTTTATTAAGAAATTAAACCTGCATATTAACTTGGAGATAAGTTTACTCCCTAAATCGGGCGTAAATGATGACAAGTAACAAATAACTTCCTCCGCCAAAATCAATAATTTTCTCTAAAACCTATTGGTAAGAATTTGTTTGCATAAAGATCTATCCATGGGTTTTTGAGTGTGTGGTGGTGGTGTGTCTGTGTGTGTGTGTGTGTGGGGGGGGGGGTAATTAGAATAACTTTAGCGATACCGCTTTCCGAAAAACTCAACCAAAGTCGATTGTGGTTCATATATTCACCTGTGGTCACACAAGAAGAACCTTTTTTACGGGAAATGTGCCATTAAACACATCCAAGTGGCTAGCTGGCCGTACATTTTTCAGAACAAAGGAGACATTGACAGAACATAAATTCATTATCAAATCGTGACAACTCATTAATAAGGAATTCTATATCGATGTAAGATTTAAATTCCATTTCAAGGAGTTCCACGGGAGCCGTAATAGAGAAGAGCTCTACCGAGGCCGCCATGTGCGACGCTAGGGAGACCCAATAAGAGCGGACCCTGGAAAGTAGAAGAATGTGCAAACAGCCATAAACATCATACTTGTGAGCAAGCGACTCGGAGTTGTCTTCTACATACGGCTGTCGAAAATTAGATTTGGAGAAGGAAAGAAGCTAGTTCGAAACATCGATATAACCAACAGCTAAAATAAACATTTTGTCAAAATATTATTATCTTCGTCATTACTTCAAGACATTAAACAATCTCACGGATCCGTCAACGCTAGTGTTTTGTCATATAGCCGACCAGCTCGGGGTGGCGAGATTTTAATTTTGAACTACCGCCAAGTCATTGGGTTATCAAAACGATAGCAGAAATAAAAGAAAGAACGCATCGCAATACACAGTACAATGGAATTTATTACGCATGGAACTAAGTAGTAGGTGTCCACACTGAAAATTATAACGTCCACCAATTGGAATGTGTGCGTCGGTTCTTGTATCGTTAGAGGAAAATCGACGGGGGTGACGCGTGTCTTTTTCTTGTTGGCCGGCTGAGTACGGACTCATGGGAGAGAAAACAAGTTATTCGAGATTTGGAGAGGGAAAACTCTAGATTCAAACCTTGTCTTTTCGGTGTAGGTTCGGTGTAAGAACATGTAATGTCATTCGGGGATGTTTGGGTAGTGCAAAGCATATCGGTGGGAAAGCTGAACTACTCAGACGAGTGCGAATTACAAGCTGTATATATTGCGTTTACTTTCGCACCAGTGTCCTTGCAAAAGACCTGAAGCTCTACTTTCATTTACTTTCCTAACGCTTTGACGTGGCTTGTCTCTGCCTTTTCTATATTTTCATGGCAATTGTTTTAACGAGCTTTCCCCACTTGGTAGCTCGACTGCGTGAATTTAAGTGTACTACTAGATTGGCAATTAAGTCCCACCCTTTCACTGTTGAACTGGCTAGATCTAACCGAAAATTCGGTTCTAATAGTTTCTTTTCTTGAACATCTCGCTTGTGGAACTTTCTTCTGGTTCCATAATTTCCAGTTAACATCGATCTGCAAAAATTTAAATGCAACGTCAATCAGTATCTACTGTCTTCCTGATTACTCTTCTGTTGGTCATTGTAAAGTTTGTTGTTGCCACATCTTGCTTGGTGCTCCTGTTATATATTTCGAGATTCTTGATAAAATGCAAAGAAGAATCTGCAATATTATTGGTCCTGACCTGGCTTCCCGGCTCCAGTCAGTTTCCCACGGCCGTAATGTAAATACTCTGTGCCTTTTCAATAAATAATTTCATGGTAATTGTTCTAATAAACTTTCCTCAATGCTATCTCGACTTTATGAATTTAAGGGCAGTACAAGACTGGCAACAAGAAGTCATCATTTTACAGTTGAATTGGCTATATGTAACCGTAAGTTCTTTGATAACAATTTCTTTTCTCGCACTTTTCACTTGTGGAACTTTCTTCTGGCTTCTCACTTTCCAGCCACCTTTGATCTTCATAAATTTAAATGCAATGACTTTCGTTATCTGTTTGTCTTCCTGATTATGCTTCTATTGTGATGCTTCTTCTAATGTTTCTGTTTTCTAATTCTATTACGCCCAATAGACCCTTGTGCCTTAGTGGCTTTTATACTTTGCCTGGGGTAAATTTTGAATTGAAAAAAAAAAACTATTCTGATAGTTTCTTTTCTCGGACTTCTCGCCTGTGGAACTATCTTCCTGTTTCTTACTTCCTTGCCACCTGCAATCTTAAGAATTTAAATGTAATGTCAATCGCCATCATTTGTTTTCCTGAAACCTGTTTCTTTATTGTTTTCTTTCCTCACTAAATTCTTCTTATACGCTTTCACTTCAAGCAACCCCTTGCATCTTAGTGGATTTGTCGCCTTAGTTGGAGCAAAACAACTAAAAACAAGATTTAATGCAACCTTTCAATTTTGGAGTATCATCAAAGAAACTGATTAGTGACACCCAAACAAAATTGGAGCAATTGCTTACAAGGTTTTATATCAGGCATTTACACTAAGTATAATAATGACATGTTTTCTCTGATAAATTTTAATCCATCTAATGAAACCTGACTTTGGAGTACATTATTAATCAAAAGATTTATTTTCCTTATGCGCTACTATGGAAATATCGATATATTGACGGATGTGAAATAACACGTGTCCTTCAAATACTTCATGGATAAAATACTGTCCATGATATGCTTGGGGGGGGGATCAACAGGAAAGGCTAATCGCAGCCATATCCTTTTAAGAAATGCTCTGGTTAAGAAATTACACAGTATGGTTATTGAAGATCAAACACATTGTGAGTACATCAATCTAGATGAGCTGAAACATCTTTACACTGATGCGTTATCAAAGAATGTAAATCATGAAGAGATCGTAAGCCCAGTGTTAGACAGCAGAGTGATTCGCTACACGAACGATTTGAAAACACGATGCTCATAATTGATTCTAGAATTGCACAATTATGGCTGCTCTCTGTTGTTTGCATTTCGACAGCCCGGATGCTTATTCACCCATCTCCAACCTGAAAAAGGAAAACCTTATCGTTATGAGCAACAAGCTCACTTTGTTTACAGTAACAGGACCTATTCATGGTGCTGATTCTGCATGGATACACCCGCAACAAACGCTAGATCTAGAAAATACACAGACTTCGTTGTATCAGAAATTTGAGGACGAGGGCCTGTTTCTCGGGAACAGTTCTGTACAGGACTGTGGCCTGATGAGATCATAGAACCACTTTTAATGAAATCTATTAAAGGCATAAGATTTACTCCAGGGAGAGGAGTAAAAGAATGAATCTCCGACATATGGATAGGAAACATGCATCCCTTTCCAGAATATCACAATTAAATGAGCAATGTACTACAATGTGTTACAATTTTTGTGTACCGCTATGGACTAGTGAGCCAACCAAAATGAGCTGACTCATTTTATAGTCTACCAATAGACGGTTAACCAATCAGAAGACTTGAAATATTCAATCCGACGTGTATAAAGGCGGTCATTTTGTTTTCTTCGAATATTCACTGCCAACCTCTGATATGGAAGACCTTAAGAATTACTGAACAGCTGCTACTAGATATTGGTGTTGTTTCATTGAACAAATTACTTACGTTGGATTCTACATTCAGACTACGGTGAAGATGTATAACATTGGTTATGTGCGCAGATTACGACTGTATTTTGACGGAAATGAATCCAGGTATGAATTTTGGGAAACGAAATTCTTAGGCTACCTTAGAATATAAAAACTTCATGACATCATCCTTTGCCAAGATGACCAGAAGAAGACGATGATTTTATGGAAAAGAAATGCGACCGTGTTCGCTGAATTAATGCAATGCCTGGATGACAGAAATTTGTCTTTAATAATGCGAGAAGCCAAGGACTATGGACGCCGAGCGCTACAGATATTGCGTGAACACTACTTACCAAAAGGTAAGCCTAAAATTATTGCTTTATATACTGAACTAACCGCGTTAAGGAGACGTGAGAATGAATCCATAACAGATTATATTATACGGGCTGAGAATGTCACAAATGCCTTAAAAATGTCAGGTGAGGCTATTTCAGATGGGCTGTTAATAGCCATGGTTTTAAAGGGATTACCACCGACATTTAAACCATTCACAACTGTCATAACTCAAAAAGATAAAAGTCTAACTTTCACTGAGTCGCATTACGTAGTTATGAAGAAACTGAAAAAATGTGCAATCCCCCAAATCAAGGAAAAAACGTAATGCAACTAAGGACGTCATTTAAAAAATTCAGAAAAGTAATCCCTCCAACCTACCAGACCAGAAATTATGATATTAAAAATAAGGGGCCTAAAATCAACAACAACAGCAGCTGGAATAATAATAATAATAATAGAAAATCAAATATCTGCTTTCGTTGTGGTAAAGTCGGGCATATACGTGCGAAATATCAATTTTATAAAAGGAGTGATTTTTGTAAAAATGTAAAAGCTTTTTCGAATGAGCGAACATATGCCTTTTCGTTTGAGTTGGATACTATACCCAATAATAATAATTCTTACCTAGTCGATACGGGTACGACAAATCATGTAATTACAGATAAAACAAAATTTATTAATTTTGACCCCTATTTCAAAACTGATACACATTTTATAGAGTTGGCTGACGGAACTAGAGCTAACAATTAAGTTTTAAAAAGAGGCGATGTCTGTATTTATTTACGAGATACTAATGGAAATATTTGTAAATGTTTATTAAAAAGGGCTTTATATATCCCTAAATTTAAACAAAATATTTTCTCGGTTCAGTCTGCTGTTAAAACTGGTGTTAAAGTTAATTTTCACCGAGACAATTCAAAGTTAATATACCCAGACGGAACTGAATTTAATATACAACAAAATGGACGTTTATATTATTTGAAAAGTATTAAATCTGTGAAAACAGCCACCCAGGTCACTGTAATAGTTCGGATGTTAAAAAATTACAAGAACACGTTACTGGAATGAAAATTGCATCTTCAAAGGGCTTACAACATTGTGACACATGTATTAAAGGAAAAATGACAAAGTATAGAAATAGGGATCGAATCCCGAAATCAACAGATATCTTGTTCAGAGTTTATTGCGACTTAGCGGGTCCAATTTCACCAATGGGTATAGGCACTTATGCATATGTATTAAACTTTGTGGAGGAATATTCAAGACTTATTATGATATATTTTCTGAAAAACAAATCTGATACCTTACAAGCTACAAGAATGTATTTATCTGATATTTCACCTTATGGAAAAGTGAAAATAATTAGAACAGATAATGGTGGAGAATTTACTTCTGATGATTACGAAAATCTCCTAATAAATGAAGGCATTAACATGAGAAGACCAGTCCCTATTCGCCGCACCAGAACGGAATCGCTGAACGTAGTTGGCGGACGCTTTTCGAAATGGCTAGATGTTTGCTAATAGAATCTAAGTTAACCAAAAATCTGTGGGTCTATGCAATAAATACAGGTGTATATATAAGAAACAGATGCTATAGTAGTAACACAATGTACAATCAGTATTTTGTCTAAGCTTTAGCATAGTACGAAAGAACAACATGATTTAGTTGTCTGGTTGGTTGACAGTTTAGCGGCATATCAGCATCGATGGGTTACTTAATGCCAGAATCTGAATATTTTGTACGCAGTTTTATCTCATTTTAGGAGATAATACTTGTTCGGTGATACAATCTTACTAATTAACCCATAGCTGGGGAGAGAAGAGGTGCATTCATAACCTTTTTCCAAGGGTATTTGCGCATAACGGAATTGGAACTCGGTTCTCTGATTAACAATTCCGAAACATTATCCACTCGCAAATCTAAGCTTAGAGTTCCTTATTATTCTCAAGCGGTCACGCACTTACTGTACTGACTAGACTCGACGTTGCTTAACTTCGGTGATCGCAAAGAGTCGTTGTTTCGAGGAAATGAACAACACGGGGAAACGAGTAAAAATCTAGTAAAACATAACTTGCAAGACCCCAAGAAATTGATTAACTGGCTCAGAAACCGTGTACCATTTGACCGGAAGTGTTCCCAACTTCATACATTAGACATAGAATTAATTTCAGAAGAATATATCAACTAGGAGGCACGGTGGAGTATTGGATAGCGGCTCAGATTGAGGAATCGGAGAGCAGAGTTCGAACTCTAGTCGAATCCATTGCATTCACTTACGTGCTAATACCCTTGGGAAAGGTATGAATACTCTTCTTCTTCCTCTCCCGGACTCTATAGCCTTGGATGGCAACTGGTCTACCGCAGAAAAAATGGCAACGTACTGCGGGAAAAATCTGGTTCATCAGTCATGTATCGAAAGCTACATGATCGCCATATCACGCATGACACATAACTGATATCAACTGTGGAAACGCAGAGGAGATGGGAGTTAGTATTCAGCAAAGCCACAATTAGGCTATTTTCAGTGGAGCTACAATCAAAAGGTCAAGTCAAGACGAAAGTAGTAACTGGTCCGGCGGTTTCGTTTTCAAGGATACTTGTCCTTTTGGACCAGCAGATCATTATTTTAGGTAAGAACTTGCATCAGTCCTCGCAGCATTGTTCAAAGGTAACATATTGTGAAAGGCAAACAAGTCAACATTTGTGAAAGTCCTGATCACAAAAAATGTCAATCATCAGGAAAATAAAAATGCCCAGTCATCTAACGATTTTCATGTGAGCAACAGTCTAGTTTTCCTGCGTCTGCTCTAGACAGTACCTCAAGCCAAAGACACCGTCAAAGCAGTGGTTCTCAACAATTTGTAAGCAACGGCACACCTAGGATTAAATTAATATATCACGGCAAAATTTTTAAAGAGCATATATTTAAAAGTTGTGAAATAAAACCATAGATTAAAAAAATAAAATAAACATTTTGAATTAAACAAAGAATGTTGAATACTGTTATATGAAAAAAGAGTTAATATTTATTCAAATATAGAAAAATTTTAAGAAGTTAAATAAAAAAATTCAAAATTTTTTCAAAAATGACTCACTCCCCGACGAACGCGGTATCGAAAATACACAAATATTTTCTCTATTATCTCCCCGATTCGAGAACACCAACTGCTTTTATTAGCCGAGCATTTTTTCCATTCGTCGACAACTGGGAGAGGACACACATTATAAGCATATCAAAATACTTTTATGGCAACTCTTGCCAAAATGAATATTTAACTCTTTTATGACAACTCTTAAAAAATGAATATTTAAACAAAGTATTTAAACAAAATAATCGAAAAATAGTGAAAGGAATTATTTTAAAAAGAAGTTTATTATTTATTCAAATACTAACGCTGTACCACTACTACTTCCACACACACACACATATATATGTATGTAGTGATAATATTTCGCGGCACACTTAAGAGTATCGCGCGGCACACTAGTGAGCCGCGGCACGGTGGTTGAGAATCACTGACCTAAAGACTTTGAAACAAGTATTCAAGAAGTTGATGGTGGATATCTTCTTCAAAGCGTAATCTTGAATCCATTTGCAATTTACCATGAGATCGAGCAGGAATATTCGAAATATGTTGCCGTCAATTACAGTCCTGCGGTTATCAGAGTTTTTTAATGGATACAGTAATGGTGATTTTTATAAGCGTAGCTTTGATGTGCCAAAAGACCGAAATTATGGGGCATCTGGTGAGGATCGAATTCACTATTCAGATGTAATTAATGTAGAGGGGAAAGCTTGGTAACCATTACATAAGGTCGTAGTGACCTAATGGATAAAGTAATGTGACTTAAACAAAGCACAATAAATATAAGAGAAAAATGTATTTTAATGGCTGTTTTGGTGTGGAGGTAAAAGATGACAGAAAAGTAGATGCCAGCCAGAAAGCTTCTCTTTCAAATGATTCCAACAACAATAGTTCGTTGAATTGTTGTCCGTAGAATTTGATGGACGTGGCCAAACAGTCCATACGTGTTTGAGTGGTGCAGACAAATTGATCATTTCTATAGTCTTAGATGTAGCCAGCAAAAGAAAATCTGTTGAACTTCAAGAAGATACTAGCCAATTTATTATGTTTCGCTGTTTCTAAAATTAAGAAATGGGACCTATCTTAATGAAATTAGATGGTGTGAAAAAGCCAACCTGTCAGCTTAACATTTCAGAAATAGCAAATTCTTGTAAACACGTTGAAAAATCTTCTGTTAGGATGTCTCACCAGCGCGGTCATGATTTGTTTCTTTTAGGTTGTGACATCACCTCGGTCATATTCGGTTTCTGTTTGAATATGACAACACCACGGTCATCTTCTCACTTAAAATGTGACACCAGCTCGGTTATGTTTTGTTTCTTTTAGGTTGTAACACCAGCTCGGAGATGTTTTGTTTCTCTTAGGATGTAACACCAACTCGGAGATGTTTTGTTTCTTTTAGGATGTAACACCAACTCGGAGATGTTTTGTTTCTTTTAGGATGTAACACCAACTCGGAGATGTTTTGTTTCTTTTAGGATGTAACACCAACTCGGAGATGTTTTGTTTCTTTTGGGATGTAACATCAACTCGGAGATTTTTGTTTCTTTTAGGATGTAACACCAACTCGGCCATATTTGTTTTTTAGGATGTGACAGAACCTAGGCCATGTTTAGTTTCTGTTACGGGGTGACACCATCCCGGCTTTGTTAGCTTTCTCATAAGATCTGATACTATTTCGGTCCTGTTTGGCTTCTCTTTGGATTTAACACAGCCTCGGCCATGTTCGGTTTCTGTTTGGATGTGACAAAGGCTCTCAATACCTAACTCGATATTTTCTAGTTTAGTATGGTAATTCGCCCATTGAATATTGATGTCATATCTGGTCTGGTGCTACGGTTATATATCTCAAGTTTATCGCGAAAATCCAAAGAGTCTGTAATGTTATCAGGTCTGGCCTGGAATCTCGACTTCAGTCACTTTCCCACCGCCGTGAAAGTCGCTTCCTTTTGTCTTTTCTATAAATATTTTCATGACAGTTATTCTAATGAGCTCTCCTCCTTGGTATCTCGAATGCGTGAATTTAAGATTTTAACTAGATTGGCAATTAGGTCTTATTGTTTCACTGTTGAAATAGCAACTTATAACCTTAAGTTCTAATCTTATACATTCTTTTCTTGCACTTCTTATTAGTGGAAAACCCTTTCAACTTCTTGCTTCCCCGCCACCTACAATCTTCAAAAATTTAAATGCAACATCAATCGCCATCTACTGTATTCTTGAATATTGTTCTTTTATTGTTCTTTCCCTTCACTGAAGTCTTCTCATTCTCTTCTACTCTCGGTAACCCTTTGCATCTTAGAATCATTATAACCTTTCTTGGAGTAAAATGAAAAAAATAAACCAGTTTCTCTTTAATGTCACTACAAAAAATTTAAATATTCCGTCTTCAGCATGTCATGGAGAATACGTGCCCTTTTTTCGGCAAATAACTTTCTTTTTCGCTGCATTTTCCGTCATAGGATACACGCGACACGCTGTCGCTTGGTTTGACGAGGTAATACGCCGTTTTCTCCGCTTTTTCCACTCGTCGATATTAATTGAGGAACTACGGAGTTGAATTAGCAATAATTTTACCGACGAGATATTTTGTCTTCTTATTATTCCTTACAGCGATAACGTCACGCTAAAATATTTCGACCAAATAAAAACAATCTGGTGTTTTGCGTTAATCTTTGACAACTTCTCTAAAGTTAAGTAAGTTCCCGCGCAAAGTGTCCTTTATAAGAAATGCCCAACTCCCCCAGCCACAAGGCTGACCACGACCATCGTGCATAGATCCACTGAAGCGAGAAATTATTTCGCTATCCAAGTGAAGCGACCACACAAAATCAGGATGTTTTTTTCAACATTTCAATACGAGCTGAATATTATTTTTAATGGCTTCCCTCTTTCTCTTATCGGGATCGTAAAACCTGACGATTAATCTTTCTTGAATATAAAGCACCATTTTAAAAGTCAATATTTTCAATGGTGCAAAGGAGATTTTGAGATAAAGTGGGCTTTCTGAAACAGTTTCCCAATATTCTTAACGTCTGCTGGTAAAAAGTTTCTTATCAGCTGCCAATCAGACGGGAATATTTGTTTGGGGTAATAGCCGAGTAGAGGGAACATGCGGTATTTAAATTCGAGGGAATGTACTCTGGACGTAACAAAATCTTTGTGGACACAAATGAGGGATATAGAGTTCAATCCTCGTGAGGTACAGCATTTAATGTGTAGATATGTGTGAGGAAAGTATTTTTAATTAGAATATTTTAATCTCTTTCGTCCTTTCTTAAAACACACACACAATATATATATATATATATATATATATATATATATATATATATATATATATATATATATATATATATATATATATAACATGGACCGATTTTAAATGTGAATTTAAAAATCGATACAAGTTATTGAAACACCCTTTATATATATATATATATATATATATATATATATATATATATATATCGATTTAAGCAAATAGCTTTTCGGAATAGACACATTAGAAAAAAAATCATTCGCTTTTTAGAAGGAACGATCAATAAATACGATATGCATAAAATATCTATTCTATTTCATAAAATTTTTATTTAAAAAAAACTGCTTTAAAAATACAATTAAAACACACACACACACACACACGCACACACATACACACACGCATATAGATACATATATATATACAGTGCTCGCTCCAAAAATGTATACACACTTCAGGAAAGGGAAATCTTGTATAGATATTGTAATACTAAATTTATTCAGACATCACAAGATTAATACAAGTTATCTTCAGACTCTACAATCATAAGAGATGCTCAAAATGGTGGCATTATTTTCCAAACATTTATTAGTACGGCGAATTACTGCTTGGACAACGTTGGCGAAATTGTCCAGTGGGATCGCTGGACATGCGTTTTCAATTTCTTGTCTAAGGACCCCCAATATAATAAGCTGTCGAGAAAATATCGTACTACAGTAAACAGTGTTAGCGTACTTTGATAAAACTACGAAAGACAAGTTTTTCTTTACCTGAATCCGTATACTCTTTTGGGGTGGACTCTGTATATATATATATGTAAATTGAACAAGCTAGCACCCCTTGTCTAGATGAGTGGATTTCTCTGTATCCTTGGAAACACTCAATTATGAATCTTTGCCGTGCCTTTAAAACTGTAAATTTTTAAAAAATAAGTTACTCAAAAATTGGCTTGACGAGGAAATGAAAATAATGTCTTTAATTTAATAACAAAATTAAATTCGAAGTTTTTAGCTTCCATTTTTGAAACATGGTTATTACTGTGTAGTGAAAAAAACATATTTTAAATCAGTTAATTTATAATATTAATGCTCTGCAAATTTACATTGAGCACTATTGAATAAAAAAATAAAAATATCTATAAGAAAATTGGATTATATGTCTTACTGTTATTTCTTTCTTTCTATATATATATATATATATGTGTGTGTGTGTGTGTGTGTGTGTGTGTGTGTGTGTGTGTGTGTGTGTATATAATAGTTTTTTTTTATTTATTAATCCGACAGATTTTATCACTTTAAAAATTATTTTCAGTGGCTACCCATATTTGAATAGACGTTCTGTTTGTTTATTAAACAGTATATTTATTCATTTTTCCTCTACAGGCCTGAATATTCGAGAAATCTTATTAAAGTAAAGTAAAATCTTATTAAAGTAAAGTAAAGACGTCTCAACGGCAGGATTTGAATCTGCGTCAGTCTGAGCAGAGAGAGCCGTCATTAGATCGACATGCTTTAATCGACTCAACCACAGACAACCTTTGCCGTTCAAGTGACCTTGAATGGTGCTTTTCAGCGAAAACCTTCCCATCATACCCTCGAAATTTAAAATCTGCTCAGTTTCGTATCCAAACGTAAACAAAACTATTTAAAACGTGTAATTTTTTTTGTATTTAAAAACCTGACAGATTTAATTGCTTTAAATGTTATTTTTAATGGATACTCATATTTGAGTAGACGCTCCGTTTATTTATTATAAAAAGCAATTTAGAATATGGTTCGAATATACTGATTAATAAATAAACGTGTACTCAAATATGAGTATCCCCTAAAAGTAACGTTTAAAGTGATAAAATCTGAAGTATTAATAAATTAAAACATCCAGTTTAAAGTAACTGTGCAAACGGCATCATTTGACGACAGAAAACTATTCACCATCGTACACGTCAAGTATGTCAGACGTAATAGTAAAAAAAAAAAATCTATCACTCCCACCCACAATAATAAACCCAACAACCCTTAAAAATAATATTAACGGGTAACACAGAATTTCCTTTCGACGTTCATAGATGAAATATTGATACACAAATCGACCTCGTCGCCATTGGCTCAGCTATCAATCTGACAATGTCGCATATGTCAGCGTGAGAAAATGAAATTAAACAAAAACAAAACTACCCATAAGCCCCAAAACTACACCCGCTATGTTACATATATATATATATATATATATATATATATATAATTGTATGTGTTTGTGATTGTATGTGTGTATGTGTGTATATAAATATATCAACTATGAAAGAATTTAAGATAGGAAGGATAAGTACCTGACACACATTAAAAAATATGGATAGATATGAGCTGTCTGACGAGTTATGGAGATAGAAAGAAAGAAATATCGCTTATATCTAATATATATATATATATATATATATATATATATATATATATATATATATATATATATATACATATATATACACTGAATGAAATAGATCGGCAGCTACATTTTCCCTCTGTGGTTCAATATGCACATAATCCAAGAAAACTCTGAAAGTAACTATTGCATAAAATTCAAAATATGTTTTTCGTATATTTGGTCGGCATAATTCGCCTTTGCCTTTCAATCTCCGTATGTAACCACACATAGTTGGGGTGTAGTCCGCGTGCTGCATACACCCTAATACGCGCTATGAAGGCAGGACTAAATCTTATTCAACCCCGGTAGATGAACTATGTTCGTGTCGGAATTAGACATTTAAAATATAACTATGACAGTAGTCGAAAAATTGATACAGAAACTACCCTTATCGACGCTTCAGTCGGACGAATTACCCAAGTCGGTGGTAATTGGACGGCGGAAATATATCTGTCTTAAAGGGAAGACGCTCCACAAATTCAACCCGAATATTAACTTTATGGCCCAAAATTGGTATTCTAAGAAGAATGAGGTGTTGAATTGAAACTAAAGTAGGGTCGAAAAGGGAGTTTTATATATAAAAAAAATCCAATTATATATTAAAAATGTTAGGTTCCTACTTCAAAAATACCAAATTCTACCTACAAATGAGATATATTAACAAGATCAAAAGCAATCATATTTAGATAATTCATATTAAGTAAGAATATATTTTTTTTTAAATTTATATTAAAGAATAAAAAAATTAAAGAAAAAATAAATTACTCATTTCTAACTTTAAAGTTAAAATTATGCAATGCGATAGGTCCTGATCTGGCATCTAGACCACAATCGGTTTCTTACAGACGTGCTGTAGCTTCCCTACATGTATTTACACGGCAACTTTCGCTGGTTTCCAGACTGCACGAATTTACGCGAGCTACTAGGCTGGCATCTCGCTCCCACCCTTTCAAAACGGTTAAATGTAACTGTCTCTTCTACTCAAACAGCTTCTTCTCCCGCACTTCCCGTCTGTGGAACTCCCTTCCTCTTGCTTGCTTCCCTGATAACTATAATCTTCAAATATTCAAGTGTAATGTCAATCGACAGCTTCTGATATGTTGTTCTTGTTCCCCGTCCTTCTTTGTATGCTTTCCTCAAACACGCCTCTTTACTCTTGTTCTCAATCCTGTGTAACCCCTTGCGTGCGTGCTAGTGGCACACCCGCCTTGCTTGCTGTGAATTGCTGAAAAAAGTACAGGTATTAAAATGGAATATATATATATATATATATATATATGATGAAAATGTGGAAAAAACAAAGCAAAATCCGAATATGTGAGTTTACTGTTTTTATTTTGTTTTTGTTATTCTGTCGACGTCAGACGTTTCGGTCAAATAGACCTTCTTCGGGACATGGTTAATGGAGACTTAGGACACAATCTTTTCCCTGTGCGCAGGTCTTCGTAGTTGCCGCCCACGCGACGCCAGCGTATCCGACTCCAAGAAAGAATACTCTGACTTTAGAATTTCAGTTTTTCTGTTTCTGACCAGTCCTGTATATATCGTCTCTTCATCAAACTTAAATCTAATATAAATATGTCTCCATTAACCATGTCCCGAAGAAGGTCTATTTGACCGAAACGTCTGACGTCGACAGAATAACAAAAAAACAAAAACAAAATAAAAACAGTAAACTCACATATTCGGATTTTGCTTTGTCTTTTCCACATTTTCATCATACCGTCGGATCTACATCCACACATTTGCTTACATATATATATATATATATATAGAGAGAGAGAGAGAGAGAGAGGGTCTGAGATGAATGATAAGTTATTTTCGAAACAACAACGCGCACTAACATAACCCCTGACCTCTTCATTGTTCGTTTGATGCCCTCAAAACGAAATTACTTTCTGTTAATCATCTAATAGATCTCTTTCTACCATTCATCAGTATGACTAATGCAAACCACCAGAAGAGTAACTTATTGCGCGTTATCGGGCTAACGCTTTCCGCTGACATGAAATGGAAAGATTATATCGAGACAACTGCTAAGGGGTCTGCTGCTCGGTTCACTGTGTTGTGCCAGAGAATTTTACTTAAATGTACATAAGCCTAC
>OZ038486.1:115047750-115080250 GCA_964036315.1 Acanthosepion esculentum | reverse complement strand
CTATCTACTGCCCTCCTGATTACTTTTGTTTTTCTCTTTCCGCTCATTATTAATGTTTCTGTTCCTAATTCTTTTACACCCTGTAACCCCTTCTGGGGTGATACTGATTTAAAAAGATACAAAAAAATAAATAGGTTGTATTACCCTATCGGCCTAAGTATCTGAAAAATCTAAGTAAAGAAATAGTGTCTCCCGGGTAATGAGTCTTACTTATTGTGATGTCTTTTTTGGCCGAGTGGATTTCTATATTATATTACTCTGCAGGCAATTAGCATTTAAAGGACAATCCTTCTTTACTCTGTAGTTACAAGTGGGTTTGATTTGTATGGGTGGCTTGGTTTGTTGTTTATTTTTTGTTGCGCTATTTTATTAATTGTGCCATGGAGATATGGAGAAAAGATAACGAAAGGGAAAAAATATTGTATTTTTTACTTTTTTTAATTAGTTAAGCAGACCCACGTGATTTCCTTTCTCACTCACTGATGAAACCTTAATAAAGGCGAAACAATAATTAGATTTATAAACTTTTCCTATTCCGATGCATATTTGATCTCTATTTTATCCTAATTCATTCACACACACACACGCACACACACGCACACACACGCACACACACACATATAAATATGAATATGTAGAAAAGGGAAAGTTTTATTTGCTGATGCGATCATTCTCTGAATCGAATTTATCAAGACAAATATAATGATTTTATTCTGTAACAATTATTTATAACCAGAAGTAAAACTATCATAAGGCTTTCAATTTTCTTAAATTCAGGAACACCCATACAAATTCTTCAGGTTAACAGGGTAAGTTAAAATAAACTATGAAGGATGCTTAGTGATGTCATTTAATGCAAGTAAACGAAGAGAGCAAATGTTGTTATTGCTGTTGTTTTTTTTATTTGATTCTATAAATTTATTTATTCCACATTTAATGTAATTATTATTTATGTTAATTTGATTAATTGCTTTATGCATATATTTAGTTTAAAGTATAAACGGTTTAGATGTAACGATTTTCTATTAATTTTTTTAATTTTTACGATCATGTATGTTAGCTTAAGAAAGGAATATATCGTTTCGGTAAAAAAATATTTGAAAAAAAAATCCTGGGAGAATTTACATTTTAGCAAGTTTCGATAGTGGCTGAACTTTATATACGTATATATAACCATTTATTGGGAAATTATAACATAAAAATGTTATAAAATCACTACAAAAATAGACATTTTGTTTCAACATTTCACCATCACTTGAGAAGACACCAGAAGTGTTGAAACAAAATGGCTATTTTTGTAGTGATTTTATAACATTTTTATACAAAAATTTTCGAATAAATGGTTATATTTGCTCTACTCTGTATTGAGCACTCTTTTAAGAATAGTATTTGTTGGTTATTGGAATTTATTCCGTATACACCAATCCTATACTTATAAATATATATATATATATATATATATATATATATATATATATATATATATATATATATATATATATATATAGTTCAATTTCCGATGAAGATGTTAGCTTTCACTTTCCTGCATAGAAGCTTTGGTAAGTTATGAATCCATTTCTACTCTATACGCCAAAGCTATAATTTCAATAGAAGGACAACCCATTTGTGAAGGAAAATTCTGAATTCAAAACTGGTGAGGCGTGGGGCTGGCAACCCACCTCGTACAAACTGCTATGGAAAACACAACCACGACATTTCAACTGGAGTGAGGAAGAATATATATATATATATATATATATATATATATATATATATATATAATGTATGCCATCTAGTGTAGGTTCCTAGTTAATAAGTTTGTGTCAACGGCATTTCTTTCTGTGCCTCTCTTTTTGAGCTATAAGCTTAGAATAGGAAAGGTCTGATTCTGGCTACGTTAGAGAAAGTGGCGATAGGAGAAGCGGAAAGCAATGAGAAGGAAGATTACATAATCAATGGACTGCGTACTTGTTGGCAGTCAAACTGGCTAGCATCCATACTTCCACCGTTGGAAGGCGAAGGAGTGACTTTTCGCGCGAGAAACACGTCAGCTGTCCCCAGCATATAACGGCTGGACATTTTTCTCCTATGGTTTTGCATCCCTACGATCCCGTTGAAATGTAGTCGCTGTGTAAACTAATTCCAAAACCACTTCAATCCATTTAATACTATTAGTCAAGATATTACGATGCAAATGTTGCGGAAGGATACCTTTAATATAATAACAACAATAATAATAACCTTATACTCTACCAGATATATTCTGATCTTAATTGGAGGTGTTAACATGGAACTGTTTTTGCCTTAGTCATGTAAGCACAGCTCCAGTAAATATCCCGTTCATTAGCACTCATTAGCTTGTCAGATATCTTACCTTAAACATTTGGGAATGTCCCTTAGGGCGCTGACGCTCTCTGCATATCTTTTATGGGTGTAGTCTGGGCGTTGAAGGTTGTTTGATTTGTTTGTTTTTTTTTTATGAATTATTAACCATTTGCAGGTTATTTAAAAACAAAGGTTATTTTAAGAGTATTTTGGGGATAATAGTTATTTACTGATACAAGTCATACTAATTAACCCATAACTGGGGACCGGGAACAGGTAAGTCCATAACTTTCCCCAAGGTTATTTGCACATAAATTAATATAACGAACTCGATTAGAATTGGAGCTCGGCTCCCCGATTTCTCATTGTCCGATCATATAGTTTGTGGGGGTCTGGAAGAATGCTGAAAGTAAGTGCTGGATATTTGAGGGAACTTGCTGCCACTCTACAAGTAACCGTCAGACATTCAATGAGAAATAAGAAATGTACGAAATAATAATAGTTCGAAATGGGAAGTGTACAAATTTCGTTCAATAAAGAGGGTAGAAATTATCCCGATTTATATTGTTTGCTCGGAGCAGCTTAAGCAAGGACCTTCCGTAGTAGTTGAAAAAGATTAGGATAAGTGGTAAGTAACAGAAGACAGTACCACTTAGGATTTTTCGTATATTTCGACGAGTTCTCGAATCATGATGAAAATTTAGCATCTCATAACAGTGATGAGAGCTATCTTTGGTATCTCCAACAACAACAACAACAATAATAATGAGCTATTATGTAATAATGTATAATAATGTATGGTATAAGATGACAATTGAAAAAATATTTTTTGCTTACGCGTTTCCTCTTCCGACTTTTTCAAGGCAAAAATGAAATCGAAATATTTTTTTTGTTATAGTTACATTACAAAATCCAAATTTAAAAAAGAGTCTCTTCTGCGTAAGCCTCTTTCAGGTTAATGTAAATTTCCTTATTTCCTAAGATTTTTTTCTTTCTTTACATGTCGAAAATATAGTTAAATTCCCAGATGAATTCTGTGGACAAGACAAATTGGTATAAGATGACCATTTTGTTGTTATAGTTACATTACAAAATCCAAATTTAAAAAAGAAAGACGCTTCTGCGTATGCCTCTTTCTGGTTAATGTAAATTTCCTTTATAATAAGATTTTTTTTTCCATGTCGACAATATAGTTAAATTCCCAGATGAATTCTGTGGACAAGACAAATTGGTATAAGATGACAATTGGAAAAATAATTAACTATAATAAAATAATTATTAACAATAATAATGTATGTAAATGTGCAATCTGTGTGACAAGGAGATGGAAAATGTCACTCACATCATTACCGCTTGTGGAATGTTTGCGCAGGAAGATTGTAAGCACAGTTATAATAAAGTGGTCTCTTATCGACATTGTCACCTATGTAGGATGTGTGAACTTGAAGTCGACGAAAATTGGTACGGCCAAAAGCCAAAAATGGTGATCGAAAACGACCGAGTCAAGACGTCACGTCTGTTTGCATATTTAAAACATCCAAACAGACCACGTCTTTGAAACTACCAAACTAGCAATCACCGTCGTTCACACACACACGCTCGCACACACAATGGAAATGCATCCTCATCGGTATGGCTGTTCCTGGTGGTCCTAATATCAAGGTCAAAGAAATACACCGACCTTCGGATTTAAGTTGCCCATAATGTGAATTTAGGAAAATTCAGTAACGGAAGGCTCGGTAACGGAAAATTCTGTAATTTTGATAACGTAGGAAAATTTGGTAACTACGAAATAAAAGTCGATCAAAAATTGATTTTTGGGCCGTTCTGGAGTGGAGATTTGGGGGCTAATCTCCTTCCCCTATCACTGAATTTGTCTACCAAGCTATCCATAGTAACGGCGAAGCCCGTGCCGTGGCCCTTGACATCTCCAAGGCATTCGATAGGGTTTGGCATGCCGGCCTCCTTCGCAAGCTCCGGGGTTATGGTATCACAGGTCGATTGTTTGACCTAATTCAATCGTTCCTATCAAACCGGGATTTGAAGGTTGTTCTCAGTGGATCCTTCTCCAACTCCTATCCCACTACTGCTGGTGTTCCTCAAGGCTCCATCCTTGGCCCTACTCTGTTCCTCATATTTATAAATGACCTTCCTGACGCCATAGACTCCCAAGTCGGTATCTACGCTGACGACACTACCATTTACTCCTGCCTCAAGCACAAATCTACCGAGGCGGACAAAATTAACCTGGCAGCTCAAATTGAAAAGGACCTCCAATCGGTTGTGGACTGGGGAGAGAAATGGATGGTCAACTTTAAGGCCTCTAAAACAAAATTGCTCTCCATTAACCACCACAAGGACCCATCCCTGCATCCCATCAGAATGTCTGAGGACCAACTTCTCGAGAGTTCCTCTCTGCGGCTGCTCGGTCTCACGCTGTCCGCTGATCTGAGATGGAACAAATACATCGAGTCAATTGCATCATCCACCGCTAGAAAAGTTGGTTCCCTGTGCCGAGCCAGGAAATTCTTCTCCCCTGAATCGATCCTCCAGGTCTATAAGTCTACCATTCGACCTTGCATGGAGTATTGCTGCCATTTATGGTCTGGGGCCCCTGCGTGTTGCCTCGGGGTTCTTGATAAGATCCAGAGACGGATATGCAATGTGATTGGCCCTGATCTGTCATCTCGTCTGCAGTCGCTCTCTCACAGACGGAATGTTGCATCACTCTGCCTTTTCTACAAGTACTTCCACGGTAATTGCTCTGAGGAGTTGCTCTCACTTGTCCCTAAGCCTCGTGAATTCAAGCGTCCTACGAGGCTGGCATCACGTTCCCACCCCTTCACCGTAGAAACTGTTAGGTGTAGACGTCTTTTCTACTCCAATAGCTTCATGTCTCGCACATCTCGCCTATGGAACTCCCTTCCCCGTTACTGTTTCCCTGACAAATACAATCTCCAACGGTTTAAGTGTAGCGTCAATCGTCATCTCCAGTTGCCTTGATCTATCCACTTCCTGACATCTTCCATTCCTATCTGCTCTCGCTCTATATCTCCCGTAACCTCCCCACCTCGATCGGCCCTCCGTCCTTCTCTTTCTCCACAACCCTTCCTTTACCACTCCTATCTGCTCTTCCTCCAACCCTTCTGTAACCCCTTGCGTGATAGTGGCCACCGGCCTTGCTCGGGGTGATACGCTTAAAAAAAAAAAAAAAAAAAAAAAAAATTCTTAAATAACTGAAAATCTTGGGGTCCAGATAAAACGCCACTATAACAATATCAGAACTGTACTTACAGAAGCGGATCTTAGGTACTAGGCCCCCTTCCCCAATATTTTTTAATAGTATTATTTACTATGGGGGTCTAGATAAAATCCCACTACGACAATACCAGGGCCGTACTTTCTGGAGGGGATAGACACCCTATACGTTTAAATAAGTATTAATTAAAAAATCACGAGTTCCAGTCCAGATAAAACCTCACTGCCACAATACCAGGGCCATACTTTCTGGGTGGGAGATTTAAGGAGCTAAGCCTCCACCTTCAATATTTTTAAATATACATTTTTTAAAAATAAGTATTTATTTAATTACTCTATTGCTTTCAAGCAAATAAAATCGATTTATCTAAGTTAAATTTCCTGTATTCGGTTGGTGCATAATTATCAGGCGTTTTTAAACAATAGTTATTATGAAAAAAGAAAAATAACAACTCAACAATAACATTTTTTAAATGATTATTCCGGAGCGTATGTTTATCGACACGCATTTTTATAGCCTGAAAATAAAATATTTTTATTTAAAAAAGTAAACAATACAGCAATTTTCATTAACAAATAACTCTCCTACAAAGGCGACTGATAATTATGCACCAACCCAATATCTTCTTTTCAAATTATTATTTTAATTAAAAAAGTAGTAAATAAATTAAGTTTAATATAGACAGAAATTAAGTTTTATATGGTTACTTCTTTTTAAATAAGCAAAAACCATATAGCCTCATTTCTAATTAAAAAAAAATAGGGAAGGGGTCTTAGCCCCAAATCCCCACTTCAGAACGGCCCGAAAAGCATTTTTCAATCGACTTTATTTTGTTAGTTACCAAATATTCCTACCTAGTCAAAATGACCGAATTTTCCGTTACTGAATTTTCTGAGCACTCCAGAATGAAGGACATTCAGGTCACTATTGCTCGCGTTATGCTTGGGACGTTGCGGTCTAAAATATTGAATTTAACGTCCTACATTAAGAAAATCGGAAGAAAGTCTAATTTCCCATCGTTTTCGAAGTCTTAACACTGCAAATATTCTGCGAACCGTGGTGTCTGTCTGAAGTCGTACGATTTGATGGAGACACACATAAAGCAAGATCTCTAGCTGAAAAAGAAAAATGGTGTGAAAGACGAAAAAGGTAAGAATAATAATAATAATAGTGAATGTCGGTATCTCCGAAAAAAATATATATATAAGGAAAATGAAAAAACAAACATTAGAATTCACGAACTTTCGAGAGAAAAAGAAACATATACATATATATCGCCAACGGCTTAGAGGTAGAATCTCTGACTGACGCCAATTCAGCCGTGTGTCGATCCAAGCTAGAGGTAACCGGATATCTAGAAACACTGATGAGCTGTAATACAGCGAAACAGTATGTCTGTGGATGAAGTTATATGTATATATATATATATATATGATTTTTATATGTATATTCCTTTCCTTGTACATATAAGAGTGGTTTATTTGAAATAATTTTAAAAGATATATTTAACACATGTTTCATTATTTAATTTTTCACACTGTGCAATTTTCGAAATGTGCGTTTGCTTAACTTGGACCTCTACAGTTATGTTTCGCGTTTTGCAAATAGAAAACCATTTCCTATCATTGAAATTTGAAAGATATAGAAATATCATCATGCTGTCAAAATTTATATGGAAACTAAAAATGGAAGGGAGCAGACGAGATTTTAAAAAAAAGAAGAAAAACATAAAGGAAAACAGGTGAAGATATTGGAATCTATGCACGCAGATGAAAATCATAGAATTCAAGAACGGGAATGGATTAATAAACAAAAGAATTGAAATTATATTGAATTCTCTTTGCGCTGACATATTGCATTTGAAAAACGTGACAAAAAATATTGAACTTTTAGAACCTGTGAGCGTCCAAGAGAAATAAATTCCGATTTGGAAGATTGCACTGCAGGAAACGGACTGTTAATTCGTAAAGAATTAAAATGGTATGATGAAAAATATATTTTCACAGTATCCTAAATTCATGGTCAAAATTGATTAGTATCAGGGATAGTGCCTATGTAAATATGAAAATGGTCACCAAGCTGCGACAGTCTGTTTCATGCTTGAACACATTCTTCAAGCCATATGATCGCAGGAAACAGACTGTCGCCGTCGACGTTGACTTCACTATCCACATATATATATATATATATATATATATATATATATATATATATATATATATAATAAAAGATAGGTTCGCCTATCGACCAGTTCACACTCCTTCCTCATCTTTTGAACAGAAGTAGAGGTTTATCCCTGCTTCCTGTTTAGGTTTTGGTTTCTGGTTCCATCTACATTCTTTTTCGCTACTAGTAACTCCTCGCGTCTTAGTGGCATTGTCACTTTGCTTAAGGAAAAGGGATTAATATATATATATATATATATATGTGTGTGTGTATATATATATGCGTGTGTGTGTGTGTGCGTGCGTGCGTGCGCGCGTGTTTGTGTGTGAGTGTGTGTGTTCTTAGAAATGCCTCTTGCCGCTGTTCGGCAAAGTATTCGACGCTCGAGTCAATGCTGATATGGTTAAGCATCTTGCTTCTCACGACGGCCTCTCGGACAAACAATATGGCTTCCGTTTCGCCAGGTCTACTGCTGTTAACGGCCATTACTGAATTTTTACATCAAGCCATAGATAAGCACAGCTTTAAATATGTCGAAGGCGTTCGATAGGGTTTTGCAGGATAGTGTTCTTCGCAAATTCAGGGGCATCTAGGTACCACCCTTTTATTTTTGAAATGCAACTGTCACTTCTACTCCAACAATTTCTTTTCTCGCATTTCCCGCCTGTGGAACTTCATAACTACAATCGCCATCTTCTGTCTCCTTGAACCCCGTCCGTGTTTTGTCCTTTCCTCAATCCTCCCTATTCTCAGTCTTCTCTTTCACTTCTACTCCCCGTAGCCCCCTGCGTAGTAGTGACGTAACCGCCTTGCTTGGGGTCAAATTATTTAAAAAAAAACGATAAAATAGAAACAGCAGGAATAGGCTTGAATTTAGTTAAAAATAAAACGTACATGTTATACGGATGGAGTCAAAATAAAGAGAATATCAGCAGTAGACTCCCTAGGAATACTCGATGTCTTCATTCAGCCGTTATGCAAACCTTTAATCTCGCTTTCATACGAGATCGCGCAGATAACCAATACAACCCAATAATACCTTATTACCACTTTTGGCGCAATACTGCAGGTGGTCTAATATGAACGAGTCAGGTATAGTCCCATCATATCTCATACGTGTACAATGGGCAGGTCAGTTGATAGACAAAGTGACAATGTTAACATTCGATATATGCAGTAGGCACGGTGGAGTACTGGACAGCGGCTCAGATTAAGGGATCGGAGAATCGAATTCTAGTCAAATCCCATTACATTCACTTACGTGCTAATACAAGTGGGAAAGGTATGAATCCTCTTCTTCTTCCCCCTCCCGCCAAGGACAGCAGGACAGACCGGTTTCTATAGCCTTGGATGGCAAATGGTCTACCGCAGAAATAAATGGCAACCTACTGCAGGAAAAATGTGTCTCGTCAGTCATGTATCGAAAGATACATGATCGCCTAAACGTCTATCACGCATGGCACATAACTGATATACAAATTACTATGAAAAGCTAATCGGCCACTTAAAAATAATGCAAAGTTCTAATTATCTACAGCTTAAGAACGGATGTTTCGTTCGTATTTTCTACGAATTAAACTATTGGAATCATTTCTTATTTTTAGTAGCTGAGTAGAAAGGGAAGATTCGAGACAAAAAAACAGGGCTTCTACTCAACCACGGGAATCTATAAAATATACAATTTTATAGATTCCCGTGGTTGAGCCATGTTTTTTTTTTTTTTTAAATAACAAGATAAATTATCTCTACCGGCCTGTGCGTTCCAGAAATTTAAGAAAGACATTATACTTCCAGACAGGGTTTGAACATGCATCTCTCTTTGTTAGAGAAATCGCCATCTGATCAGGCGCGCTTTGGACCGCTCGGAAAATTTCTTTATTAAGTCTCTCGAATGAATAGACCGGTAGACATTAAAATAAATAGGACATCTACTCAAACATGGGCATCCACAAAGTAAGGTTTAATGTGGGCTCACGGAGCCCGTAAGCTCGGCCAAAAAATGCCCGTAGAACACGTATAAACGGGGTCAACCTCCCCGAACGAGGCTCTGCCCTTCGGCGGAGCCTCGTCCGGGTTCCTCCCTGCCCAGAGGCATAGAGTTCCAATCTGCCTCAGAGGCAGAGAGTTCGACCGAATAGCTGAGACGTCCAAAAAGGACTGAACTCGCACTACTGCTACCCCTTGAGACGCAGTATTTATGGCGTACGGGATAGTCCATTACTATTATGGGTAAGTTCCCATAACATATACATATATATATATATATTATATATTATATAAATATATATATAATATATATATATATATTATATATATATAATATATATATATTATATATATCTATATATATAATATATATATATATTATATATATATATATAGATAATATATATATATATTATATATATATATATATAATATATATATATATATATATATATATATGACTATGTGCGTGCATGCTTGTTTAACCTGCATATATTAAGAAAAATAAGTGTTGATAGAAAGAGGATAAGGGAATCGTTCAGTTCCTGTCATTCACTTGGGAAGAGTCTCTCGTCCTTGAACATCAGTTTTCGAATCCTTTTTTTACAACCTTCATATGAATATCATCCATTAACCCTGATCGGGAATACATAGCTTATCACTCTCTTCTTAGGAAGCAGATAAATATATATTTTTTCTTTTTGTGAGGAAGCGGAAGACTAACAAACGTTTCTGTTGTTGTTGAATTCGCATCGGTGAATGAAAAGATGTTAACATGCGGAGAGAATACATTTGGCGAGAATAAACTGAGATATGACGAACGAATTTAATGTTAAGGGGTGGAATCGCTTATGATGTATTGTCAAGCTTAAAATGAACCCTAATCAAAATTTAAGTCAGAATCTAGTTAGCCTCTCGCCAGCAAAAATAAATAGGCGTTTGCCTGAGAGAAGAAGATACAAGCGGCTCTGGTAAAAGGTAAACAAAAAGGCACATTCTCCAGAATATCAGGACTTGTAGATAACACAGTGTAAAACGGAAGTAATATCTTTTAGCCATTAACATGTATTCGGGTATTAATCTGTGAGTAATATTGTCTTTTCTTGTTGTGTATGACATATTTCATTAATGTAATAAATTCACATTATTTAACGTTTTCGTCTTAATGCTTCTTCTCTTCATTGCATTATGATTTTAATGATAGGAATCCACGAGGCCAACCATACAATTACTGGTTTTGATAGGCAGATGGCGAACGAAGAGGCTCAAGTCAGGCGAAAGCAGAATTGAATGAAACTGCCATAAGAGAATATGTTTCAGTAAAGGATATTAATGTAATAATTTCTGTAGAAATAAAAAAATGACGGACAGAAAACAAAACGATTGAAATAAGTTTTTGAGCAATTTGAGAATTATAGGGAAAGAAAGAAAAAGAAGAAAATTTAAGTGTCATACATATAATAATAATAATAATAATAATAATAATAATAATAATAATAATAATAATATAATAATAATAATAATAATAATAATAATAATAATAATAAAATAATAATAATAATAATAATAATAATAATAATAATAATCAAAATACAAGGACCTTGAAATCGAAATCTCAAGAATGTGGCACATGGGAACCTCAAAAATCGCTGTTGTAGTTGGAGCCTTCGGATTGGTTGGAAAGATTCCAGTAGATTCACTGAAGGGATTTCTGGAAGCCCATGTCTAAATTGTTCTCGCGAGTACAGCTCACACCATATAAGGGCTTTATCAATGTAAAATATGTGTGTGTGTGTGTGTGTGTGTGTGTGTGTGTGTGTGTGTGTGTGTGTGTGTGTGTGTGTGTGTGTGTGTGTGTTTTGTTGTTGTATTTTTTTAATTGGTCGGTGGAAAATGTCATGATGCCATTTCTAACCTTAGGTCTCTGGGCGGGACCCGGAAAGAAATGTGTACGCGCCATAAATCAAAGGAAATAAAAATAATAATAATAATAATAATAATAATAATAATAATGATAATAATAATAATAATAATAATGATGATAATAATAATAATAAAAATTAAGTGAAGACGAAATGAAGAAAGCAGACGATGAAATAAAAAACGCCTAACAACGAAAAAGAATCAGAAGACAAATTAGAATGTAATTAATAAGAAAGTAAGTTAAAATCTCTATAAACTAATAAAAGCACAATCGATAGAAGAAAGAATTCAATAAAAAGTGAAGATAAATGCAAAAGAAACATGAACGACTTCATAATAATAGAGAAATACAAGGATTGAAAGGATGAGTGAACAATTTAGTGTCTTATAAACTCCTGAGTTTACCATGTATAGTAAACAATATGGAATTCTTTAACTATGAAATAGCAGAAAATATGTTTAAGGCTAACACATTACATCACACACGACTTGAGTGAGCTATGGTTACGTGTGTTGCATTAACATTTAACTCTTGATGGGCGTTTAGTCCCTGGAATAGGCAGTGAATCCAGACGCGGTTTCACAAAGCTGAATTAATAAAAATAAAAAATAAAACAGAATTCATATAATACTAAAACTCTAATTTATATGTTTGTATGTATGTATGTATGTGTATCTCCAAGATACAGCTTAATCGATGTAAAATACTCCAATCAGTTTGGGAACGTTGAACGTCTGAAGCGTGCAGTGTCAAGTTTCATTAAAAAATTTTAATTTCATACTAGTTTACTTGCGATTTTTTTTCTGTTTTAAAAATGTTTCAAAAGTGAGACATGGCCTTGTCCTTGCGTTTTTCCTTGAATGTTTACTGAGTCAAGGTGAGTGTTGGATTCATCACTTTGAGCCAGAGGTAATCAATGCAGAAACGTCTCTACTCACCTGCTCTAAGGTTATTTCATCTGCAGGGAAGGAGCTTTTTGTGATGCAAAGAGCATTTATTGATTATCTTCGAAAGAGACACACCACCACTATGCCAACTTGTCGAGGCAATAACAAAAGGCTATCAAGTCAACACTCTCAGGAAAACTAACGAAATGAGACGTGTTTCACCAGGGCAATGCTCCTGCACACGAGTCTTTGTTTGCTGTGACTGTTGTCTTTGAACTGGTTGATCACCCTTCCTATTGTCCTGATTTGGCCCCATCTATCATCTGTTCCCAACATGAAAAAACATTTGGCTGGAAATCAGTATCACAGAGAAGATGACGTCATATCTGCTGTTGGTGTTTTTTTCATCAATGGGATCTAAGAACTGCAATACCGATGGGAGATGTGTGGACACCAATGGGGGCTACGTTAAAGGATAAATCTCATTTGGTCATATTGCATGAGTGCATCTTGGTCAGCCTATGAATTTTTCCGCCGACCCTAGTATATCTTATACTTAAACATATTTGCTTTTATTTCGATTTTTCCATAACTTTTTTAAAAATACCCCTAGCACCAGACAATTCAAGACGCTACAAAAATCAAAAGAAAAATAAATATTTCAAGTAGACAGAAAACAAAACGAATTGAAATATAAAATACCAATCTGAAGTGATAGTGTTACGGACCAATTACTGCAACACAAAATTTTAAGAAAATCAACTCTCATGAGAAGCACTCAGAACTTGAAAGAAATAATTAAATAAAAATATTATTAATGAATTAATAATGAAGGGAATGAGGAATTATTTTCTTTAGTATATTCACGTGTCGACTATTTTATAACAACAAAAACAAAACAATTATATCATTATTATTTAGTCATAAAATATTTTCATCAAACTTCTATTATTATTCACCAGTCTTTATTCCGGCTTCGATTCGTGGAAATGTATTCTTTAAATTATCATTGTTTAGAAGAGTTTCATGCGGAAATAAATAAAAGATCGTCTGGGGGTATATGTCTGGCGAATATGCCGCATCCCAAATTTTGTTAGTTTGTTGCGTGGTATTCACCATTTTCAATACGCAAAAGAGTAGAGAGATGATCAGCTGGAATACGCCAACAGTAAATACTGATATAAATTGCTGGAGCTAAGATAATATCTCATGTCAAACGTTCGCACAAATTTTAGTTTACTGAATAGCAGAGACCATCGGCGTTTTACACCTGATACAAACGTCTCTTCATATTCTTTTCACAAACCATTTATAACGAAAGACATATCTTCCTTACTATTAAACAAATCACTTGAATAGAATTTCACTTTTACAAAAATCAAAAGAATAATACATATTTCAAGTAGACAGAAAACAAAACGAATTGAAATATAAAATACCAATCTGAAGTGATAGTGTTACGGACCAAATACTGCAACACAAAGTTTAAAAAGGAAAGATGAAAAAAAACACTACTGGTTGTGAAAGAAGATGACCAACGCTTACCACTCCTTACAGGATTCTCTTATAGGTTCAAATACACGGAAGAGATGAAACAATCAACAGTAACGGACAACAAACACCAGTATATGTAATTTAATAAGAATTAATTATAACGACACATAGAACACATTAATGCAAGTTAATGCGTGCAAAGATGTTGCTATATATTTCTGTGTGGAAAGATGTATGTGTTATTATATCTCATATGAATAATTAAAGTCCACTTAGCTTTAGTTGTTCACCGGAAATAAAATACGGTTTTCTCTTTTCCCTTTTCTCGCTCTTTCTTTTGCTTTATATTTCTTATTTGTTCTTTTTTTTTACTTTCAGTTCCGTTCATTTCTTCCATGCAGCAATATCTTTTGATATATTATTCTGTCTTCACTGTTATAAGTTTTGACCCCCAAGAGATGATAGTTTGCTCTCTTCTTCACGTATTCAGCGATGTAGAATTCATCGTTCGGCTGGGAAAATTCGACGCTGTATGTCCTAACCCGCGTTCAATTGAGTGGGTCATACATGCCTGTCTTAAGTAATTATCACACTTAGTAATTCACCTGTGCATTTGATATATGTAGCATAGTGTGCTGAGTTGAGAACTCGTCTTCATTGTGCGATTTCCTTTGCTTGACGGTACCAAATAAAAACAGACGTTATTCGCTTAAGACTCGGATTCCAACTAATTGCTTTCGTTATTTTCCAGCTCGGCGTTTCATATTTGATCACGTGATTCTGCATGTGTGTAAGAATCTATTTTTAGATTTCGCTTGGATCTGTTGCTAATTCATCAGCCTGTCTGACCTAATTGTTTTTGTAGTCAGCTTGAGAAATAGTGGGTGATTGGATATATTAGTCTTATAGAGGGGTGGAAAGATAGATGGTTCGCGTTGGGTAAAATGTCTGTGGTTAGGGGGTTTGGCTGCGTAAGGATGTAACAATAGCCATAAAAAGAATCGTGTGAGTTAATGGCCATTCTATCTTTTTAATGTTGATTATTTTATAGAAGCGAGAGCAAAGAGAATAATAAAAGTGTGAAAATGAATCGAGCGTATCCCATTGGATAACTTGTGAGGTTTGTTGCGTGTGCTGTTAAGATGAAAGTTGCTGGGCCGTGGCTTTTGAAGTTTTCGGCATGTTTGGGTGATGCTGCCAGCTGAGAAGCACGCGTTGAATGACGGTTTGAGGTGTTACCTGTTGAATTTTTCATAAAAATCAAATCATTGATTTTTAATTCATTTCACTAGAGGTAGGGGAAGGGGAAACAGAAATGAATAATAAAGGTTGAAACGGAAATTCAAACAAACAAAAAGAAGCGAGAAATATTTTTTAAAGACGATTTACTCCATTTAAAGGTTATTTCAATGGCAGAATGAGTTGAAGTTAGCTATCCAAGAAAATCTTTATTAAATGGATTTATCTTAACTCCTTCCCTGCCACTTATTTTAGGAAAAACGTTTCCTTTTCAGACGAATGTTTTAATTTATTTTAATACCTAACAAACAGAGGCACCTTGAAGTACCCGAGCGATGGCTGACACTTCTAGCAGACATATTAGTTCACTCTTGGACTCGTTTCAAGCTCAATCGGACATCGAGATGGACATATAAACACGTTTGTAGCTGTTTTTTTAATGTTATGTTTAGGGCGTCTATATCCGCCTGTGACTGGAAAAAGACACTTTCAGTAAAAACGCATATGCACGTCTACGGAGGGAAAGGGGTAGTGAATTTCTTTAACAAAAAATAATTTTATAATTTTAATAATTTTTATTTCATGAAAAAAAGAAAAAAGAAATTGATTGTCGCTCTAATTCAATGAAAACAATGTTGAATGTGGGAAAATACAAACACACACACACACACACACATACATACATATATATATATATATATATATATATATAGAGAGAGAGAGAGAGAGAGATAGATAGATAGATAGATAGATACGAAAAGAGTGAGATAGATATACACTGCGATCGATAGATAGATATGAACAGAGATAGGTATCTAGCTAGCTAAGTTAAGAATAGAGTGAGTTAGATATATAGAGCGAGAGATCGATTGATAGATAGATAAATAGATACAGATGAACAGATTGAGATGAATAGATACAGATGAACAGACTGATATATATATATATATATATATATATATAGAGAGAGAGAGAGAGAGAGAGAGAGAGAGAGATGCCAAAAGAGTGAGATAGATATATAGAGCGATCGATCGATCGATAGATAGATACGAACAACTCCAGATAGATAGATAGATAGATACAGATGAACAAACTGATATATATATATATATATATATATATATATATATATATATATATATATATATAGAGAGAGAGAGAGAGAGAGAGAGAGAGAGAGAGAGATAGATAGATAGATAATTAACAGTTTCGGGTAGATATGAACAGATTGAGATGCGTAGATTTTTAGATATGGTCAGGTTAAAATAGCTATGACGAGACTTGGTCTTGCGCTGATTGAGATTGATCGTGATTGTATTCATTATGCAAAATAATTGGAGATAGAGACGATGAACGTAGTAAGAACTAAAAGTGCAGATATACGCAAACACCAGGGCAATCAAAGTGAGAAAGCGCTTGAGGCAGGGATAACAGCGATGAATATATTGTAATATGTAAGACAAGCTACGACGCAGTCGTAAAGTAACTCATTTTGTCTCACAGTCCTTCAAACACTTTCTTTCTCATGTCTTATTGATCATTCACAAGATGAGCCAAGGTCAAGCGAATTGGAACTTGCAACCAGCGCAAGGTGAGAAGCAGTCAAGATCGAGAGACTAGAACAAGATGGTCGATAGTGAAAAGCCAGTCTTAAGATTAATGCTAAGCGTTTTGGCTATATTCTTTGGGCGGGGCGTAGGTACAGCAAAAATTGCACATCCCAGTAAATATTTTAACATCCATATTTAGACATTCTTCTTCTTCTTCTTCTTCTTCTTCTTCTTCTTCTTCTTCTTCTTCTTCTTCTTCTTCTTCTTCTTCTTTGTGCCTTGTTCCTTTAGGACGTCGCAATCATAGCTCTCCACAATTTATTGCCCTTTGTTACTTGTTTTTTCGCTATCTCTCTTGTTTTGCCAATATTTTACACAACCATTTACAAAATGGCAACCATTTGGTATGTGACAAATTAATAGCTAGCATTAATGGATATTAAAATTAATGTTTTATATTTACAAGTTGGTGAATGCCAACCATTTACACACGCTCGTTAGGTAGGTTATTTGCTGCTTTTCTCTTGCCTTCAAGATGGTCTCTCATTGTTAAATTTTCGAACAGTCTCTAACTAACGTTAAGCATAAGTATCTATTTTGTTTCCATTTTCGCTAGAACTCCGTCGTTGCTCACATATTCGGCCCATGGTATTCTCAGCATCCTTCTGTAGAACCATATATCTGTTGACTCATATTTGATGAGATTTTCTAGCAATCGCCGCCATATGGAAAGAGCTATATTACAGAACGGTTCACTTTTCTTTGTTTCTATTGAAATTTTCCTGATTCTTAATTATTTGCTTATTTTTGGAAAGCATCTTTCGCTATCCTAATTCGTCTTCGAGTTTCGGTGTCGCATTTTGGGTCCTGTATTAAAACACTTCCCAGATCTTCAAATTTATGTACTTGCTTGATTTTTGTGTCATCGTATATTCGATTCTTTCTTTTTTCTGACAAGGATATATTCTGTCTTCTTACAATTGTTGCTTAGGCCTTTAATCTCGCTTTCTTTTACGACCTTCTCTAGGTGTCCCTGTACATTCTTTTCTACGTCTTGTATAATCATTTTGTCATCTGCATATATAATGTTGTTAAGATTGCAACCGCCAGTTATAAGTTGTACCTTACAAGATCTTAAATATAGACTCGTCAAGTATTCTGTGTAAAAACTATGCAACACCAAGAATTTTCTAAAAAACAAAAAAATTTAAAAGGAAATATTTAATTGCTTCTATGAACTTAAATTACGATTTTATTTGAAATAGTCTAAATTTAATCCGAATTAAAAGCAAAATTAATTTCCGTATATAAATAAACTTTTGGGGAGTTTTAAAAAATTTGGCACGTTTTTTCGTCACTCATCAACTAATCAAACCGCCATTGTATACGAAAAATATAGACAAATTTTAAAAAGTTCGTTAAAATCCAATATTTGTCCTAGAGACGCCTATCAATAAATATAAAGATCAAATAGATTTTCTAAAAGTAATGCTTTATCTGTAATGCTTTTACTTAGAACATAATAAAAATAACGGTTTAGTTCCGCACTGTGAGATCAAAGGACAAAAAAGAAATACTGCAATTCCACTCCTGTCTTAAAAAGCCCATGGAAAAAGCAAAAATAAATTATAAATAAATACAGAGGACCAACAATGCAATAATCAAAACCTTATTTATGCTTAAATATAAATTTTCTTTATCCTCATATAATGAATAGTTTAAGAAGCTATGTTTTTATTCTGTACGTTTTTATTAAACTAAGTATAATGAATAAATTTAAAGGCATTAAGGGGCTACCAAAACAAAAATAATGTGTAAAAGTAATTTGCGTTCGATTAATGTGAAAAAAAAATTCTAAGAGTAAATCTTTTAGAAATTACAGTATGAAATATTCTTTTATGTGAATGAAATAATTTCGTCGTAATTCTAAAATTTGGTGGCGAAAGGGAAAAAAAGACTTGTTTTTAAAACGATAAAACCTTAAAGAACAACTGTTAAATTACTGAAGTAAGTATTGGTTATTCTTGTATACAAGTATCTATAAACAAATGCAGGAAAACTGAGATAACCGTAAAAGAAAAAAGAAAGAAAGAAACAGCGGTCGCGCTGATGGAAAAACACTGTTTTCAAGACACTGATTGAACGGTAGATACGAAATTAGATTAATATCATAGTACTCTTTCGATATTGAATCGTAGGCAGTCAAAGCTAAATATGAAACAATAAGAAGGAACACAAAACGGTTTTTATAACTGCAATATTCATATATATGTATGTAATGATATACAAGCATAATTAATACGAGTTACTTCCCTTTGACTGGGATTAAAGTCTTTACGATGGAAATATTTATATCTGAGCTCATAGAAAGTTGAATGAACTTGCCGCTCAAAATGTTCACCGTGAGAGAGTTGAATTAACTCTGTAACTTGAAGCTGAAAGAGTGAATGTTCGTAATGCTTGTAATTAAGTTTCTGTTGCTTGTAATGTTATGTAAGGTTCCGTACGTACGTATATGCGTACGGGCGTGAATATGTTTTCATAGCGTTCGCCCGAAAGAGGTCGGAACGCGATTTCTTAAACAGCTTCATTTTAATAAGCGAGAGAAATCAAAAAGAGAGGAAGAACGAACTTCTGTTTGTATGTATAATAATCGTAATCTGATTTTTGGCGGAAAAATGGTTTTGAATAACGCTTAGGCGTTGTACGGACGTAGGCGAGAACGTGATTTTAATATTAACTAACCAATCAGAAGTAAGAAAAATATCAAGGCTCTGTGATCCACTTTTTGTGCAATTTGCACAAAAATTGACATTGATAGAAAAGTGGTAGCAGGGTGTTAAAATATCTTCAGTCATATGACGGTAACAAAATTGGACGAACACCCCCAAATTTAAAAAGTACACATTAAAAGTGGGGTTGAAGCATACCACACCCCTAAAATATTTACCCCAAATCTTTTAATGAAATAAACTGTTCAGTAAAAAAGCGTTTATTAATGAATAAATACTTAACATTTAGCTTGAATCGAATAATCCCCTGATTTTTGTCAAATATTTTGGTGGTACTTAGAAAAAGGTATACCACGTGTACATAAAAAGAAAATATCAACAAGTTATAATGACTCTATTAGTTGTCTATATAACCCGTGAGATCACGGACAATAATTAAAATTTTATTCATTGTCATGGCTGTATAGTCACACAGTATATTTCCAAATTAAGAGAAACTCGTAATAACTGAAAATTTCAATGTTTTCCTATTTGAACTTTCTGTTGTATCATAATATTTAATATTTCTAGTTCACGTCTACAATATAGCCATTCGTAAATTGCATCGTTAAATATTTGATCTTAATAACTTTAAACAAATATTGTAATAGTGATTTTCCAAGCGTAGCTTAGATGTGGCACAAGGCCGGAAGTAGGGGGCACCCAGTGAGGTTCGAACTCACTACTCAGTCGTAATTGTTCTAGCGAGACAAGCTTGCTAATTATTACACCGCCTCAAGGTGCCCCAAAAATATTGTAATAACTCTTGTAAGTATGGATGAAGGTCATTATTTAATATAAGTTGGTACAAATGAAATGATTTGAAACTGAAAAGTTTATGCATTTCACTGAAACAGACATTAAACACATGCCTCCTCTGTCTTCTATAACTCTGGTCTTCTTTCTTTCTTCTGTTCTTTCTTTTTTTTTCTCTCCCTTTCTTTCTTTTTTCCCTTCGTTCATCCTTCCATTCTTTCTTTCTTTTTCCTCTCTTTTATCCTTCCTTTCTTTCATCCTTCCTTCATACCTTTCTTTCTTTCTTTCTTTCTTTCTTTCTTTCTTTATTTTGTCCTTCATTTCCTTCCGTCTTACTTTCTTTCTTTCTTTCTTTCTTTCTCTGAAACCAAACTTTTCCATTTTTCCTCACGATAAAAACGGAATAGTCTATTATTTATGAGGTATTGGCAAATACGGTTGTTTACATGATTTAATATATTGAAGAAAGAAAGAAAGAAAGAAAGAGAAACGGGATCAAGGCTTCAGCAGTGACAAAAGTGAAGGCGGTCAAGCGTGACAGCAACAGGATCAGGAGCAAACAGGCAATAAGAACATTAGGTTCAGGATAATATAGTGGATTAAAATATTGATTTGTGTATTTAGCGACATAGCAATTATTCAGTGTCAGTGCCGGATAGTACAGATGTATACTTAGTGTCAGCCGAGCGACCAATAAATATTGCCAGCGGAGGAGAACAATCAACAACCTAGATTAAATAAAGTGCTAATTTCGAAATTTCCTAAAGATTACGCGGATCGACCGACACTAGAAGCCCGACCGAAACGTTTTGATAATAACAACAATGATAAAGATATTATTTCGAATGTAAATAATGATAATTCCTCATCCCAGAAATTTAAACATATACACGGTTGCATTTTGACCATGACTGCATTTGAACACGTGGACTGTAGATTTCTAGCATCACTAGATTAACCCGACATAACACTCAGTCAGTTGTGTGCCATGCATAATACACGCGTAGACGATCATGTATCTTTCGATACATCACTGACGAGGCAGATTTCTTTCCTGCAGTAGGTTGTCATTTCTTTCTGCGGTAGACCAGTTGCCATCTCGGTCTGTCCTGCTATTTACTGGGGGGAGAAGAAGAGGATTCATACCTTTCCCAAGGGTATTAGCACGTAATGGATTCGAGTGGAAATCGAACTCGGCTCTCCGATTCCTCCATCCGCTATCCACCGCGCCTCCTCTTAACACTTCCTACCGTATAGTCGGATCATTGTTGACTAACCCGCTTACCTTTCGAGTTTTTTTTTTCTAGTAAGGGGGGTGGCTAAACACACATCGTGATTAAAACAAGATCTATCAAAGGGCGGATAAACCTTCTTGTACAGTCAACGGTTATTTAGCACGATGGAGTAGACTGACGTCCAGAGCAATGTATGCAGCCACGGCATCGCTGAGCGGAAGGCTTCCAAGAGAAGTCAACACCTCGGAAAGAGCGTACTCCAATGAAATCAACGGCAATATATCCGTGATCAAATTAGAGGTCATCAACTGTGGTTTAACTTGAAGACGGATGGGCCCTGCTAAATCTCAATGCTCAAGACCCTCTACGCATGAATGATTATATTATGTGGCAGAAATCCTCTTAGGCAGCCTGATTCAATATTCTGAGCTTACACGTTCCGCTTTTCACTTAATGATTTTTCCGTAACTTGTTATTTCACGGCGTCAGTCGTCTTTCTGCAAGCATAAGGATTTCCTATACTTGAAATTACTCGGCCTAAGTTTCGTGGTGGTCATTGCCGTGACGAGAGATATGGTCTACTTTTAAATAGTTTTACTTCGTTTTGTTGGCAATTCCGCTTGATGAGAGTTGCTCCATAAGGTCACCGCTGAAGAGGAATCATATCACCTGTTTCTTTTTACAGTTAAATTCACCTGTTAACAAGCTGATTATATGTTGATGTAAAGAAGAATCAAGAGTAAACATTGGTTTTTTTACAGTTTTTGTCACAACGATATCTTTGAGAAGTTTTCGGCAATCAAACCGAATGTTGTGCTCTTAAAGGACAGAAAAGAATCAGTCAGTCAGTGGCCAAGATACATGAAGACTTTATTGACAGAAGAAGGTTCCTGGCAAATGCATTTCAAAGGCTTTTACTACAAAAGGTAATGAAGGAAAGCGAGAAGTTAGGATAGGCATATACTGCAAGAAGGCAAAAGGCATAGTTGTCAGTGAAAGGATGAGACCAAAATACAAATTTTATATCGGAGATCCTAAATTCAAACAAGTCAGTCAGTTATATGCCATGCATGATACACGCTTAGGTGATCATGTATCTTTCGATACATGACTGGCAAGGTAGTTTTTTTCCCGTAGTAGGTTAACCAGTTGCGATCACCCAGTCTGTCCTGCTATTTACCTATAGTTGGCGGTGGGAGAAGAGGATTCGTAACTTTCCCAAGGGTCAGTCAGTTATGTACCATGAGTGATGCACGTTTAGGCGATCATTTATCTTTCGATACATGACTGACGAGGCAGATTTTTCCCGCAGTAGGTTGCCATTTCTTTCTGCAGTAGACTAGTTGCCATCACATGGTATTCATACCTTTCCCAAGTGAATGTAATGGATTCGACTGGAATTTGAAATCGGCTCTCCGATTCATCAATCCGAGCCGCTATCCATTACTCCACCGTGCCTCCTCTTCAAACAAATACAAATTTTTAAATATCTGGGAATCGTTCTGACAAAGAGACGGAAAGTGCGACACTGAAATCCGAAGGCGCATTGGGATAGACAAAGATGCGTTCCAAAAGCTCATATGGCAGTGAAGCCTAGATGATCTCCTCAAAGATGTAGAAGAGACTTGAAGCGACAGAAATAATATGGTTTTACAGAAGGATACTGAGGATACCATGGACCGAACATATAAGCATCGATGAGATTTTAGAGAAAATGGCAAAAGAAGGAAACTTATCGAGAAGAGACAGTTGAAATTTCTGGAGCTTATAATAAGGAAGAGGAGCTTGGAAAATCTGATACTCACAGGACCGACTGAGGGGAAGACGGACAGAGATAAACGAACCATAACATACTTAGTGAGCTTAAGTAAATGGAAGGTTGAACAGGGTTTAGGAGAAATAACGAAAAGACCAAATTTATTAAGAGCTACAAAGGACAGGTAATTTTGGAGAGCCATGATTGTCTACGCCCTGACATATAAAGATGTAAAAATTGCGAATCAATAAAAAAAGATCCTGTTTGTGGTGAGAAATGAATGCAAACATTACAAACAGAAATGTGACTTATGTTGGACTCTGAGATGATAAAGCATCCTTGTTAAGAGTAACATGCCGGTTTTGATAAATCTTTTCAGATGTATATTGTTTGAAACGATTCAGATGATTTCTTTTCTAGGCAGGATTCAAAAGCCGAGCCTTATTTTGACCACTCAACAACGTAAGTCTTTCAAACTCAAACAAAATTATTATTATTATTATTATTATTATTATTATTATTATTATTATTATTATTATTATACCGTGTTCTTTCATAACGTAGTTGATCATGGGCTCTCCACAATTTTCTGTCCTTCATAGCTCTTAATAAATTTTGTCATTTTTGCCTATATTTCTGAGATGAGATATTATGTACACTATTTAAATTATTCGGACTATTGTCCTCATCTTTGTTGACATATTTATCACAACGTTTCGGCCATTAGACATGACACGTGGAACTAGAACAGTCTGCTCCAGCGAGCGAAATAAAGGGTTCAGTTCAACATTTTAACCACCTGAAGAAGGCCGGAGCGTACAACGGCCGAAACGTTGTGATAAATTTGTTATTACTCTTAAACCGTTTACTCAAGCTCCCTAAGTATGTTATGCATTGTTTTCCTCAGCCCCACTTGTTTTCAATCTGTCCTGTGAGTGCTAGATTTTCCAAGCCCCTTTTTCTCATTATGTGCGCCAGAAATGTCAACTACCTCTTCCTGATATTAAGTATAAGCTTCCTTTTTGTTTCCATTTTCTCTAAACCGTCGTCGTTGCTCATATATTCAGTCCATGGTATCCTCAGTATACTTCTGTAGAACGACACTTCTGTAGCTTCAAGTCTCTTCATATGTGAGAAGGTTGTCCAGTATTAACTGTGATATAAGATGACAGATATCACGTAACAGGTCAGTATTTATTTTCTGTTTCTAATTATTTTTTCTGTTCCTGATGTCGGAGTTAGCCCTTCCTTAATTCCCTAATTGTCACTAGGGGTCTCTCTCCCTATACTATAAATACTGGGCGACCTCTTGCCTCGTTCTCCTCTTCTTTCTTCTCGCTACAAGGAATTCTCGTCTCGACCATGGGCGGTCAGACGTTAAAAGCACAGTCACGCATGCACGTACGTACGAACTTTTCCAACCTACATTACAAACATACAGAACATTTCCAAACAAGCAACAAGAACTTTTCTCTTTGAAACATTCTTCTAAAGCTACAGTTTATTCATCATTTCTCAGCTTTGTAATTAATTCAACTTTTGTGAGTTCAGATAAAAATATTCACAGTCTAAGAAACATAACACCCACAGATCTTTAACTTCTACGCATGTACATCAATATACACAAATTAATACAAATGTTAAGTTTTTAAAACCATTTTTGTTCCTTCTTGTATTTCATGTTTTGTGGTATTTTACGTCAAATATAAATTGTGTGGTCATGTTATTCACGCAGCCGTAAACAGACATCTATAAACCATCCATACTTATCAACATACCACGACACAAACCTTTCCTTAGCTTTTGGAAGACATCTTTCGCTACCCCAATACGCCTTCTGATTTCAATGTTGCACTTTCTGTCCTCTATTAATATACTTCCAAGATATTTAAATTGTCGTTTGATTTTACTCTATCCGATTTGTAATCTGCATTTTGAGCTCATCCTTTTTACTGATGACCATGCATTCTGTCTTCTTAGTCTGTTTAACCCTTTCTGCTCGCTTTCCTTCACTACCTTCTATAGGTGTTTTTTGTAGTTTTCTTTCCGTATCTGCTATCAACACTGTGTCATCTGTATATCTTATGTTGTTAAGATTGTAGTTGCCGATAATGATTAGTGGTAGGAGTTCTAATTCTCTCAGAATCGCATCACCGTGTCTTACACGCCTTTCTATTTTTGTGTATCTGCTGAACTCATTTTCTATCCCCATGCAAGTAGTTTGCTGCCAGCATAGGTTCTTCATTATTCCCATATCCTTCCCGAATATGTCAATAATAACACTGTTTTAAAAAATGCACATCTCTTGTTCAGATCTCTCGAAGCATATATCTAATTTTCATTTTCGTATGCAAAACTTAATTATTTTTTAACGAAGTAACGCTTTTTATTTATAAGGCGACATTATTATTTAAGAGATCGTTGTTTTTTAAACAGTGTAATTTTTGCAAGCAGCTAAGACATTATTTTCATCTGAACCAATTTTATTCTGATAAACGTCATATTTAGGGGGTACACGGGTTTCAGCAGACATTACTCTTTTTGTAACAGTGAAATTAATGTTAACCTGCGTAGAGATGGGGAATTTCTACTAAAAAAAATAATGTCAAGTATAGATTTCCAAATGTCCCAACGAGAGAAGTGCCTTTCTTAAATAGTTTATTAAACTTATACGTGGCCGAGTGGTTAGAACGTTCGCTGTCTGATCATGAGACCCGGGTTCGAATCTCACCATGGTCGATTTGTCAAGAAGGGCACTTCTTCCTGTTGTCGGTTTGGAGGACGTGATCAAGAAAAAAAACGTACAAAAAAGTGTCTGTCAAGAAAGAAAACGTGCAGGAAAGTGCCTGAAAACCCTACCACAGATTCACCCAAGCCTTGTGAGTGAAACTGGGTAGACAGAATCCTTGGTTTTTCATTGTGACCGAGGGTTTGAGCGTGCTAGCCTTTGTCCAGACTGCTGATCAAGTTAAATAACGTGCTCTCTCCCAAAAGCTGTAACTACGGTCCGCTTAGGTTATAGTTGCAGTATAAAATACAGATGGGCTCTCTGGGTGTTGAACAAACATAAATGTGCCTGAGTAAGTGCTTGCACTTGGGATTAGCGAATCACCGTAGTAGACTGGCATGCCTTTTACATTACATTATCAAACTTTGTTTTGTTATTATGGCATCTTGTGGCCTGATTAGCTGGGATCTGTTACTCAGCTCTTAACTGTTGTCGGACTCTCAGCCTTCGGGCATAGAGGAATCCGGACGAGGCTATGCTGAAGGGCAGAGTCTCGTTCGGGGAGGTAGACAGAACAATACAAGTTTATGCGGGGTTGCGGGGAATTTTTGGCCGAGCATACGCGCTCAGATTGCCACACATTAAATTCGGCCTTGTGCCACATCCGACCTCGTGGAGAGGCTAGTAAATATTTCTCGTGGCCTGATTAGTAACAGGTACACGTGGCTTTAAAGTAGATTCCCTGGGGAAAAAGGAAATACAGGTTCGATTTCTTTAGAAGGATTTCTCTATCATTATTATGGTTCACTGCAAAAAAACATTGATATCTACTCAAGCACATGAACTCGTTATGACATTTATAGTAATAAAAATGTCTGTGCGTGCCTTTGTTTGTTTATGCATTCATTTAGACACGCATAAACATTCCCCTCTATCGCTTTCTCTCCCGCTCTTTTCCTCTCTCTCTCTCTCTTTCTCTCTCTCTTCGTCTCCCCTGCTTCCATCTCTGTCTTCTCACTCTATCCATCTACCCCCGCCCTTTCACCCACTTATTCCTTCCTCCTCTTCCACCTCTCTCTCTCCCCTTCCTCCTCTCTCGCTCTCTATCTCTCTCCATCTCCCTCTTTCTCTCTCTGAAGTAGTTAGAATGTTACTTTAATTTATCTTTTCTCTACTATCGTTACAATTCGATTATCATTAACGTGACATACGCTACTTGAATCTGTACTTATATAAATTGAAAGTTTCGAAAATATCTACCCGGTCTGTTGGTTTCAAGTTAGGCCTGATTGTATTCCATATGTAATATATATCCCAGGAAAGCCAGAGAACACTTCGGCCGAGGCACTGAGGTGGTTAGTCGAAATAACTCAGCAACTTGATCTCAGAGCTTCTGACAGCATTAAAATGACTGGTTAGATTGTGCGGTCCTATTGAATAATTAAAAAAAAAATAATCTAAATACTCGATCGAAAGATGCGGGCAAAATGGTCGATCCGTTTTATTGTCCCAGTAAGTATTTGACTCCCTCTTGCTATACTATGTCCTTACAAGAACCAGACCAAACCAAAAATGGAGTAATGATGTTACGAGAAGGGACACCTCAACAACGCCAACTCAACACTGTCGACTGAGCGCAAGGGCAACTCAGGACCGAGACAACTCAGCACCAGAAAAACGTAACTTTTTTATAAGCAAATAAAAGTAATTTATTAGGGACTAAAGCCTTAATTACTGAATATTTTCTTCAAGTAAGGCATTTGATCAGGCTTTATGTAAAATATGAACCAGATTTTTAATAAAGTAAATCGTAATGTAATTTATTTTTTAATAAAGTAAATCGAAATTTTAAAATATTTTTATAAAAATTATTATATTTAATGTTGTGGATTATTGAAATTATTTGGCTGACAACTATTATCAAATAAAACAAATTTTAACAATTTTTGTATAATCAAATTTAATTCATATTTTTTTTAAGTGACATGTAAATGAACTATTTCATTCGGTTATTAAAAAATAGTTATGTATTTCTCGTGCTGAGTTGTCTCGGACACAATCGATGGTGTTCAGTCATCGGTGTTGAGTTGTCCTGCATTCTTCTTACGTTCAAACAACAGCACACAGTAACACTCTGCAGTGAGTGGCTCATGGGTCATGTATTGGTTGAACATTAGTATTATATATATATATATATATATATATATATATATATATATATATATACTAGCAGTATAACCCGTCTTCGACAGTCTGTTTCATTACTGGGAATTTTTGCCATTCATTTGGAGCAGTTTAAGATTTAAATCAGCTCACCCGAAAATCAACATTAGTAAAAACAATTTGGTGGAGCTGAGGCACGTCCCCAAATGGGGGTTAACAATTTGAATGGGAGGATGACCCTGAAAAGGGACGTTTTTTGCGTTCTCAAACTTGTTTCTACTTCATGCGCAGCAGCAGTTTCTCCTCAGCCGTTGAGTCGTTTGATCATCATTTTCAGCCTCGCGCACAGAAGCGTTCAGATATGCTCTTCTGGAAAGCCGATGGCTACGTTGATCTTCGGACTCAGTGGCTTTGATTGAAGCATTCCGAGAGGCATTTTGAGACAGGCGAACTGAACATTCTAAAGTCGATTCGTTATTCCTTATTCGTATGGCGGACCTGCCGGCAATCACGCCCACACAGGATAAGCTAGGATAAGCTAGGATTGGAAGGTTATTTGTGAAAAAAGTAATATTAGGAAATGTATTAGGCGAATGAAACTGAGAGAACATGAACAAACAAAACTTGGTAAATGGACACACAGAGTTGCAGAATGAGTGGGTTTACTCGTATGCAGACAGAATGGTGCCTAATCGTTGAGGTAACGAGGCACATGTAAAACTTATTTAAGGTTCGCTACAATCGAGCGGTTGTTTCAAAGGAAAATCACGAAAATATGATGTCTCTGACAAAGGTTATCTTGCTTGAGGCACCACCAACCACCCCTCCAAAATGTTATTTTGCATGCCTGCCTGTTGCCTCGTAGAGACGGGCATGTGAACACCCCTACAAATGATACATGGCTGTCTCTTCATTGCGCATCTTTTTGCGTTATAATTCAACTCTCTAAACTGATTGTACGCTGTTTTTTACAGACATTAAATTTTGCCTTTGATTTTTGCGCGAAGTGTAAAAAATCGGTTTTTTCGATTTTTCAACTTCAAGGTTGTAATTTTTCAAGCTAATTTGGACTCAAAACCGCTACTGAAAAATTATCTATCAAAGAAAATAATTTCCTACCGACGATGCTTCTGTCTGTCTTTTCTGTAAATATGATCTCATAAGCTTCAATATCGCGATCAGATGCCTAAATACCGGATGTAGTTTATCGTCATACCCAGGACTAGATAGATATTGTTTATTTGTTGAAAAGCATATCAACTCGTTATGGGTCATTGAATGCCGAAATTTAATTTAATTGAAAGCTGGAGTATTTTTTTCTTTTTACGAAAAGCTATTGCTGGTAATTTATACTTTTTTTTAAAATTTACCATTCAGATTTTGGCCCCAGGTCCGAGGTTCACTATTTGCCCACAACTGGGACCCAAACAGGTTCTACCACGCCAGGAGAAGGTGAACTTGGGAACAACAGCAATTAAGAGATGGTTCCACGCTCCTGTAAACTTCCCGATTTGAGTCCTTGCTGCCGGATGTAGTTTATCATCATACCCAGGAACCGGATGAATATATTAGTCTGAATAATAGTTCATCGTAACGATGTTGGACATCAATATTAAGAATGCCGCAGATTTTCCTAATAATAAATTAGGGATCAAACAAGAAAAAATATGATACTCGATCCAAAATATTTTCTGACCATCCAAATCAGTTATGACTGGACTAAAAGCCAATAACGTGCGGGGTCCTGTTTGAGCAAAGTTATTACTAACCGATTTTGTTCTGTTTTTTAGCTGGAGGAAATATGGATATTTTCGTCGTACTTTTGGAAATATTTGCCCTAGTATGCAAATTTTATGATTCCCAGCCAGTGTCTCTATATCAACGCATATGTAAATCAGATAGAGGGAGAGAGACGAGTAACTGAAAAGCAGCTTTTTTTCCGCAATTATAGAAATAACGTGAGCTCGGCGGATGAATACATCATCTCCCATGCTCGCCTGCGCACATTGTCCGCCTCCGAGTGAAAAGCAAGTTCTATCGGCCAACAATAGAATGGAATAGTCAGCGATCGATTTTCCCCATGCCCTTTCCTAATGGCGCGCCATCAATCAGAGCGAAATGAAGTGAAAGAAGCAAAGAGTGGCACTGACAAATAAGAACCACACGTCATGTGTCAGGGGAATCGGCCGCTGTTTTTTTCTTTAACCCCTTCTTGCCAGTAGACATATTGTAATCTCGGCAAAGACGAGATGAGATAACGATCGTAAAAAGAAAGAAAGTAAAATCGTATTTATTTTAACTTTTCATTTCCTTTCAGGTTTTAATATATATATATATATATATATATATATATATATATATATATATATATATATATATATATATATATATGATTGGGAATTTGGGAAGCAGTCCCTCTTTTATACAAGTTTCGTAAAATACGACTGACAAGGTACTTCGGTTAAATTTTTTATTTAATTTTTCTTGTGTTCTTATAATTTTCTTCTTTTCTGGACATAAATTATGTAGAAATTTTCAAAATATTTTGTATGTTCGAGTGTTTCGGCTGTATTTTAGCCATTTTCCTTCTCTATATTTTTAGCCATAAAATCATCTTTGATGAAAAAATAAAATAAAAATCTTGACCGAAGTACCTTGTCAGTCTTATTTAACGATACTTGAATAAAAGAGAGATTGCTTCCCAAATGCACAATTAAATTAAAAGCATTAGTTCTGTTTCATCTTCAAGCGAATTTTGGAATAACTTGTTTTGAAATTTACTGAGTTTCAACCGTACATATAAATTCACAATTTCCTGTTTCCAAGGATACAGAGAAATCCAAATCATTCAGACAGGGGCGGTAGCGTGTTCATTTTTATACTCCATAAATTTACATTGAGCACTGTTTTGTAAAAATAAAAATAAAAAATCTCAATAAGAACACCGGATTATATATCTTACTGTTCTTTCTTTTTATTGATATATATATGTATATGTATATGTATATCTTAAAATTAAAAATTAAGCTTCCCTACACTTTCTTCGCTGTATAATTATAACCGATATTTAGGTTTTGTATTCCCCTTTCGCCGTACCAAAACAAACTACAAAATAAAAAAACTATGAAATAATGGGTATGTACATACATATAAACGGAAGTACTGAATGGAATCACTATCAGCTAAGCAATAATTTTTATTTGTACTAATCATATTAAACTCTACCCTTGATTTATCTGCCTAATTTCCCACTAAGAACTGATTCTCTGTTGAGTGATAGCAGAAACCATAGAAGGAGTTAAATGTATAATTATCATGTGAATCTGATAGTATCCTTGTAATACTCACTAAGAAGCGTGCTCCCGAACAGGCTCCTGTTCTCTTTAAACCGTACAATAAATGCCTCGCTGCCTCCTAGTTTCTTATCTACTGTTAGTCATCATGTGTTCCATGTTTTACCTCTTCCAACTATTGGCCTATTAGCCGTCTATCTCTTTTTGCTAAACTCATAGAGGCCCTTATCAATGCTGAATTGGTTAAGTGTTTCACATCGCAAGGATTTTTTTCAGACAAGCAATATGGCTTTCGTTTCTTCAGACCAAATGATGTACTGACGATAATTTCAGAAAGAGCCAATCAGGCTCTAGATAAAAACGGTGAAACCCGGGCCGTAGCTTTGGATATTTCGACAGATTTTTAGAATGGTTTGGCATTCAGGTCTTCTCAACCAGCTGAAAAGTTACGGTTTCTCCGGACAAATTTTTTGAAGTCTTTCCTATCAAATTGTAAAATGAAATTTATCCTGAACGGCCATTCGCCGAAAACATTTCGTACTAATGCGGTTGTCAGTCGGGCTCCATTCTTGGTCCTACTTTGTTTTTAATTTTCATTAATGACCTTCGCTATGGCACCAGCTCTGAAACTCGTATCTACGCTGATGACACAACCATTTACTCCTATCTCAATAGTTGGTCTGATCAGTTGGTCAAAATGGCAGCCGATGTCCAAAACGACCTCCAGTCTCTTCTTATCTGGACAAAAGAAGGCTTGTTAATTTTAACACCTCCAAAACTAAACTAAACGAAACTTCTTTCCATTAATCATCTGAGAGACCTCTCTCCGTCTTCAATCAACATGGCTGATGCTAACCTCCAGGAAAGTGACTCACTGTGCTTTCACGGGCCAAAGTCCACAGCTGACATGAAGTGGAATGACTACATTGAATACATCGCTGGGTCAGCTGCTAAGAAAATCGCTTCAC
>OZ038486.1:115027750-115045250 GCA_964036315.1 Acanthosepion esculentum | reverse complement strand
TATTACGGATTACCTTGTCCCCTGTTACCTCTTCTTTATATAAAAAACCAATACCAATCCCAATCCTTTATATATAACCCCTAAATCAAATCACCACCCATCTATAATTAAGCATATACCTTTATCTATCCGAAAAAGAATAAGTACAAATTCAGCAAATGACAAGATTTTCGATGAACATATTAATTTCTATAATAAAGCTCTAATAATAGTGGCTACAAAAAACAAAAACTAACTTATATAAAAAAAGAGAATGGAAAGCATAGAAAAAACAGAAGTAGAAATATAATTTGGTATACCCCCCCCCATACAACCAAATGGTAAAGAACAAATAGGGACAAAAATTCCTCGCATTAATAGTCAAACACTTTCCTAGAGAAAATAAATTAAGTACTATTTTCAATAAAAAATACACTAAAATTAAGTTACAGCTGTACTGAAAACTTAGAAAAAATTATTAAGAAACATAATGCTAATATCTTAGATAAACACATAGACCAGAAACAAAAATATTTAGACAATAGAAAAATAAAAATAAAAATTGATGATCATATACAAATATTTTGTAACTGTAGAAACCATCACAACTGTCCTCTACAAGATAAATGTCGCACGGAATCATTAGTATACCAAAGCAATATCTCTTCTATTGAAATTCTGAAAACATAAAAATCTATATAGGTTGCACAAGCCATGAGTTCAAAAAACGTTTCAACCATCAAAGTTGATTTAGGATAAGTAAATATAGAAATCAAATATCTCTCGAAGTAATTCTGGCATATGAAAGAATCCAATAAAACACCTGCAGTAAAATGGAAGTTAATAAGAAAAGCTAGAATATGTAGGTCATTAAATGACCCATGTCCTTTATGCATACATGAGAAACTATAGATTACTAAGTTTATTAAAAATAAAAATTTACTGTATCAGAGAAACGAAATAGCTATTTTTTGCCGTCATTGTCAAAAATTTGCCTTAAATAATATTTAAAAATAAAATAAAAAATCCGACCTAGTAATATGCATACTTATATTTGATATTAAAAATTAATTTTATATAATTTAAGTAATTCTATTACATATACTTGTTTTAAAAAGAAATATACTCTATTAAAATTAAGAGTGAAAATATTTTAAAATTGTAGTTAAATAAAACGTAGTCTCACCTAAACATCATTTTAAAATTGTAGTTAAATAAAATAAAACGTATTCTAACCTAAACATATCTTTCAAAGTACTTCTGACACTAAAAAGAATCCAACCAAAAAACGCCTAAAGTAAAACTGAAATTAATAAGAAAAGGTACAAAATGTAGGCCAATAAATGACCCATGTCCTTTGTCCATACATGAGAAACTACATATTATTAGATTTATATATGAAATACAAAAAATATAAAAATTTACTGAATCAGAGAAATGAAATGGCTATTTTTTGCCATCATTGTCAAAAAATGTTCCTTAAATAATATTTTTTAAAAATAAAATTTTAAAAAATGTGACGTGGTAATATACATACTTATATTTGATATGGAAAAATAATTCTATATACTGTATATTCGATTACATTTACTTGTTTTAAAAAGAAATATAGTCTATTAAAAAATTAAAAGTGAAAATATTTTAAAATTGTAGTTAAATAAAACGTATTCTAACCTAAACATCCCAAAAAAATCTTTAAGTATACAAATAGAAAAAATGCTGAAATAATTTTTGCCGTTAACAATAAATTTTTAAAAAAACCCCGAAAAAACAAAATACCAGACGACATGCATTGAACGGATGTGAGAATTCGTTGAAAAATACATCCCAACCCGTACCTAAGCTCAACCCCTTTTTCGGACGTAACAAATAACTGATACAACAAAAGTTAATAAATATGAACACGCTACCACCCCTTGTCTGGATGATTGCATTTCTCTGTGTCCTTGGTAAACGTAAATTATGAATTTCCCTTACAGTTAAAACACTGTAAATTCAAAAAATAAGTTGCTCCAAAATTCCCTTGAGGATGAAATGGAACTAATGTTTTTAATTTAATTACAAAATTAAATTTGAAGTTTTAGCTTCCATTTTTGAAACATGGTTATTACTGTGTAGCGAAAAAAAAACATATTTTAAATCAGTTAATTTATAATATTAATGCTCTGTAAATATACAATGAGCACTATTTTGTAAAAAATTAAAATATTAATAAGAACACCGGATTACATATCTTACTGTTCTTTCTTTTTATTTATATATATATATATATATATATATATATATATATATATATATATATATATATATATATATATATATATATATATCAAGAAGAGGTAACAGATTTTTATTTATTAATCCGACAGATTTTTATGACTTTAAACATTAGTGGATATTCATATTTAAGTAGACGCTCCATTTATTTATTAAACAGAATATTTATTTTCGTCTACCGGCCTAAATATTCGAGAGAATAAATGAAAAATATGCGCTCTCCGAAGGAAACAACACTAACCTCCTGGCGCGAGACGTAAATTAAGAAGATCACTTGCACAAATACAGAAATGGCCATAATGAATGTGAAAGAGCAATGGTGGAGACACCTTAAAGTAAGGAAGAAATCAATATGTATCAGAAAACATACCAAGATAATATATCTCATAAAAGTGATTAAAAGACGTAAAATCGAAGTGGGTGAAACACAGAAAGGGTAGAATATAACAAACGGAGTAAGAGGTTGCTTCATTGGTGATCAAATAGCAGGAAGCACAATAGTAAGAAACTGGAAATAAAACTGATAAATGAAATAGAGGATTTTACTGGTAAAACATGGTTGAGTAAATAGTAAATTATCAACCGTCATGGAAGTTTTTTGGAATAATAACTCTTGACATTTCAGCTAATATCGGCGAGTCAGTGTGTGGCTTCTGAGGTTTTCCCACGACGTGGATTCTTCTTCTCATGAGGATATAAGAGACACTCTCTGTTTATATATATCCGAGCGAGCAAACCACATCAGTTGTAAATACAGCAACGATCATGTTAGAGAGGCAAGATTTTGTCTTTTTTTAATTGCCCCATGAGCTGCAGGACGAAGATTGGCAATCGGTTTCAAAAGATGCTTCTGCTATATATATATATATATATATATATATATATATATATATATATATATATATATATTTACTTAATCTCATATTTAACAAAATATTACTTATTTCCGCAAACCTTTTAGAAATGCTCTGTATTTTTATTGTGCAGCTTTTCTAGATATGCTAAAGTTATTCACTCTGGTATTTTAAAAAAAATCTTTTAATCTTTTTTTTTTTTTTAATTCACCGGGATTTTGAAAATACGAAGCAGATCGAATTCGATGCAAACAAAGCTGTCTAACTTTGACAATTTAAAAGCTTTCAGTTCGTTCCATTGCATAAAAGTGCTTTTTTTAAGTTTTATTTCTGACATATGCATTTTCTGCAGTTTCGCAATTTGTTACATTTATAAATTGACGATTTTATATTTTATTGCTGTTTTTCAATTTTTTTTTATTAGGAATGGAGTGGGGAGGGTATACCCTGGCGACTTAATTCAACTTGGAACGCTACGAAGGAATGCAAGGCATTTACTTAAATATATATATATATATATATATATAGCGACGCAACTTACCGATCATTAAAGAATATATGCATATATGTCAACAAGTGTGGTGTGAAAATATATCAGCTCGACCCATTTAGCAAAATCCCTATTTCTATGAACAGTGATTTGCAAAAATGCTTCAAACCGAAAATATTACAGCACACCCATACACACACACGCACATATGCACACACACATACATACATACATACATATATATATATATGTGTGTATGTGTGTGTGTGGGTGTGTGCGTGTGTGCGTGTGTGCGTGTGTGTGGATGATTAAATAGGCTACAATGTATTCATGGACAATGTTTGCGTAAAAGAAAAAAGTACCATCCATTATCTTGTACGAAACAAGTGAAAACCACAAAAAATATTAATCAAACCTTATCTGTAGTGTCCAATATAACCCGGATATATGAAAAATTGCTGCTAATATATATATATATATATATATATATATATATATATATATATATATGTATAATACGTGTTTGTGTGTGTGTGTGTGTCTATGCCGATAAGCCAAAATATCATAACCAGCGAGATGTAGCAAGAATAACAGCTACAGTCTCATAGCAACTGCGCACATTAGAACCAAAAAAAAATAGACACTACTGGTCGGCTTTTTGAATTTTGATGTTTTGTTTCGAAACTACACGCTTTCTAAATTGTTTACGTTCAGTTTTACTTTGTATCTATTGACGCTGGTACAACGAAGGAAAAAACAGCAATCCTCGACAAGGCATCACAAGGACAGGATTTATCGATGCTAGGGCCGAAATACTCTCGCTGGAGTCAACTCAACTGAATGGCTAGTGAGATACAAACTGTAGATTTAATCAGTGTGAAGAAACAAGTGCAACACGACACACAGAATATCTATAAATTTTCCGTTTCACAGACTAATCTAGCGGACGTAGAATTATTGATTATTGCTTTCAGCTAATAACGGCGAGTCAGTGTGTGGCTTTTGAGGTTTTCCCACAACGTGGATTCTTCTTCTCATGAAGATATAAGAGACTCTCTCTGTTTATATATTTGCATGTTTGCTTGTTTTTTGTTTGTTTAACATCTTATCAACTCCTTATGGGTCATTTAAAGCAGAAATTTAATATTCTTGGGAGCTTTGAAGTAATGGAAATATGCTATACATTATTCTGCTTTCGTAATTAAATACATGTTTGCGTGGACATGATTACTAGATGCGGTGATAAATGTGTTTCATGTTGTAGTTTTGTTTACGTTATATTTTGGCATACAGTTTGGTTTTGTTTGTTTGTTTAACAACATATCAACTACTTATGGGTCATTTAATGCCGGAATTCTGGTGAGATTTGGCTTTTTTCTTCCAAAATTGTATTGTTGTTAATTTATTTTTTTTACTATGAAAGTTTATTACTGGTATTTTTTTCTAATTTATTTTTATATTTTATATTTTCATTTTGTTACCCCATTTTGGGGTGTTCACCTTTTGCCCATAGCAGGGACCCTAACCGGGGCTATAACCCTGGGTCAGAGTGGACTTGAGAACAACATCAATTTAGAAGTGGATCCACGCTCCTCAAAATCTCCCGAACGGAGTCTTTGTTGTTGGATACAGTTTATCGTCATGTCCAAGAAGAGGAATACAGTTTGAAGTTTTAAGAAATTGTAGGATATTATATTGATTATGTTATGAGATTATGTTATCCGTGATAATGGCTAAAAGTATAGCCGAAAGCGCTTGTACATAAACAACATTCGGACATTTTTTACATACTTTACGGCCAGAAAAGAAAAAAATAGAACACAAGAAAAATAAAATAAAATACTTAACTGAACACACACACACACACACACACACACACACACACACACACACACACACACATATATATATATATATATATATATATATATATATATATATACTACTGCCTGATGATAACATATTGGTAGAAATCATGTTAGCAAAAAGGTCAGTGATCTAATTATTTTATATCTCATATATATATATATATATATATATATATATATATATATATATATATATATATATATATACAAGGGCACACACACGCATATATATATATTTATATATATATATATATATTTATATTTATATATATATATATTCATACATGTTTCATTAAATAATATAGATAAGTGTTGTCTATATATTTTATGTAAGTTCTTTTCATATCGTCTGATAAGCTTAATAACATTATCATTAAACAATGAAAGAAAATCACAATATTGATACATAATTTTTTTAATCCAATCTAAGCTTACGGCTGACATAAGCCATTATCGAAGACGACAATTACACAATATATTAAGCAATACACGAACAAGAAATTGATGATAGTCTTGTTTGTTTACATGGATGATTTCCAAGCAACGATAAACACGTGCATATAAGACGCTGAAAGCGAAATTCGCACCACAGCTCATGACGTCACACATAACCACGCGAGAGTGAATCCGATGAGTATTGAGTATGGAAAGCCGTTGGTATGAACCAATGGCTTCTGTTACTAATTATAGGCATTTAAGGATATTTGTGGAGATTTCATAGTTTATTTTATTCAGGTTAGGTTTCAACTGTTTTATGTATATAGCTTCAAGAATTTTTAGTTTTTGTTTATTGTTTTCATGTTTAAGTATAGTTGTGTTTTCGACGAGGATTTTCCGGAATTGTGTATGCGGCCAGGCATGTTGTTTTAAATGCCTAAAAATATATATATATACACACACACACACACACACACACACACACACACACACACATATACATATATATATATATATATATATATATATATATATATATATGGGCGGACAAAGCGTGAAATAGACTGTTGCTATCCGGCGTTGATACCTTTATGCTCGCTGCTTATATTCATACGACCTACTGACGTTTTCTTCTATAAATATAGCAAACATTATCTTTCTCTCGCTATCTCACTCTCTCTCTCTCTCTCTCTCTCTATATATATATATATATATATATGTATATATATATATATATATATATATATATATACATATATATATATATATATATATATATATACATATATATATATATATATATATATATATATATATATATATATATATATACATATATACATATATATATATATATATATACATATATATATATATATATATATATATATATATATATATATATATATATATATATGCATGCATGCTTTGAGTCGCTCTGTTCCAATCTGTTTACGACTATTCCTGTATTGATTTATAGACAAGAATATAAAGATTCGTGAAAAAGTACATTAGCAAGCACATGCACAAAAATCCTACCAGAATTTGATTAAAATGTTTTATTCAGTTTCACGAGTTTATCTTTCTATCAATCGAAACTGAATGTTTTCTTCCTGTTTCTTTCTTTATTAATCAATATTTCAGGTACAACTTTTGTTGTTCAGTTGCCTTTGAATCTAAAAAGAATCACTTTAATCAATAAGTTTCATTTCCAGTTCGTATTCCTCTGTCATTTTCCTTGTTCATCGTTCTTAAATGATATCGGAGCTGCGCAGAAACCTTGAGAACTGTTTGTTTTTTTGGGGTTTTTTGGGGGGGTTATTGTAACTAACGATGAACTTTAACTAATTAATGATCACTGTCTATAGAATGTATATAATGCTGAATTTAAACTAGCACAAGGCCAATGAGGCTGAGAACCCGATTAGACTCTAACCCACTCCCGAGACGAGCTTGTTAAATATCGTTTTAATAATAGACGCTCTGATACAGCTCCTGATAAAAAATTTCCCTATAAATTCCATATAAGATTATGTTTGCTAACATCGACATATATGTTTATATCTGGCAAAAGGCTATATGTTTGAAGCACGGACTCTTGATTGTGATTAGTGCAGCAATAAAGGTGTGTGAGTTTAGTTTGTTTATCATCATGCGCTATACATATTTCGGCATTTCAATTTATTCTAACAAAAAAGGTTTATCATTAAGGGCCAAATTCCCTTTGACTCCAGAACGTGATTCATAATTTGCCGATTTGTTATTTTAGCACTAATCCATAACAATGAGCTCTCAGTGTGAATCAAAATATTGATGCAATACCCTTCCGACACGAACTCGATCATCTGTTCAAAAGAGGTGGAAATGGAACTTGCCTTGTTCTATGGTCAAGTATTTTCTATCACAGGTAAATCACAATAACATATGCCACGGAACAAATGGAAACAACCAGGCGTACGTTATCAAGTGTGTTGATTGATGTGTTGTCCGACATCAGTGTTTAACAGCAACGTGATTTGAGGCAAAATGTTCCGCTTCATTCTGCTCTTACCATCGCTGTCAATCGCCAGAGGTCCCGTCGTTGTATTGTTCGCAGGCACCTGTTTCCAGTGCCGCTGATGTCCGTCAAATAATTCTCATATTCCTGGTATACTCAGGATATGTTTACCGAAGAAAATCAAGGAGCACCTCGGAGCAACTGTGACTTATTTTTCTGACGCCTCAAAGCCATTTCATAACTATCATAGCTACCCTAGCTCTTTCCTTATTTAATTTTATTCGGTCGAGCTAGCTCGGATTTTCATATCACGCCAGCGATCACGGTCGTGTATGAAAGACGGAAGGTCATTAGAGTGGCATTCTGTGTCATAAAATAGCTTGTCAATGTAGGTTGTTGCTGGGCGACCAGCCTTCTTGCTCCATTGCTAGGTCTCCTGAGAAAAAGATAACTTAATTATCACTGCAAACACCATTACCAACGCCAGTTCTCTACACCATAGAGAAAATACTGCCTATGATGTTGGGCTCTATGCCAATGCATCTTAATTCACGGCTACAACCAGCAAGGCTCAATACAAACTGCCTCATGTGAATCAATAAAATCTGTCGAATCACTACATACCAAGAAAGCGAAATAAATTCTAGGATGTAAAAATTCGCGTAGCTGAAGCCTGGGCCGCTTTGAATAAAATGGATGTAATCTGGAAATCTAGTCTACCAGACAACCTCAAACGGAGATTCTTTCAAGCCACTGTAGAGCCGGTTTTAATGTATGGTGCTACTGCTAGGTCATTAATTAAAACCCTAGAGTCTGAGCTTGATGGAACCTAAACTCGGATACTTATCCTTAACATCTCTTGGAGACAACATCCAACTAAATCATAGGATCCATCTATGAACCCAATCTTACAATCTTACGCGCGTGCGGAATCCGCTTTGCAGGACACTGCTGGCTAGTACGAAAAGAACATCTACTTCTCTTTCCTTATTACGTCACACAAAAATAATTTATGGAGGCACGGTAGAGTCGAATTCATTACATTCACTTACATGCTAATAAATTTGGAAAGGTATGGATCCATCTCTTCTCCGCCCATAGCTATCGGTAAATAGCAGGGTATACTGGGTTCTATAACCTTAGTTGGCAACAGGCCCAAGAGAAGGATAACTCAGAATTATAACCAACTTGAAGAGGGTTAGGTTCCGTCAGGATATCTTGCCCATGACGCAAAATTTAGGCTGCGGCTACAATAGAATTCGCGCCTGATGAGTCATGAGTCTCGTGATCGTGACATTTCTCCAAGCTTGAAAGCGCCCTGTTCACTTTTGTTCCTATTTTTGTCTCTCCTGTCTATATCATTACCCTACAGACCAAAATGTTTGGGGTCACTGTCTGAATTTCGAAAAATCACATAAAATATTTGAAGTACTGTTTTCAAAATTAATTTACCCGCACAAATCTGGCGAGAGGGACCATCTCTTCCTGAACAGTTTGCTCAAATGTTCAATAATAATAATAATAATAATAATAATAATAATAATAATAATAATAATAACGAAATTAACCCATTTTTGCTCTATATATCTTGTTGCTTCATGGTAATCTTGAGGTTAGCTGATTTAAAGATTTTAGACCCCCCCTTTCAAAAAAGTGGACGCCATTCCCTATCGGATATTTTTCAGTGGGTTTAAGTCGCTAGTGAATGTGACACAAGGTCGAATTTTAAAGTGGCTTTTACGGCAATACAGTAGAAATATTGATTAAGCCTATTCGGCACCACGTCTCTTTTTTAAGGATACCTCAGGCGTTGGATAATGACTACCACCCCGACGGAGAGGTACCGCCTGGAGAGATGCCCCCGCCTGGGACTAATATTATTTTCAAGGTGTCAAATAGTTTCATAATTCTCGCTTAGTAGGAGTTAATTAAACCAAGAAGGCATGACATAGTAATTATTAAATCCAGAATTTGTCTCCAATCGTTTACCTTATAGTTTAGTTCTGACTGGAAGGTAGCCAGCCATTTAATATTAAAAAATAATAGCCTACATGGGATAATGGCGCCTTAGTCCATGTTAAAGTAGTTATCTTCGAAATTTAGGCACTTATTCTAGCGTCCATATCAGTTTTCAAAATTGCTAAATCTTTTTTCGGAATTATCACCTGCTGCGTTGTTGCATTCTCCTGGATCTAAGCATTTTTTTAATCATTTCGTAACAAGTAAGGCAATAAAGCTACTAAGAAGCAAGGGGATACTGAGTATAATAGAACACGAGAAAAAAAGTAAAAATACTATTAAGGCGAGAGAATAATGAAAGAACAAGAAATTAAGAAGACAGAATATAGCGGTTGGCATTGCGTTTAAATTTTTGAAGATCAAACTTGACTAGGAAGCAAGAAGCCAAAAGAGAGTTCCACAATCGAAAAGTACGACAGAAGAAGCTGTTAGAATAGAACTTACAGTTACATCTATTCATTTCAACTGTAAAATGACGAGACATTGCCGCAAATCTGGTACTGCGCTTAAATCCATAAATCTAGACACCATAGAGAAAAGTTCGTCAGAACAATTACCATGAAAATATTTAGAGGAAAAGGCACAGTGAAAATACGTTATGGCGGTGGGAAAGTGACTGAAGGCGAAATACCAGATCAGGACGAATAACATTGCAGATTCTTTGGATTTTATCAGGAATCTGTAAATGTATAACAGGAACACCAGACCAATATGGCAGCGATATTGAATGCATTGAAGATGGCAGACTTTTAAATTTGTAAGATAGATTCAGGAGAGAAAGATTTTCTAGCAATACATAGTGAACCGGCTTTCCTAGAAGCAGACTTAGTGATTCAAAATAAATTATTCTACTTCATGTCAGCGGAAACCATTAGCAAGAGAAGGCGCGTCGAATCACTCTCCTGGAGATTAGCATCAGCCATGCTGAGAAAGGGCAGAGAAGGGTTTCTCAAATCACTGATAGAGAGCAGTCGACTGAAATACCTATTTTTAAGATAATTTTAGCTTTGGCAAAAGACGCAATTCGCAGGGAGAAAATTCGGTGTTTAACGGGGCTAGTATTGGCGGGTGGTGTGCCTCCAAATAAGATTCACACGAAACGTGAGGAATAGCCGAATGGATTATTATGAAAAATAAGACAACAAACGGTGTCTGCCTGCCGAATTGATAACCGCCGAGGGAGTGCCCGTTCCGACTTGCCTATAATCGGTGATATCGATTCCGCGCAATTGATTCCCGATATATCCATTATGGCTGGATACTTTCCAGACAGATAGGTTTGCGTGTGTAGAGAGATTATGAATTCGTTGGCGCTGCCCATGAAAGCGCGTAGGAAAACGTATTTTTTTTTATGCACTTGAACGCATAGAGTAAAGGAAGTGTTTTATTTCAACGTAAGTGATCACTATCAAATAATGAAGAGTAAAATCATCGCTTCAGTTCTTGCGACCGCTTATCAGGTAGCTTCGAACATCATTCGGCTTGACAATGAAACGCATTCAGCCATTAGATAAGTCATCTTTGACAAGAAGAGCAAGGCTTCATTAAAACGAAATTTCAAATAATAATAATAATAATAATAATAATAATGAATTGATAGATTGATAATATTTTAGCAAACAAATACACAGTAGCTTTCTATGAAGGAGAAAATAATTGGCCTGTATAATTGCTTTTGCTTCTCCGTCCCAAAATATTTCCTTGCCAATTATTTAACTTCAGGCAGACAAGTAACGCATCAAGTATCTGTCAAAACTGATGATTTGCTGAGATATATACCAGAAAAAACTTCGCTTCAGAAAATATTATGTATTAAATTTTAATGAGCATAACAATTTCTCAATATAATTAGATGAAAAGGAGTACGGCACTAATCAGCAGACTGGTTAGTTTCAAGTCCCCATGTTCACCCTCACAGCAGTACTAATCAAAAAGTAGATTAGGTCTGAGACTCCAAGTTCTCAACAGCAGCAACACTAATTAGCAGGAAGGTTAGGTTTAAGGCTCCAATATCTCCTGAGAGAATTGTCCTACAGAAAATGTAGGTTAGTGAATTTGGTGAGATAGTAATTGTGGGTTCAATTTCTGGGCATAGTGACATATAAGTTCATTCCTTGATTCCAAGTACACACCGGGCTGTGTATATATGGACTCAGTGGAAATGGGGCGAACACTAACTGAGCATTACTAAAAATAACAACTAGACGAGATATAACCTAGGCATGAGTAGTGGAACGAGAACAGTTCACGCTCGTAACTTAAATAAAGGGTTTACTTCGGAATTTACCTGTATGCTAACCAGAAAGATAAATATCTGATGAAGGCCGGAGGCCACAACAGGCGAAGCAACTACAGTATAAATTGTGAAAATAAAAGGAATATACTTTTTTAAATCATTTCACACAAGCAAGGCAATAAAGCCACTAAGACGCGAGGAGTTACTGGGTGTAAAGAAGAGAGTGAAAGAAAAAACATTATTAGAGAGAAAAATAGTAAAAGAAAGGGATTTAAGAAGACAATCCAAAACAATACTGGATCTAAAAGGACACCGTAAAACTAAAACTAATTCAATAAGTAGTCACCATTAAAAAATAGTCACCCAGATCTCTTATTTATATATAATGACCGATCAAAAAATAGAGTTACATATACTGGGTGCAAAAGCAAAATTGTCCAGTTGTTAGATTAAGCTCTGAACCGCTGTATCTTAGAAATGATTAAAGATATCTTACTGGAATTCTCCGAGGTTTTTATAACAGTATTAGTCTCTGCTTAGAATGTTTAATTACTCTCCCAGTTTAACAGAAGAATCTTGAGGAAATCGGATATAAACGAAAATGACGCGTTCATCATTAATCATAGTTAAGAATCGGAAACTCGTGAAGTATTGAAATAAAGTTCAAACCTCGTATATATATATATATATATATATATATATATATATATATATATATATATATATATATATTATTCCAGGATCATTTTCCAACTTATTCAAGATGATTTTGTCCTATCTAACCTTCTGTCCTGAAGTAACAAGGTGTCTTCCAGGTTTCACGTACGATTTCATTTTCAAGTCTTTTTTCCCTGTTCTTTGGACTGTCATAGCTGAAACTCCTCTCTCACGTACCAAACGTCATATGAATTGAGTTGGATCTTTTCTCATTGATCTCTTTAGCTCTAAGTTGAATCCTCTTTCTGTGGTGACTTCTTGATCTACTTTTCCACTCTAGTGTTTCTTCTTTTTTAAACTTATTCACCGTTCTCTTGATTGTTCTTGAATGGACTTTGATGATGGAAACCAGAATATAAATCTTGGTACCATTACTGAAGGCCTGAATGATCTTTGTCTTCTCACTATTGCTCCCAATATATATATATATATATATATATATATATATATATATATATATATATATATATATATATATGATGCTCTCTCCCGTCGGTTTCGACGTATGAGGATCTGACAATTTAATTGATTCAGTTATGAAATTTTGTGCGATAATCTTAAGTGGCACTTAAGACCCGCTAGTGATTTACAAAGGAGGCCGCATATGGAGCGAGATTGAGGATTATGGGATGAGATCACTGTTAGATTCGCTGACCTTTTAGATCTTGCTCTCGCTTCTTGAAGACGATTCAGACAAGTTGAATATAGGACCTTTCACTATCTTAAATAATAAAGCGTTAGAAAATCATTTGGCCCAGATCGCCTGAAAATACTGAAATGTTAAAACCAAGGTAGCGTGATTCGCTGATCTCCTAATTTTTTAAATTTAATAGCTCTACATGTTAAATTTTCATTTTCTTTATACGTGTATTGAGCACATTTTAATACTAGTTTTTCTTGGTCTAATTCAACTCTCACCAATAACAGTTTTAATGATGATAGCTCAGTGTTAGAAACTCTGATTGACACCAAATCGATTGGGTTTCGATCCGGGGTTGGGGCTTTCCGATGTCTAGTCGCATTGAGGAGCTGTGATAAGGCGAAACAGTACTGTCTGCGAATGACTTAATTTAGCTTTTGAAAATATATTTCCATTGAGCACTGTTGAGTGATAGGCTAATTCTATAAACAACAGCCACCTGCGTTAATGCAAAGCTCTTCAGTAATATCATTTGGAACACTCCGGCTGATTGGCGTTTGTTTACATTCATAAAGCTGTTTCGCTTTGTCGAATGAAGATAGCTCAGTGGTAGAATCTCCACCTGACACCAAATCGGTTGGGTTTCGATCCGGTCTTGAGGCTTTCGGATGTCTAGTCGCACTAAGAAGCTGTGAAACAATACTGTCTGCGAATGACACATATATATATATATATATGTTAATAATGTTAACTGTTTCCTTATAAGGAAATTTTCGGCATTCATAAACGGAGCAGTTTCTATCACTCTTGGTTAAAATTCCTAAATTTTTCTTTTTCAGGAAAAATTGTTTCTCAAGTACACTAGCTGTTATCGCTCTTTCCAGTAATGATGGATGTTTCCGTCCTAACTTTTTATCTGAAGGCGTGTTGAATGTCAACATCTTGATTATGTTATTAGTTTCCAAGCCTTCTTTGCCTCCGAATCAGCTCTATCATTACATTATATGTGGCTTGGTATCCGGCATAGTGAGATGCTTTTGTTTTGTCTTCAGACATGTTCGATTCTATTTAGTTGTCAATGGGTCTGGGTTTTTTTTTTGGGGGGGGTTGTTTTATTTGTTTTTCGTGCTATAAGAACTGACATGAACTCTGTGAAGATGATGAATTTCTTGTATTTGTTGTTTGTTATCATATCTCAAGGCAATAACTGAAATTTCGGCACTCTATAGTCAGGCGTACGGCAACATCACGTTGAAACACCGGTCCCCGTACGATCAGTGATGTTAACCAAAGTCGAACTTATATGGGCGATCTCTTCAGAATACCATGTGCTATAAGTTTTGATATGATGTATAATGGATAATATCTCGGAATTCTTAATCTCAGAGCCGAGTTACAATTCTCGTTGGGTTCGTTATATTCACCTTCGTGCAAATAACTTTGTGAAATGTAAAAATACACATCTTCTCTCCCCAGCTATGGGTTAATTAGTAATATTTGTATCACTAAACCATTATTATCTCCCCAAAAATCATGTCACCATAGTGGGTACATTTGGCTATGATGCATGTGCTTGATATACCTTTATCAGATTTCGTCTTATGATGGGGATGTTCAGCTTCGTATCTTTATGCAACAGCGTCATTTTATTAGGTTACTGAATAATAATAATAATAATAATAATAATAATAATAATAATAATAATAATAATTGTTCTCACGAGTACAGCCCACACCTTACGTAGGGCTCTTATCTATGTAAAATATGTTTGTGTTTTTTTTCTTACTTTTTTTTTAATTGGACAGTGGAAAATGTCATGATGCCATTTCTAACCTTAGGTCTCAGTGTGGGACCCGGAAAGAAATGTGTACACACCAGAAATCAAAGGGAATAATAATAATAATAATAATAATAATAATAATAATAATAATAATAATAATAATAACAACAACAACAACGCAGTCAACAGCTTTCCCAAATTCAGAAGGTATACATACGATCGTGTTTAAATACTGAGGGTGCTTGCTGTTACTTGATCACCATCTTATAAGAGTGGCGGAAATTTTATTTGAAAATAATATAGCATATTTATGAGTGTTTTAATGTAAGAAAGGATGTGCTGTTACGATGACAATCACTAGATACAACTGGTATTAAAGAAAAGATACTGTTGAAAACCTTTTTCGCTACATTCACTCAAGCACGAATACCCTATGAATCCATCTCTACTCCCCCATATATGAGTTGAATATCAGAGCAGACTGGGTCCTAAGGCCTTGGTTAGCAACCAATCTACCGCAGAAAGGAAAGAAATGGCAACTTACTGCAGGAAAATCTTCTGCCTAGTCAGTCATGAATCGAAAGAGACATGAGCGCCCAAGCGTGTATCAAATGGCTCTTAAGTATAGTATAACACAGACTCCACTATTTACATTATTCGGACTAATGTCTTCATCTTTGTTGCCATATTTATCACAAACTTTCGATCGGTGGTTGGAATGTCGAACTGAACCCTTTATTTCGCTCGCTGGGGTAGACTGTTCTAGTTCCACGTACCATTTCTAATGAACATTAGTTATCAGTTATCTCCTTTTAATTCACCTCTCCACTGCCTTAACCAGGTATTGAACTCACAACTCTTTGGGTCCTATCACTGGATCTAATCAATGCCATTATCCACTGTGCATTTGTCCACTTAAGAACATTTGTGTATGAATTTCTGGGACTTATAAACTTAATGTCTTCAGCAACCATTTTCACCCGTGCTCGTATTGCATATAGCACAGGCTCCCTTCCACACTTCCAGATAGTACCTCTCCTTTGAGAGGGGATCATTTACCCGGTGTTTGAGATGTCCCCAAAAAGGCTGAGTGCCGTGTTGCCTTTAGAAATTTCTTTCACGGTATTGCGATTAAACCCACTTTAAACTGATCATGTTTCATATTTGGTTGCAACGTGGGCGCACTGAAAAATCCACAGGGCACAGGGCCAAATTTAGTGAGCACCGAACTCAAAAGTTGTAATTGTCTATAAACGAACATTCTCTCCATTATGTGATAATAAGTGTCTGAATTTGCAATTTTTTTTATTTTTTAGATTTTTATTTACTAATGTTAGTCTACTAAATACAATTCGGCAGCTATATTGCACTCGGGTAGGAAATAATTAATTGCAGTCGTAATGTACAAGAAGACTGTTGTTCGCATTTGCTCTACGGCGAATTTAGGTTTGACTTTCATTGCAAAAGCAACAGAAGGAATCGGGTTTTCAAAAAAAGAAAAAAAAAAAACAGATTTTAAGAGATTATTCTTTAAAATGCTGAGTACAAATTAGAAGCGTCCTACTTTGACAAAAATGTTCCAGTAAATTTAATTTCAAATGTAGAAATCAGATCTGGCATAAAAGCCAGAATTAGCTTCTTTTTCAAAAAAAAAAAAAAAATAAAAAAAAAAAAAAAAAACGAACTTCTTTCTGATGAGTGACTGGAAAAGATATTAATTTATTTATGTCGTTGTAAAATCACAGGGAAGTCGTAAAAGTATATAACAGACATGCTAAACATATCCCCACCCCCTATGCTGCTTAATGAAATTTACCAACTTCTCCCGGTGGCCATTCCTTGTGAATTTGACCCTCTCAAGTTACCCGACTATTGTGACTAAGAAGCCAACAAATTTAAGTTTGGGGAAAATATACATTCTCCTGCGGTTGCTTAACCGCAGGAGAATGTATATTTTCCCTAAAATAATAATTAATATATTCGCCCAACAGGCATATTTAAGGTTTTCTATCCTCCCTAAGGGAAACAAGATTTAGGGTCTCTGCACCATGATTCTAATCTTTTAAAAATATATATTATTTAGAGCAATGGTTCACAGATTAGTGTAAATGGTTTATTACTCGAGTTGCGATGTCAATTCGCCTTTAGTTCCATGCTTTAACATTCGCTGTCTGATTTGAATCCGCGTTCCCGAATAGTCTGAGCT
>OZ038486.1:115000250-115025250 GCA_964036315.1 Acanthosepion esculentum | reverse complement strand
ATATATAGTCATATATATAGTAAATAAAATAAATATATTATTTTAGATATGTATGAATAAATATATAAATAATGTGACTTAATCATATTTGAAAAATCCTTTATGAAAAACTCGATGTAGTTTTAAAAAGAGAATAAATAAATAAATAAAAAGAAATGCCAAATATATTGTAATGTAAACCTAAACACTAAAAAATGCAGGCATTAATGACAGGATAGCTTGAAAGGTGCTCAGTATAGACAGACAAAAGGCTTAAACCCCAACCAACATTAACCGACTTTAGATGGTTTTTTCATTCGTAAATGCAAACACCCCCTTAATAAAAATTGGGAATTCTCTTTACTTAAAATAAATAAAATGGTTCGACTTAAAAATAGAGTAAATCAATTTTTTAGAAAGTTATTCTTAGCATCGCTTGAAAATTGAACATAGCTGTGAATTTTAAGTTTAATTTTTAAGTTAAATTTTAAGATTTAATTTTCGGTTTCGAAACATAGTAATTTCTGTGTTGCGATGGAGATTTATATATATATATATATATATATATATATATATATATATATATATATATATATATATATATATGTGTGTGTGTGTGTGTGTGTGTGTGTGTGTGTGTGTGTGTGTGTGTGTGTGTGTGTGTTATTTAATAGATATATTATGAAATGCAAGCCGTTAAATGTAATTAATATTGTTTATTTAAAAAGAAAACAGAGCATTTACTTAAATAAATTGTATCTATTAAATAACGTTTAAACAGAAAATATATTAAATAATTGTCGGATTTACTCCATTTCATGTCTTGTCAATGTTTACGTTATGGTACGTTTCTTGAGCAGATATGATTGTTGGGGAAAGATCGTCGAAGTTTTGTCGTTTAAAGAAGTAATTTGGGCGTTGCTAACCGGAAGCTTTCCCTGTAGCTGAGGACGAATATTTTCTATGAATATTTCTCGGACATTCAGGCCGGTAAATGTTATTTAATACTGTTTATTATAAACAGAGCATTTACTTAAATACTTGTATCTATAAAAAGAACGTTAAACATAAAAATGTCTTTAAATAATTGTCGGTCTTTGTCCATTTCATAATGTGTGACGTCATTTGTTTACATTTGATACGCCATTAGCAGATATGAATGTACGTGAGAGATTCATGGAAGATTGAAGTTTATAAGCAGTAAATTCGACCTTGCCAACCGAACGATCCTCAGTGGCCGAAACGGTTAAGGCACGTCAGGCTATATGACGGTTCCGGATAGAATACAGGTTCGAATCCTGTCGGATGACGAATATTTTCTCTGAAAATTTCTCGGACATTCAGGCCGGTAAATGTTATTTAATACTGTTTATTATAAACAGAGCATTTACCTAAATACTTGCATCTATAAAAAGAATGTTAAACATATATATATATATATATATATATATGAATGATAGTTTCGTTAAAAACCATTGACAGGGAACTCCTGTTAAGTTTTTTTTTTACTTTTTCTTGTGTTTCTATTTTTTGCTGTACATAAATTATATAGTAATTATTCGAAATGTTTTGTATGTCCCAGCGCTTTCGGCTATACTTTTAGTCAGTATCATTGTTGATTTTATTTTTCCTTTTAACTGAATGTGTGGATATTTTTTATGCATTTATCTACAGTTATAAGAATGTTTTATTTTGCAAAAAAACGGTCAGCACATTGTGTCTCTGTTCATAGTTGATGTCATTTCGTGTTGGCTTTTTTATTTTTTTTATTAATAATGATTCCATTACTTTTAGCCATTTTTGTAAGTGGATGAGGCTATTATATTTGTATTATCAAAGAATATGATGCAGATGGATGTTGGTAGGCCTCCGTGTGTATTTAAATGAGATCTAATTGAGCTATGGTCATGAGATATAATGTACGTCTTGTTGTTAGGCATGTTGTAGTATATCCAATATAATTATTTATGAATTTGGTTTGAAGCATACTTATAACTCTAAGTAAGTAAGACTCTATTTATCCAAGTTAAGGAAAGCACTTCTCTTCATTCAGATTATTCTTCTAAAAGCCCATATATGCTCTGTTTCCTATCCAAAATTTAAACAAAGCAATGTCTAAAGAATTAATGGATCCGATATTTTTATTATTTTTATGGCGTCTATTTCTAATAGGATGTGTCCGCTATAATGACGTTTGAATTTATAAAATAACAGATTAAAAATAAATCCATTAATTCTTTATATTATCGAGTGTACAGCTTATGTAGATATAGATAGGGTGACTATATGAATCTAGGTTGCATAGTGATAGGCAGTTTGACGCTTAAATTTGCCAATTTCATGACTTTGGTAAGCATCAGTGCATGGTGTCTTGATAGGTATTTCCACAGTGATTTATTTGGCTTATAATCGTTTATAATTGTCTTATAATGTTTTGCTATATTTGAGTTGAAGGAAGAAGAACATTTTATTCTTTAAAACGAATGAAACATATTTGTGCGTAACAAAAAAGATTTTAAAATGATCGTCTTACGCTTTACGAATATTAAACCTACCGAAATATTTTAATTACAATAACTGTTCCCATCTATCTATCTATCTATCTATCCATCTATCTATCTATCTATCTATCTATCTATCTATCTATCTATCTATGTGCGAACATGTATCGCTTCAAACAGTGACATCAAATAAATGCGGTTTTAGATATTTAGGACCACTCGAACGGAATATGGTACATGACCGAGTTTAAAGTTTGAATCCCACGCGTGCAAGGGATGAAAGTGCCAATATAGTTCAGCCCCCTCGACATTTCCCGTTTGCGGACGCTTCTGGCGCCAGAAGTTAAACCTAGTCTTCTCCTATGGGATAAGTATTGCCAGGGGAAGACTTTCTTGGGCTGAACTTTAGAACTGTGAACACACACTAAAATGAGAATTGTATTGTTTATATATTTCATGATATATTATCATTATTAAACTAAGGGGTTCTTTCTTCAAAATTAGTTATTTTGTTATTTGCATGCCATCTGGTTTTTTGTAAAGTTTTTGCTGATGGATTCTATAATTACAATCGTTAATTAATTAAATAATGTGAAATGGTAATGACCTAAGTATTTAGATCACAGCATGAGAGTAAATAAGCAATGTATAAGGGGAAGTAAAAGTTGTTGACATTTAATTGTATGTTTCAAAATGTTAAAACACTAATTATTTTTTTCGGAAATTTCTTTGAACTTTTCTTGTTTCATTCGTTTTAAACAATAAAAATGATATAGAATGTTTTAGTTTTAAAATGTAGAATATTTTAGTTTTAAAACTAAAATATGTTATTTAATTTTGTTTATAATCGTTTATAATTGCTTTATAATTTTTTAAATCTTTCTTGGGTTGAAGGAAAAACAACATTTTATTGTTTAAACGAATGAGACATATTTGTGTGTAACAAAAAAAAAGATCGTCCTACACTTTACGATTATTAAACCTATATATATATATATATATATATATATATATATATATATATATATATATATATATATATATATGCAGGGTTCGATGAATAAATTGTCGCCATTTTATATTTTTAGTTTCGCGCATACACGTTGTTTATGCTTGATTTTTTCGACATCACGGTATAGTAGGATCAGTTGGGCACCGCCAGAAATTTGGAAACGGCATGCACCGGAAGCTCCGATATGAACATTTGGGTGTTTTTAGGTGTCAATCTGCGCACAGTGCAGACGATTTGGAAAGAGTTGGATGGTATATCCAGTCAAAATCTTGGTGATTCCAGTGGTCACTAATGATGGCGATGTTATGCCTCCATTCATCTTCCTACGAGATCTGTATCAACTAGGAGGCCAACATAAAGTGCTTTGAGAAGACAATGCTGCCCTGGGTCAGGTGGGTGGCTGCTATGTCTTACAACGGGACTCTGCACCATGTCACACAAGTAGGCGAACGCAGTCATGGCTGTCAGACAATTTCTGCGACCACACCATCCCTTATATCTGGCCACCTACCCCCGCCCAAGAATGTAACCCCCCCTTGATTATTATGTGTGGCCACTATTGACCGACAAACAAATAAAAGTCCTTGTAACACCAAAGATGAACTGAAGGCAAGCATTACGGCAGCATTCACCAACTTGAACAAGGAGACCGTCCAGAAGAGATGCAGTAGATTCCGAAGTAGTCTGGAAGCCATGGTTGAAGCCAATAGCGATGTTATTGAATTAATTTACACTTTAGTATTTCAACATATCTTTGTTCAATTTAGGTAAATATATCTGTTAAAATGAAATCTCAGTTTATTTTTATTTGTGTGTCATTTTGCCAATTTACCCATCGCACCCATATATATGTCTGATTAAATAAATTGCAAACATTGTCTGCTTATTTTTAGCATAATCCTTTCATGTTCACGAATATTTTTCCTTGTATTACAATCAAATGAAGCAAGAAATGCAGTGTAACAGTGAAAAAACACTTGGGAAATAAGAGTGATTTATTTAATCAGACAAGCCTAAAAGAGAATTTGCTGCCTAAATAAACAAATATATATATATATACTTTCTGTTTATACGTTATTTTTCTGCATACAACTTATTCGAGTAAATGCTCTGTTTTAATTAAACAGAAGTAATTATATTTACCGGTCTGAATGCTCGAGAAATTTCGTAGAAAAAATGCATTCTCCGACTGGAATCGAACCTGTATTCCATATGGAAACCGTCATATGGGACGTGCTGCTTAAGCATCCAGCCACAAATAACTTCCCGGTCAGCAGAGTTCAAATTACTGCTTATAAATACACATCTTCGACGATCTTTCGCGATAATTCATTTCTGCTCCGAAACGTAACCTAACGTAAACCATGATGAAATGGATTAGGATGTGTTGTTTTTGAACATTTTTTTAAAAAAAACTTTCTCCCCTGGGTTAAATTTTCTTTTAGGTAAAAACGCTGTTGGTGATTGCTTTGTCTGTTTTGGCAGTAATTTGTCGAATACCGATCTAACTTTTCGGGCGAACATTACTTCCGCCGGCGATAATGCCGATGGCGTAGCACTGTTCGGTGTAATTCTATACACTTGCAAGAATTGTTGTAAAGCCTTTTCTGTTGGTACGTCATAAGCTTTCCTTAGAGCTCTTTTTAATGTATCTACAAACCTCTCCACTTGCCCGTTTGATCTTGGGTGATATGGCGGGGATTTGATGTGTTTCACCAGAAAAGTTTCACAAAATTCTTGAAAATCCGCAGATGTAAATTGTGTCCATTATCGGTGACTAAACAATCAACCACTCCGAAACAAGCAAACAGCTCGTGAAGGCAATTTATTGTAGTCTCAGAAGTAGGTTTTCTACAACGAAATACTTCTGGCCATTTGCTGTAACTGTCTACTGCAATCAAGTAGTAGACACCCTCTAATGGACCTGCGAAATCTACATGGATTCTCGACCACAGTCGATCTGTCTTAGGGCATGGTTTAAGAGTGATCGGAGGTGCCTTGGCTGCTAAGGAACAGCCCATGCTTTTGTCCACCATATGTATAATATCTTGATCCATGTTTGGCCAGTACACGTAACTTCGCATTAAGGATTTCATCCTGATCTTTCCTGGGTGGCCCATGTGAAAATCCTTGAGGATACGCCTTTGTGGCGTTTTCGGGATTACTACTCTTTCATTATATAGCAGAACATTATCACATAACGAAAAACTGTCTGATATATGCTTATAATTTCCTACAATTTTTGTTTTCGTTTCCTTTATAAATTCGTCATTCACTGCTTCGTTTCTTATTTTCTGTAATGTGACGGGGAGGTCTCGAATTGTACTACATAATGATGTTCTAATATCTTCCTCATATCGTAGAGCTGCAATTACGGAATCTTCTAATGCATCCAGTCAGTTCCAAATAAATTTTCCGTATTTTTTAGAACATACATCTTTAATTTCTTGGTCATCTCGTTGAACGTCACATTTGTGATAATCTCCCCCTCAAATTTGATTTTTCTTCCTGTTACCTGTTCTCAACATGGTCGGTTTGTTTAATTTCGTCCACGTCTGTAAGCTAATAATGGTTAAATATGATCCGGAATCTAATTGTAATCAGATTTTTTTGTTTAGCATTTCTACTTGTACGTATTGTCGTATATTTATCCCGTCCGCTTGGTCAGTTCTAGTGACTCTTACTCGGCTTTTTTTTTCTTCCTTTGTTCTACAGTGCAAACTTTTATGTCCCACTTTATTGCACGACAGACAAGTCTTATCGCGGTATGGACAATCTTTGTACCAATGCAAAGTCCCACAGCGATAGCATGGACTGGGTGGTGGTTTCTTCTGAGGTTTCATTTGACTTTTTGTAGTAAAATAATTTGTTTGGTTTGTTTTTGAGGAGGGAGAAAAACGTGTTTGTCGTTGTACTTTTCGTATGTGAGCAACGCCAGACTCTTCGACATCTTTCGAGTCCTTTTTTACGCTTATACATCTCTGACAGTCCTCACTCAATTTTTGTAGCGGCAATTCTGGTTCACTCTCAAGTTTTGTTAGAATACTCCGTCTGATCTTCGCATCTTAGTCGAAACCAGGCCTTGGACGAATATCAAACATTTAAAATTGTCAGGGCTGAGTTCAGATAACTTAAAGTCATCGCAGTGTTTGTTTACTACGGACGCGAATGTTATATAGTCTTCGCTGTCCTTTTTTGTTAAATATAAACATTTCCACCTTTTGTGGAATAGTGAAGTGTTCGGACTAAATAATTCCGTTAAAAGTTTCACGGCTTCCTTGAAAGTCAACTCATTCTTTTTCCTCGGTAGGATGTAGTCTACGAAATCAGTGTATTCGCTTGACCCTAGTTTCCTCAGTAGTAGACGTACTTTTTTCGCGTCTGACCAATTCCCGCAATCAAACTAATATCAATCTTCATATCTTCTGAAGTAACCCGCGAAGGTTTTGTCTTCGTCCGGTGCATAAGTGAAGTCTTTGATAGAGCTCCATATAGCATTTTGCGAGAATGCCCCTTCATTTCCAGAATTTTGTCCTTTATTTGTTACTGCCCGTAGTAGTAATTCTTGTAGTTCGTGTTGCTTCTCTTCGTTCTTCTGTTGAATTTCTAATTGTTTTTCTTCGAGCCTATTCTTATCTATCCTCATTTTTTTTGTTGCTGTTCGAATTGCATTTTCATTAGTTCCAATATGGTTGCCTTAAAGTCTTCCATGTTTACACCGTAATTTTGTGTAACGATTTTTTCCTTTTTTCTCAGTGTAGACTTCAGATCTTTGTCGCCTGTTGTTCTGGAACCTTAGTACGAAAAAATGTTCCTTCGTAGAATTCGATTCTGTTCTGGCTGACAGGTAAAATTCGTGTCTTCGTTACCACTGTTAACTTTGGTATCCAAAAAGTTTTTCCTTTTTTTTTTATCTTCGCGTAGAACTTTTTTTTTTTTTTTTCAATACCTCCGTCGCCTCTGTTATGGACGACCGATAGCAAAAAGGTTTGTTTTTTTTAGATTCTCCGTGAAGAATTCCTTTCTTCAATATCCTCGTCGCCACTGTTATGGTCCAAGTTAGGACCAAGGAAGACCAACACGAACACAAGAGTAGAAATAACGAAGATATATTACACGGAATAATAATACAAGATGTGGAAGGTGTTAGTATGACTGTCAGTCTGGTTTGGAGTGAACTACTACCGGCTTGACTCGATTCGTCTCTCTCTCTCTCTCTCTCTCTCTCTTGAGAGGCGTAGTATACATAGTGTTAGGAAGAGTTCATTCTGTAGTTATAGGTAAGGACCGATAACAGAATACAAAGATCTGGTGTCGCATAGTGTGCAACAAGTTCTCCAAAGACTTTCCTCATGATTTGAATTCAGAGTTAACTTCTGTGAGACTGGTTACTAACTAAGCCTATAGACCCAATCTCTCCTGTTATTCACCACATAGCTTTAAAGAGCGATGGTTGCATACCTTTCCCCAGGCTATTTGTACGTAAGAAAATGTAATGAAATCGAATGGAATCACATATGGAGACTTCAAAGAATTTAAATCAAATAAAAACATACTCAGTGCATTCGTAGCCCTTCGTAATAAATTTGACCATCATTGGGACTGAAAGAATGAAATTTTAATTAAAACTGAATGGAATTTGCTAAAGCGAACATATATAAAAAGTGCACTAATTTCTGAATCTTCCACGGTAAATCTGCGTCCAGGTTAATACCAGTGAGAGATATTTAAAAACAACAACATCATATGAGAATATAATGGATGGAGCATGTAAGCATCGAGGAAGTTTTCAGGGAAATGGAAACAAAAATACAGACTGCTGAAATTTCTGGGGCACCAAATGAAGAAACAAAAGTTAGAAAATGTTATATTCATGACATTTTTACTAATGTGTACGCACTATAAAGCTCAAATGTCAGTCAAGGTTGAGAAGGTAACACGGAAATCAAGGCAGCAGAACTGCTTGGGTCTGAAAAATCATGTCTGGTACAAACTTGTAAAAGTGGGGCTAGCAAAGGTTGTTTGTCCATGAGCTGAAGTCCTCCATGGTTAGCTGGTTGGTTGTTTAACTGCATTTCAACATCTATGTCTTATTTAATGCCGAAAGCTAAATATTTTGTACGCATTTTTTTTTTTTTTAGATAATAATGTTTTTAGTGACATAGGTCTTACTAACTGTTATATACCGTGCCCATGAACACTAATGGGTATACCCTCATCCTCATAAATACTTTGGACACTATTGTCAGTGGATGTAATTTGCTGTCTAAATAGTCCACCACTAGCAGTGGTTTACCTACTTCACGCCGCTGGCGAGTATTTTATTTTATTGATGTTATAAAGATTACCATTTCATTTCCAATCTCCGTTTTGGTTGTTCCTCATTCTGCTTGCAACACCAATTAACCCATATCTGCGAAGAGAAGAGGAGGGTTCATACCTTTCCCGACGATATTTACGCGTAAATGAATATAACGAACCCAAGTGGAATTGGAACTTGGTTCTCCGATTAACAATTGCGAGACATTTCCCATTACACCATCCACACAGCACCTAGTATTCCCATGCGGTCAACCATCTAGCTACTAACCAGGCTCAACATTGCTTAACTTTGGTGATTGCACGGGAAGAGAACTTTCAACGAGATGTGGATGTAAGCCTCCCTCAGAAGAGGGACAGAGTGAAACAACTAGTAAACTATCTAATGAGATTGTAAATTAGGGTTTCTCAAACAAAGGGAAAATCACAGAGTTTAAAGAGGGTAAGGAGAAAATATTTTCCCTTTTCTTGCTTTTTATTTATAGAAATTTTTATTGAATTACAATACACGGAACATTTTATTGCACTTTTTGTTATTGACGTATGCTCCAGGCTATTTATTTGATAATTAGTTGGGAATGAAAACAAATTACTGTACATGTATTCTGTTGTGGATTCCGGGATGAAATCCGGTATCAAATAATAACAAACGCCAAGAATGAATATAGGAAATAAATGTATTAACGTAATAATACAAACTTGTAATACAGGTCAGTAGTTCCAGGAATGCGGGGTTAGTAGACAAATATATAGATAGTCTTTGATATCAACGTATCGCTGTATGACTTCTTACTGAGTCTAGTGCTCGTTACTGTGACTCTTGCCGCTACGTTATTCTACCGACCGACTCAACGTTCTACTACTACTACTGTCCGACTTGACTCAACGTACTGTTCGGGTATTCACTGGTAGTAGTATATGTATACCCTGCGTGAGTCCATTTGTGTAAAAAGGGGAGACCCCTCAGTATATTCATTGATTAAAAATCCATCAATATTTTCTATTACTATTAAATTTGTAAATCTCCTCCATAAAAATAATCCATGTAAATGTATTAATATAGAAAAGAACGAAGATTTTCAATAATATATTTCATATTATTTGGAATGCATCTTTTGAGTTTTAAAAATGGAAAACCATAAATTAGAATTATTTTTCTAATAAAAACACTGAAAATCCAATTGCATATAACAAAGTTTAAATTCGTTTCTGTAAAAATTAATATATTATAAATAACTATATTAAATATTAGGCGCCTTTTTTCCAATCCTCATTTTAGTCTATACAATAAGTTTTTGTACATAATCTTTCTAACAAAAATTGTTTTTACATATATATATATATATATATATATATATATATATATATATATATATATATTTATTTATATATATACATATATATTTATTTATTTATATATATATATATATATAATTATTTATTTATATATATATATATATATATATATATATATATATATATATATATATATATATATATATATGCTAATCGATTTCACCCCAAGCAAAGCAGTAAAGCCACACAGACATAAGGGTTTACTGAGTGTGGAAAAACTTCTAAAGAGACGGTAGAGAAAAGAGTAATCATGAGGGTAGTAGATAGCGATTGACATTGCATTTAAACTTTTGCAGATTAAAGTTGACTGGAAAGCATGAAGCCAGAATGGAGTTCCACAAGAGGAAAGTGCGAGAAAAGAAACGGTTAGGATATAACTTACGTCTACACATAGGCAGCTCAACTGCAAATTAATCAGATCTCGACGCCAGTCTAGTACTGCACTTAAATTCGTAAATTCTAGGTGCCATAGCCGAAAGCTCATTCGAACAAAACAAATACAATGAAAGCATTTATAGAAAAGACACAGAAAGGCAACCTTACGTCAGTGGGAAGGTAACTGATGCCGAGTCGCTAGATCAGGACCGATAATATTGCTGATACTTCTTTGTATTTCTTATCAAGGTGCTCAAGATAAATAGCAGAAGCTCCGGACATTATGTAGCAGCAATATTCTAAGTATGGACGAATGGCAGACCTATAGGTATGTCTGACATATTCTGGAGAGAATAATTGTCTCGTATAATACAGTAAACCAACTTTATTAGCAGATGACCTAGCAATGGATTCGATATAGTCTTTCCACGTCATGCCAGCGGAGAACGTTAGCTCGAGAAGACGCAACGAGTTATTCTCCTGGAAGTTAGCATTAGCCATGCTGATGGAAAGCAGGATGGAAAGGATGCATTGGGCAAAGAATGTTGAGAACCTCTGGTGTAAATAGATGGCAAAACAATGGAGTGGTTAGCAAAAAGAAAAACGTTGCCAATGATACTAAGTTGTGGAGAGCCATGATCGTCTACGTATTGACGTGACACGGCACATAGAAGTAGACTCTTATTTCACTAGATCTACTTCACGTATCCTCAAGTTTATCAAATATCAGATTATTGTTCAGGCTGACTTGAGGTTCATTTTTTTAAGTCCACCAATGAGGCTTCCACTTGCGATTATTATTTTCTTTATTCTTTCGTTCTTTACGTATTTTCCCAAATTTTCTCTTTCGCAATAACCTGCAAACCAATATGGAATGGTTTTCTCTTTAAAAAAAGAAATAAAAAAAATCTCCCTCCTGGAGATTCTGTTTTATAAATTAACTTCATATCCCAGAAACTGAGACTTGCAGACACACGCGGTTAAATACGATATTCTCAGAAACACTCAGGCAGATTTTTCCTAAGTTTAGCTTCGCCTAATGCATGATTGCAACAGTGGGTCAGTCAGTGATTACTGAAATCGATACTCTGATAACTGCCAACGAATCTATGGTAGGCATTCGAACCTGATATTTTTTCATCCTAAGTTAAAATTATTTACTAACAACAGTTTAACAAGAGCCTGCAACAGGAGAATATTAAGAGGAACCCGTATGGATTGCTTGAAATATGCCAACTGCATTTCTTGCAGAGAACGAAAATCCTTCCCTCCAAAATGGAGTCTCCTATCAAGAAAACGTTTATAGATTCAAATATAGGGTGCTACAAAAGTCACCTATGTATCTTTCATACATTTATTTTTTCCCAGAACTTAGATTAATATAATCAAATTACCCATCTCTTTATGTTAATATTTAATCTTAGATTGAATATTAACTTCTCAACTCGGTATCTAAGCTGATGACGGAACTCGTGTTCAATAGTAAGTCTGATCAGTTCGATAAGATCAAATTGCCAATTGATCTAGAAATAACCTACAATCAGTTGTTAACTTGGGCAAGGAATGGCATATTTATACTATTTACATCGCTCGGGCTGTTGTCCATATCTTTATTGCCAAATTCACGAAGTTTCGGCAGTTGTACCCTCCGGCCTACTTCAGATGATATACATTAAAATTTCGAACCGATACCTGCATTTAGTCTACAGGGGTAAATTGTTTTAATTCAAAGGTATATTACCTGAAGAAAGCCGGAACGTACAACAACCGAAACGTCGTGAATATAGCAATAAATACGACAACAGTCTGAACTATGTAAGTAGTGTAAATAGTTACAATGCTTCATCTCAGAAATATAGGGAAATGTTTAAGGAATGGTATAGTAATTCTAACACCCCCAAAACGAAAACTCTCTCTAATAATCATTTGAAAGACCTCTTCAGGCATCTCATCGACATGGTTGATACTAACCTCCAGGAAATTGACTCGTTACACCTTCTCGGGCTAACATTCCCGGTTGACATGAAGTGGGAAGTTTATATAGAATCTATCCCTAGGCTTGCCGCTAAGAAATTCGGTTCCCTGTGTCGTGCTAGAGAAATTTTCTAGAATCTATCTTACATATTTATAAGTCTACCATTATGCAGGATTTCAGTATTGATACCACATCTGGACCGGTGTGCTACTGCTGTATATCAAAGGATTCTTGATATAATCCAAAGAAGAATTAGATTAGAGATACGGTAAGAATATGTAGTGTTATTGATTCTTCGCCTATGTATTTATAAATTCTTGATAAAATACAGATAATCTGCAATGTTATTTGTTCTGACTTGGCGACACGGTTTCAGTCACTTTCTCACCGTTCTAAATCTTTCTTCCCTCTGCCTTTTTATAAATACTTTCATGGTAGCTATTCGGATGAACTCTTTGCTCTGTTACCTAGACTTTAGGAACTTGAGCGCATTACTAGACTGGGGCAAGGTCACAGTTGAATTGGCGAGAGCTAACCGTTAGTTCTAAACTAACAGTTTCTTTTCTTGCACGTCTCGCTTGTGGAACTCTCTTCAGGCTCCAAGCTTTCTGGACAACTTTGATCTTCAAAAATTTAAATGCAATGCCAATCATTATCTACTGTCTTCTTGATTACTTTTCTATTGCTCTCCTCCCTTAATAATGTTTCTCTTTTTTATTATTCTTTCACGCTCAGTATCCGTTTGTGCCTTAGTGGCTTTATTGCCTTGCATTTGGTGAAATGATTTTTAAAAAAAATAAATATATGAAAAAAACCTAGGTGACCTTTGGAACACCTTGTAATTAAGAAACTTTGGGAACACCCTTTGCCTAGATGACTCTTGGAACACTCCGTACCTAGGTGACTTTGAGAACACCCTATACCTAGGTGAATTTGGAACACCCCGTACCTAGTTGACTTTCGGAACACCCCGTATCTAGGTGACTTTTGGAACACCCCGTACCTAGGTGACTTTCGGACACATTGTATCTAGGAAACCTTTGGAACACTGTCTATAACAGAGCATTATTTACTTATTCTCAAGTCAAGAAAAGACTTACAGGACCAAATGTAAATTACTAATATTTACTTAATCTTAACCAAGTAAATGCATATACATTCAAATATATACAACCAATATATATATATCTCCAAATCAAGAAGTTTCTCATAGTCTAAATCAGCGGTTCCAAAATGGTGCGGCGCGTCTCATAGTTGCGACGGAAGAGGATAGCAGACAATCAAAGATTTAGAAAGAGTCTTATATTATTATATGCCAAAAATAAATATGATTTCAGAATTTAAAATATTATTATGGATTACTTGTAATTGCATGCACGAGTCCCAGTATCAATTGTTATAAATAATTATTGACCTATTTTATCATGATATTTTTACACGTCAAGTATTAAGAATATAGTAACTATGGTCCGCAAATTGGAGGAGAGAGTTATCACTAATAATGATATGACTTCGAATCCGCAGTCATGTCCCTCTAACCCTCTCTCTCTGTATTTTTATTAATTTTTAAATGTACTTTTTATAACATAAAATTTGGTGAGGCGCAAGTAAATTTTCCTTCCCAAAATGCGACCCAGAAAAGAAAATTGGGAGCCGCTGGCCTAAAGTTGAAATCAACTGAAGAATCTAAAGTATGAAAGAGCAATATTTCCCTGCCTCCAAACCAAATAAATGTTTATAGACTCAAGGAAGTTTGGAGGAAAATAGAAACAAAAATGGCAGTTATGCATGAAATCAAAAAGAGGCTGTTGAAATACGGAGAATATATTGAAGGCAAGAGGAACAGAAGAATACAAGGAAGAATCAATCTAACAAATTTATGGATAGAACCATAAGGGAGGGACAATAAAAGGACAAATATTGCTAAGAGTTACAAAGGCTAGAAAGTTGTGGAGAGCTATGATCGCCCACGTCCCGAAGGATCACGGCATAGAGAAGAAGAAAAAGGAGGACTAAGGAAAGAATACGTCGGTCGTAATTGACGATAATTACATCGAGTATCGGAGTTTTCATATTTTAAAATATAAATGTTTTGTAACGCATAAAAGAACATACACTGAATAAAAGACTTCTTGAACTTTCAGGCTGTGTCGCGAAGTCATTAAATAAGCTTTGCAGCTACAGAATATTGGTTTATTTCCCAAAAAGTTTTGGCTTTAGATGTCTGAAGTAATTCTATCTGAAAGCAATACTCGAGGTGTTTTAGTTTCTATCAGAGGCGGCATCTGAATATTAATTAAATTATGAGTAAAACAAAAAAATAAGATATATAAAATATGCTATTTTATTTTTATCTTCATTATCTCTTTTCATTTCTCCTATCTTTTTTTTCCCTACATTACATAGATATATAATATATATATATATATATATATATATATATATATATATATATATATATATATATATATATATATATATATATATATATGTATATATATATATGTGTGTGTGTGCGCGCGTGTGTGAACGCGCGGGGGTTGTTATATATAAGAACTATATTATAAATCCATTCAAATATAAAATTCGTCTCCCGAGAAAAGTTGTCATCTAATCAAATTTAGTAAAACATACGCTAGTGTATTAATGTACGTCGTCATAGGGTACTTTGTCATTTTGGCTTAGTGTTTGAACAAGTTAAGAAAATTTCACACACACACACACACACACACACACACACACACACACACATATATATATATATATATATATATATATATATATATATATATATATATATATATGCCCCTAACGCATAACCACACACACACACACATATATATTTCATAGCATAATGATAATGATATATATATATATATATATATATATATATAAATAAAGACTTATCTGAGAGGTTGCATTTTGTTCTCTGATGAACTATATCAAGGCAAATGTTTCCTTTTATCTTAATTCATCATATTGTCGTTTTACAAATATATTTTTTTTATATTGTATATTTCACACACATACGCACACACATATACGCAGACGCACATACACACATATATAAAGTGAGAGTAAAATTCGATGAAATCCCATCCAATGGCAAATATATAATACAATTTTTTTTCATATATATCGTTGATGATCAGTTAAACATGTCATATTATTTTTTACATAACATCAATGACTTATATGAAATAATAACGGTTTGCACGTTAACATTGAAAATAATGATGACATTCCATATAACATCCCAAAACAACTTATTTTTCTGTTATATATATATATATATATATATATATATATATATATATATATATATATATATATAATGACCGGCTATTGCTAGCTAATCCCCGTTGAAGACATTTACTTTGGCACATTTTGTGTTTATCCGACACCCACAAAGCACACCTGTGGCTTATACTGAAAGTATGCTGAGCAGACCTTAATTACAGTTTCTGGAAGAGAGCGCATTATCTGTCATGATCGGCAGCTTGAAACCGCCAGTGCGTTTAAAATCTCAGCCATGATGGCTTGTGACTTCGTGCTAGCACAATCATCGGTAGCCTTCGAAAAGTTCCATCTCCTACCCAAATTAACTCACAATGCTTCGGTCAAGATTCGAACCCGGCTCTCACGGTCGGAAAGTGAACGTTCTAATAACGCACAAGAGAATCTGTTTTTTGAAATATGTTTTCAACAACTTACTCTCATATATGCATATTTTTTTAAAATCACCCGTTCTGAAATTTTAAATACAAATAAGTCATATAACATTTAAAAAAAAGGTTTCCAGAACGCTCAATTGAATTAACTTCTTTTAATTTAATTCCAAGTGATATGACAATGTGCCAATTGTCATTTGAACGCTGCATGTTTTGACTTACAGCGAATGAAGCCTGAGGGCCATAACGAGGACCATCCTTTTTCGAAACTCCTTGAATGGCGCTACACAATCACAAAAGAGAACTGTAGCAAAATAACACAAAAATATCCCCCAAAGCGAATTGTACCAAATAAAAGAAACCAGATCACTTGAAGACTTTCAACAGCAGCAACAACTAAAATAGGTAGCACATGTAACTTGAAAAGAAGATAATGACGTAATCAATATATTAGCGTTCGACACTAGATTTAACAAAAGGTTAGGAAGGAAACCGCCATCATTACTGGAAAGAGCGATAGCAGTTACGGTGCTTGAGAAACATATTTTCCTAAAAAGTTGTTTGAATAGAAATATTTTATAAATTTCAACCGACAGAGTGCTGTCAGCTTGGTCAGAGTACGCTGGATGTTTCCTTATGAGGAAACGGTCAATATTACTATTACCACGCACCATATATACTGCATTTTTTTCTTAAAGTTTTGTAGATGTTGAAAGGAAAACGCCCCACAGAAGAAGAAACCTTGATATGTCTGGCTTATTATGAAAAGCAAAACATGAATACTAGTGCACATTATCAGAACAGATGTCGCTTGAGGACCGCTTACAAACACCGGCTGTTCTAAATAAGAAGTAAAGTCCAACAAAAATATTCCCACCAGTGAAATGTGGAGTCAGTGCTAAAGGTCAGTGCTAAAGGTCAACTATCGACTTCTGTTTTGGATTATGCCTAACATTTGTGTCTACAGTGGCCTAAGAAAAGTTTGTAGCCACGAGAAATAAACTACATACAATTTCAAAATTTAATTACGTAATCCCTATTCAAAATAATCAAACAGTATTTGGAATAGCATAGAGTAGGTCCTACATTTGCTAGTTTCAGTGCTTGTATTCGATTTTTCATGGGTTTAAATCAAGTTATCAACAATCGTCTGATCCATATTTTGCCACTCCTTTAGCAATGTTTCTTTGTGGCTTGCCACTGACGTGATTTTGGTTGCACGCTCTCGAAGTCTTCAGTCAAGGTACACCCAAATGTGTTCTATTGCATTCATGTCAGAATTTTGGGCTACCCATGGCAGTGACTTGATTCCTTGCAGGCCTTTGCTATTTTGCTTGTATGACATGGCGCTCCATCTTGAAAAAGGTAGACATTCCTTTCAATTTGATTGGTTTCAACTAGTGGGAGTAGTCCTTTCTCTAATATTTGATAGTATTTTCGATCATTCAACCGCTCGTCAACAAGAATCAGCTCAGATTTCCCTCCAAACCAGACAGTGCCCCACACCATTACTCCAATCCCTCCATGTTTCACGGTCACCTGCAGACATTCAGTGTTCCTAGTCTCATTCTGATTTTTCCAAACATAAATTTGTCTCGAATTCGAATATTGGCAAGAATTTGCTTTCTTCTGACCAAATTACAGACTGCCAAAATTCATAATATTTGCTCTCGAATTCTCTCGACTAATCCATACGAAGTTTCCTGTTAATCTCTGAAATCAAGGGCTTCTTTCTTGCATCACTTCTTTGATAGCCTAGCTCTTTCAGAGTCTTTCTCGCCGCATATAGCGACATTTCCATGCTGTTGGCGACATCTTTGAAGCTCTGACGACGCTTTCTGATGACTTCCCTATTCAGTGCCTTTTTCGTTCGCTCAGACACGATGCTCGGTCTTTCTGAACCTTGTTCCACACGACAATGGCTCTCATCATTAAATTTCTTGACAATATAATTAACCGTTTGATGATTAACATGGAAAAACCTAGCAATTTCTCTATCTGACTTGCCACACTGATTGCATCTTATTATTTGCCTTTGTTGAAATTCACTAATTTCTTTACTTCCACAAACTTTCATTGCAAGATATGTCAACTATTGTTTATGGATGAGAGTAGCTTGATACTAACACGGCATTGTCTAAAAAAAAAAAGAAGAGACGTTATTAAACAAGCCAAAATTGCTGTAACCAAGGGTGGCTAAAACTTGTCATAGCCCACTGCATAAGCATCTAATTGTTTCGTAATAAGTAAATATTGGTTGTTTATATTTGCTTCCACCATCATTTACTTGGTTCGAATAAAAGTAAATATTAAGGCAATATATTTGTGTCTAGAAGCATTTACTTGATTCAGGAATTGGTAAATATTATTCATTTTTTTATAAACTAAATGAGGACTTCTTATGGGATCACCGCTCAGTAGTGTACTAGCATACCTCTTCATAGAACTTTTAAAATCTTGGCAACCCTTTCAGCGTACTCTCCCAAAACAAGTAACATCAGATATATTGACAATGCCCTATTAGTACACTCGTTTCCTGGGAATGACGATAAACCACATCCGGCAACAAGGCCTCAGATTGGGAGATTTTGAGGAACGTGGAACCACTTTTTAATTGATGTTGTTCCCAGATACAACCTGGCGTGGGATGATAGCTCCTGTTAGGATCCCTGCTATGGGTAAACAGTGAAGCCTTAAACTGCGGTCAAAAGATTATGAAAGTATATTTTTGTAGTAATAATACCAGCAACAAATTTTCGTAGTAAATAATTGCCATCAATGCATTTTTGAAAAATAAATTACCAAAGCTCCCAAGAAAATTAAATTTCGTCATCAAACGACCCATAAGGGGTTGATATGCCGCTAAACAAACCAAACCAAACTAATGCACCCTCATGACAAACCTCTGCCAAAACTTGCTAATAGACCTAATTGGATAGAACGCACTCAATGTTACATATAAGTGTCTGTAAGCATTTAATTGCCTAGGGAATAGATAAATATTTGTTGTTTATAGTAGGGCATATCTGTATTTAAATGGTTCGAGGACAAGTAAAGATTGCTCATTTATATTTGAGTCTAATATATTTGCTTCCTTCAGCAATTCTTTGACGTATATAAAACATTTTGCGTTCGAAAAGAGTTCAATATTTAAGCATCAAAAAGTGAATCTTTGAAACTTCGACATGAGATTTATCTTAATATTACCGTTCGAAAAACCTGGTAAGATCTCAATGTGTTGGAGAGACTTGCGTCGCGTTTCACAACGGAGGTTCTCGCTTGGATTGATGCTCAACAGAATCCGTCGCCTGTGGGTAGAAATAGAAATCATGGATCAGGGGACATTGGACAAAGGTCGTATTTCCTGAGGAAATTTATTTATTGTGTCAGGTCTGAATAATTAAGGTATTAATTTATATGAATGAATAATTTTGTCCCAAACATGACTATCGGAAACTTTGTCAGGAACCACAATCAATGGTTGGTTTAATTATTTCTTTATCAGATACAGAAATTTTAAAAAATCTTACATAGGCTTCAACAGATAGATGCATTACGTATACAAATCAGAAATTCTTCGTTTCATCATCATTATTATGAGCTTTGCAATGATTTCTGTAACGAAAAAGACTATAAAAAGAAATATTCTCGGCAGAAAATTTTAAAAAGTTGGCTCACTCAGTCGTGCGATTTTTCACTCCACGATCTTATCGGAATAAGTTTACCATTCGTCCATACTTAGAATGTTATTGCCACATATGGTGTTGTGTTCCTACTCTGTATTTAGAGATCCTTGATAAAATCCACAGAAGAATCAGCAATATTATTGGTCATGATCTGGCGTCAATTTTAGTCATTTTCCCGCTACCGTAAAGTTGCTTTCCTATGCCTTTTCTATAAATAATTGCATGGTAATTGTTCTGATGAACTTTTCTCTATAGTACCTAGACTTTACGAATTTGAACGCAGTACTAGATTGGCGTCAAGGTTTCATTATTTTATAGTTGAAATGGCTAGATTTAACTAACTATGCTAACAGTTTCTTCTATCGTTTCAGTTCAGAATTCACTGTAGGTTACCCAGATCAAAACCTTATGAAGACAGGAGAGTATAACGGCCGAAACGTTGTGATAGCAACAACAAAAGTGAGGGCAATAGACCGAATAAAAATAGTGAAAATTATAACTTCTTATTCCACGAATTCAGACAGAAATGTTTTCTTTGATTTATTTAAAATTTTATTCAAATCAGCGTTTGTCTGTTTTCTTCTCTTTTCGTCTCTACTTATTTTCTGGAAAGAGACTATTAGAGTTATTTCGCATATGTAAGACATATTTCCTCTCCAGAATCTATCATATATATCTATAAGTCTACCATTCATCCATGCTTAGAATATTGTTGCCACATATGGTCCTGTGCTCCTGTTATTAACCTTGAGCTCCTTGATAAAATCCACAGAAGAATCAGCAATATTATTGTCCTGATCTGGTGTCACGGCTTCAATCACTTTCCCATCGCAGTAAGGTTGCCTTTTCTATAAATACTTTCATCGTAATTGTTCGGATGAGCTCTTCGCTATGCTACCTTGACTTTTTTAAATTTAAGAGCAGTATTAGACTGGCGTCGAGATCTCATCAAATTACAGTTGATCTGACTAGATGCAGCCGTAAGTTCTATGCTAACATTTTCTTTTCTCGCACTTGGATCTCCCTTCCGGCACCCTGCTTTCCAACCAACTTTAATCTTCAAAAATTTAAATGCAATGTCATTCGCTATCTACTGTCCTCCTGATTACTCTTCTTTTTTTCTCGCTTATTAGTAATGTTTCTGTTTCTAATTCTTCAACACCCAGTAACTCTTGCGCCTTAGTGACTTTACTGTCTTGCTTGGGGTGAACTCGATCGTTTTCAACCATGTTGCCGAATATAAATAGTAGAATTTTAATTAAATAACCCCGTACACACACACACACACACACACACACACACACACACACACACACACACATATATATATATATATATATATATATATATATATATATATATATATAGTAATAAAAAAATTATATGTTCACTCATCTTGTCCCTATTCAGTATTTTTGGGAGATGACATTCACTCGTCAGAGGACTTGATTTTGGTTGAGGAAAGGTAATTATCTCTTCGTATCAAGCATTACATTTACAAAAATTGCTTGGATTGTGGAACAAACTCCCGAGAGAATGCTTACCCAATCACTAAAATCTTAAACGCTTTAAGTCTAGTGCCAACCGCTATCTATGTAACATGTTCTTATAATGTACATCTGTTGCTCCACCATGTACGCACTTACAACAACTTCATTTAGAAACCCTCTACATTGAGTAGCCCTTTGGCCTTGAATTTGATCAATAATATTAGAAAAATGAGATAGATAGATAGATACGAACAGACATATTATTAATAATATGAATAGAAGTAAAAAATGTTAGAATTGCAAGAATTTAACGAATTTTTTAAGCTAGCAGAACTGCCAAAAAGCGCTCAATAGATAACTAGAGCTATAATATATTCAATATGTAATAAATCAAGAAAAGTTCAACTGACTAATCTGATTGACCGACTAGAGAGATTCATGTCGAAACTCGCATCGGGACCAGATATTCGATAAATCGATTAATCTGGCTTCGATGAGCGTTTCGACACGTAAATCTTGAGTCGGTCAATAAGTCACTTGAACTTTTCTTGATTTATTGAAGATAGATAGATATATGCAAACAGACTGACATAGATAGATAGATAGATAGATAGATAGATAGATAGATAGATAGATAGATAGATACGAAGAGTCTGCCATAGATAGATGCAGATTGACATAGATAGATGGTTTCAAAATAATGGTTGGTCACTCGTTCCTGGTCTACTAGGGCGGCTTCCTAATACCCATTGCAGACGCACATTTGTCCGGCACAACCACAGATCCTACCTGTAGTTTATTCTGCAACTAAGTTGAGCGGACCTTAGTTACACTTTCTGGGAGGGAGCGCATTATCTAGTGTGATTAACAATCTGAAAAATGCGAGCACGGTCAAACTCTCGGTCACGATGACTTGTAAGATCGTACCAGCACAAATATTGACAACTGTAAAGGTTTCCGTCAACCTAATTTCACTCACAAGGCTTGGGTTAACCCGTGGTATGTTTTTCAGTCATTTTTCAAAGGTGCCTCATGCTGGGAACGCTTCATCTAGACTCGACACATCAAGAAGTCACCTTCCTGACAAATCAACCATGGTGAGATTCATGGTCAAAAAGCGAAAGCTCTAACCACTCAGCCGCGTGCCAATTATATATAGAACAGAGTCACATAGATAGATAGATAGATAGATAGATAGATAGATAGATAGATAGATAGATAGATAGATAGATTAAAATAGAATGGCATAGATACATACATAGATGAAAACAGACATACATAGATAGATAGATAGATAGATAGATAGATAGATAGATAGATAGATAGATAGATAGATAGAAACCGATATGCACAGATAAATAGATAGATAGATAAATAGATAGATAGATAGATAGATACGAACAGACGGACATAGATAGATAGATAGATAGATAGATAGATAGATAGATAGATAGATACTGATATAGATAGATAAATAGCTACGAACAGACTGACATAGATAGATAGATAGATAGGTAGATAGATAGATAGATAGATAGATAGATAGATAGATAGATAGATAGGGGGTGGAGAGAGAGTGGAGAAAGAGAAGCGAACAGATTTACATAAGAAAATATTTTAGAGTAATAGGCTGCAGATTCGAAGAGTTTCGTATGGAGGAAGAAACGCAGTGTTAGATAAGTAGAGAGTAATGGTTAAATAGATAAAGAAAATAAGAAAGGTAAAGAAATAGATGATAAGAGTTAAAGGGATGAAACGTAGAGAAAGCGAAAACAAAGGGGAAAGAACGTAGAAGCAGAAATGCTTGAAAAATCGAAGATTTTAGTGGAAGAAATCAGAAATCGAATCGATCTTCGAGAATTGGCTTCCCTTTATTTGCCTGACTGATCGACTACCATGCATGTACAGTCGAGGCTGTTGACTTTCGGTTGAGAGTCGGCAAGATCAAAGAAAAATCGGGGAAAGACGATCGGTAGCTGAGTCGGAAGGGAAACTGGATGATGCTGGTGGAGTCAGATCAGCGGAATGAAGGATTCTGGGAAATAGAGCGAGCAAGTCAAGGACGCGCAGATTTGAGATCTAAATAAAGATGATCAAGATTGTTGCATGTGAACAAGAAAACAAGATAGATCTTGAGACGTAGTGATTGATCGACTGACATATAGATATGTATGAATAGCTTCATTTAGATAGATAGATAGATAGACAGACAGACAGACATAGACATAGATAGATATCAGGGCAATTTTCTAAAGAAGTATTTGATGTTTGATTTATTAAGCCGATATATTTTATCATTGTAAACGTTATTTTTAGTGGATATTCATATTTTAGTAGACGTTCCGTTTATTTATTAAACAATATAATTATCCATTTTTGTCTACCGGTATGAATATTGGAGAAATCTTATGAAATAAAATATGCGCTCTCCGGCAAAATTTTAACCTGCATCCGGAGGAAACCGTAGTTAGATCCGACGTGCTCTTGACCGACTGAGCTACGAAGAACATACCCGGTCCGGTAAGGCTGAATAATGCCTTTAAGCGAAATTCTTCTCGACGTAGACTTTCGAAATTTTCATATTTGCTTAGTTTCATATACAAACGAAAAAAAAGTAATTTCATAAAGAAGTAATGATTTTTTATTTATTAATCCGAAAGACTTTATCACTATAACCGTTATTTTTAGTGGATACTGGTATGTGAGTAGACGCCCCGTTTATTTACGAAAGAGTATATTCGTTTATTTTCGTCTACTGGCCTGAATATTCAAGAAATCTTATTAAAGAAAAACATGCGATCTTTGACAGGATTTGAACCTCCGTTACCCTGCAGAACAGGAAACCTTCGTTAGAAAGGACGCGCTCTAGTAATATACATAGATATGAACAGATTCGTATAGATAGATAATGAACATAACGTGATATATATATATATATATATATATATATATATATAGATAGATAGATAGATAGATAGATAGATAGATAGATAGATAGATAGATAGATAGATTTTCACTAAATGTAACAGATATGAATCGAATGTTATCCATCAATCACTCAATACGTATCAATGGAGTCTAAAGGTTATCGGCATTCAAAATGAAATCGACGAGCCGAGTTCAAATTCCGATCCATTTTGTTTCACTTCGCACTAATTCACTTCAAAATCATGAATTCGTCTTCCTCCAGCTCTGGGTCAAATAGATGAGCAGGCTGTGTTCTCTTGCTTTGAGTGGAAGCCAGCCTAGATAAAGAAAATTCATGATTCAAAGCTGAAAAGTGCAGGTTGGAAACTTCGAGGCACACTGTGCACCGTTCATTCATTGCCGCTCCTTTCGAAATGTTTGGCTGGTTCTACGCAAGTCTTCACCATTTTAATCAATATAATATACCGGTTCTCTTCTAAACTGAACTGTTGGACCCTTATACGTCGAGATTGACGGAAGAGTCCACTATATATGATAAGACTATCGATTACGAAACGAAAAAATGAAAGAGAGACGGAAGGCACGGATGAATTCAAAAAAAAGAAAGAAAGAAAGACCGAAGAAGAGAGAACGAATGAATGAAAGAGAGAAAGAAGAAAGGAACTAAAGAAACACGAGACAAACGAACGAAAAAATGAAAGAGAGAA
>OZ038486.1:114967750-114995250 GCA_964036315.1 Acanthosepion esculentum | reverse complement strand
TAAAGAGAGCTCAATGTCTAGTATACAGAGCATACAGAGCAACATGATATGCATAATCGATAACACGATTGTAAATTATAATTTATTTCTACGGGTAAGTTTTTAATATCCGTTTCATCAGACCGAAATTACAAATGGTTTAAATTTACAAAATGGTTTAAATTTACAAAATGGTTTAAATTTAAATTTACCCAGAATATTTTAAAAAAAAAACAAAACAAGCTAACAAGAAGTCCAGACGCTTAACCTAGAAAATATATTTTCTGAGGATTTATAATATTGAAAACGTGTGGTGGCGAGGGAGTTAGCTTTCAACCTGATTTTCATATATCCGAAAGAAAAAAACTTAGCAAAAACGCGTTTCATCCTATGACGGACTTTGTGCAACAGTTATTGATAAATAAAAGTAAAAAAAAAATTAGGTTTTCAAAATTGTTAAATCTAAAAAACCTTCATAAATATTCATGAGGCTAATTGAAACTTCACGCTGGAATATGCTAAGTGACGTTATAATAAACAAAATGAACAAATTATGTTGTTGAATTTTTAAATTTCTTGTAATGTAATTAATATTTATATTATTTTAGTTTGGGATTAATTTATGTATTCTATATTTTAAGTAAAAGGTTATGAATTTAACCGTTTTCTTTTGATTCTTTATGATTTTTATATGTGTTTGCTTAGAGAAAGAGGAATTCTTTCAGGAATGGAGATATTTGAAAAAATCCGTGGTGCAACTTTATATTTTCATAACGTCCCAAAGGGGCTCTCTCGAGAATTTTCCCTCTAATTAAGTTACGTTCTCTTTTAACAAGTGTGGCATTCTTTAAACGAAAATTGTGGTTAAACTTATTATTTCTATGTATAACTAATGCACTTGGCAAATTGTTTTGTATCAGATCCCTTTTGTGATCATATATACGATTATTTTTTCATTTCTACAAGTTTCCCCAATGTATTGCGAGAAGCAGGTGTAACAGTTTATTTTATATATACCTGCTGCGGAATTATTACTGTTATGCATATCACTAATAGTTTTGCATATGCTTTTAATTATTTTAATATTGTTAAGATAATTTGTTTTCAACTGTAGATGTTAAGGAGTTAGTAGGTAGTATTATATGTCCGCTTTTTCTAGGTTATTTTCGAATGTAGTATTGTATTATATAGGACGAAACGCGTCGACCGAACTAATATATATATATATATATATATATATATATATATATATATATATATATATATATATATATATATATATATATATATATATATATATATATATATATATATATATAAATGTGGATGACAAAAATAGTAGCTCCTGAAATTAATTTCGGTTGAGCCCTCTGGTTTGGGGTGTGAATTTGTAAACAGTGACTATTTATGCTAATACTGCACGACTCTTCGACAGAATTGAGTCACTCTCAGTCACTGTGTGTTTATCCGAATCTAAAAATAAAACACGCTAAAATTCACCTCAATCCCGTACCGTACGCTGATGGCTTAGCGGGTAGAGGTTCCGACTGACGCAAATTCAGTCGGGTTTCGATCGTAGCTAGAGGCAACCGGACGTCTAGCCACACTGATGAGCTGCGAAACAGTCTGTCTGTGGATGATAAAAATATATATATATATACATGTATGTAAGTATATATGGGATATTAATTTTTATATATCAAGAACAGTTTATGTTTTGGAGGAAAGGTGTATGACAAAGTAAATTAAATTTCCATGCGTCATGTTTCGTCCTTTAGTCCGATGAAGTCCTATGGGACAAAACGTATCTCACGAAAACTTTTTCTACTTTGTCATATATATATATATATATATATATATATATATATATATATATATATCAAGATTAAGGGATAGCGAAAGATGACTTCCAGAAGCAACGTATTAAGAGATATGAAGATATCGTTAGAAACAAAGAAAAGATGCTAAACTGCTATGTAATATCTGATCTCTTATATGAATTGAGTGTTGGACAATCTCCACTCGGTTGAATTAGAAACTTAACGCGACGCAGATGTAATTCTACTGACGAATGCTAAGAACACCATGACCAGGATATGTGAGCAATGAGGACGTTTTAAAGAGAATAGGAACAATAAGCAAACTTATACTAACAATCAGGAAACTGATGAAAATTACGCGCTGCATAGCAAGGAAAGAGGGTTTGGAGATCTGAACACTCAAAGAGCATATTAAAGTTAAGAGAAGCACAAGGAAACAGCAAGCTTGTGTGAACTGATGACAAAACAAGGACGAAGGCTCGATGCAAAAAAAGGTAATAGAGTTGTCTATAAAACATCAAATAATGGAAATATTTACTCTCAGATCTTCAGAAAAAAAAAGTAAAAAATGCCGAGGAATCTATCAGCCTAAGTGTTAAGTTGAAAAAATGCAAAAAGATATAGATGGAGAGAGCGGTTTAAAATATCCAATATATTGGAAATATTTAGTCTCAGAAATTCTTAAAAATCAAGAAGACAGAATAATGTATCAGCTGAATTCTTCTCCTGAAAAAAAAAGGAACAAAAACCTGAAGAGCAGCTTAGAAATGTACAAATTAATGGAAACATTTGATCTTAGAGCTTCATGAAAATTAGGAAGGCCGAAGAATGTATCAATCGAACATTTCGGCTAAAAAAGGCAAAAAATTAAAAAAATAAAAATTCTGTAGTATAGTCTAAAAATGTACAAATTAATGGAAACGTTGATCTCAGAACTTCACTAAAAATGAAGGACGAAGTATATATTAGTCGAAACGTCGTGCTAAACCAATCAATATGATGATATCAATCTGAAAAATATACTCGTCTGATTATGGATACGAACGAACTTGATGTATCTTGTCGCATTCGCGTATTCATCGATAAAAGTCACACTTATATACAAGCGCAATGCTTTAAAAAATACCTTTATATGGATAAAAAAAATATCGATCATAGTTTAATTATAAAATTTGCCTCGGTCAGTTTTTGAAAAATATACTTTTACAGCGATTTATGAGGTTGATGCAAAAGTTTTCGGAATTTTACCAAAATCATTTACACAAGGAAATGAATTGTTTCATTATTTTCCTTGCTTTTCTATAAATTTTCGAAACATTTTCGCGATATTGTCATTTTTTTCATCATTACTATACAAGTTTCACCCAGAGGAATCTTTCGTTAACTCCGAATTGGTGAAATGAATTTTTTTAATCATTTCACTGAAAGCAAGGAAATAAAGCCGTTAAGAAGCAAAGTTTTACTATATATTAGAGAATATGAAAAATAGTATTAAGGAGAGTGAACAATAAAAGAACAACAATTAAGAAAACTTAAAACAACGATTGACATTACATTTAAATTTTTGCTGATCAAAGTTGACAGGGAAGCAATGACACGTTTGTGATGTCAACGAACACTCGTTGCCACTTTTGTAATGTCAACGAATACGCGTAGTCACTTTCGTGATGCTCGTTGTAGTGGAGACTTTGTAATCGCAGATGCAACTATAGTAACGCCGTTGAACAATACTGGTGTCAGACGCCTTCGAATAATCTCGCACTAATAGTAATTGCAAGAGAATACTCGCTCGACTAGTAACCCGTGTAGTGATCCGAATAGAAAAATAGTATAGTGAATAGAGTAGAGAATAGTAGTCCGTATAGTAATAGAGGGTAGACTAGAAATGTCGATCCGTATAGTTTGGAGGATAGACTAGAAATAGAGGTCAATTAGACACCAAGCTAAATCCCATATATGCGTTTCCTCTATGGTCACGTGATCTACTTAATTCAGTAATGGAGTCGCCTGTGTTTGTTCAATGGCGATCTATACCAAAATCAAGTGTCGTTAGCGATACTTTATTCCTATATAACAAACACGGAAGGGAGTTTCACAAGCGAGAAGTGTGAAAGAAGAAACTGTCAAGATAGAACTTACGGTTACACCTAACGATTTCAACAATAAATTGATGGGACCTTGCCGTCAATCTAGTAGTACGCTTAAATTCATAAAGTCTAGGTACGATAGCGGAAAGTTCACAAGAAGAATTACCATTAAATTATTTATAGAAAAGTCACAGGAACCTACGCTTCGGCGGATAGTAAGTGACTGACACAAAGAAGAAAGGTCAGTATTAATAACATTGAACATTCTTCTTTGGATGTTATCAAGAATCTCTCAATATATAGCAGGAGCACCAAACCAGATGTGGTAGCAATATTATAATAAGACGAATGATAGATTTACAAATATGTAAGAAAGATCTTGGTGAGAAAAATGTCTAGCACAACACAGGGAACCAAATTTCTTAGCAGCGAACCTCGCAATTGGTTCGATATAATCTTTCCACTTCATGTCAGCGGAATACGTTGGTCTAAGAAGACGCAATTAGTCACTTTCCTGGGGGTTAATATCTGTCTGTTTAGTTTTGGAGACGATAAAATTAACAAACCATCTCTTGTCTCAGTTAACAACAGTATGTAGATGATATTTTAGATTAGCTGCCAATTTGATCTTATGGAACCACTGAGAGTTACCATTAAGACATAAATAGATGATTGTGTCATCAGCATAGATCTCAATTTGAGAACCGATGTCATCAGGAAAGTCGTTGATTAAGATTAGCATATTAGGACCTATGAGAGCGTCTCTGGGGAAACCTGCAATAATGCAAACATATTTAGAAGAGTGGTTGTCCAAAACAATTTTCATTTCGCAGTTCGATAAGAAAGACTGAATCCGTTTCAAGATTCATCCAGAAATACCGTAACCTCTCAATATGTGAAGAAGACCAATATGCCAAAGCCTCTCAAATGCCTTCCAGACATCCAAAGCAACAGCCCGAACTTCACCATTCTTATTTGAAGCTTGCTAGACTCTTTCAGTAATAACCGTATCAATGTCGTGACGCATGGCCAGGCTTCTGGATCGTTTCACAGTAATGCGGGGCTCCCACAGTGCTCTATCCCTGGACCTACGTATCTTCATCAAAGACCTTCCTGATTTTATCAGTTGCCATCTATGTATTTATGCTGATGACACAACTGTTTACTCGTGTCAGGACAGACACTTTTTCATGTCAGTTCGTGTCCGGTATTCATAGTTTTTTATTTTCTAATCGGACACGAACTTTTGTAATGATCTGTATATATAGGGTATATCAAAAATACTTTTACAATCTTTAGGCGCGGGTTCCTCAAGCAAAAAACAAGGAGTAAAGTCTTTATAAACATATATCCGCATATCCTTCGTGTTTGAGTTATTAACTTTAAAGTTTTCGCTTAACGCTGTTAAATGTACAATCCAAGATTTAATGCAAAAATAATTTACAATTTATTTAATGCCAACAAAATTTTTATTGCTGGTAATATATATATATATATATATATATATATATATATATATATATATATATATATATATATATATATATATATATGTTCAAAAATGTATTGCTTGTAATATCTTTTTATTTTTTTTTCCAAAATGTATTGCTGGTATTATGTTTTTTTTTCCAAAAAAATAATTATTATTATTATTTTTTTTTTTACAAATACCCTGTCTTTACACTTTCACGGTGCTTTTGACCCCATTTTGAGCCCATGTGGATATTTTTCCTGATAAAAAATAAGGTAAAATATCCATATAAACATATTTCCAAAAGGCTATCACTGTACATCCATATAGCAACTTATAACAAATGCCGTCCTGGGTATGACGATAAACTACATCCGTCTCCTGTTTAAGACTATAAACTACGTCCAACAGCAAGGTCTCTGATCAGGAGGTGGAACCACCTCTTAATTGCTGGTGTTCTCAGGTCCACCTTGACCCGGGGTGGTAACACCTGTTAGGGTCCCAGCTATGGGTAAATAGTTAACCCCAAAACTGGGGTCAAGCACTGTGTAAGTGTAAAGATAGGGTTTTTGTAATAAAAAAAATAATTATGCGCAGTAATACATTTTGGAAAAAAAAGAAGATATTACTTGCAAAATATTTTTGAATATATATATATATATATATATATATATATATATATATATATATATATATATATATATATTACCAGGATTAAAAATTTTGTCGGCATTAAATAACCCATTGAGGTTGATATGCTGTAAAACAAAGCACACCAAACCATAACAAATGTTCAAAATATCCCCCGCTTGCTTGTACGCACACATGCACCAGTCGGATCATTGAGGGAGGAAACTTTCAAATACTCCAACAAATTGTCGAATGGTTGCGCAGGCCCCCATGACACGTTGATGAAGCGTCTCTACATTAATAATGTCTGCTGAATAAATCAATTGTTTTAGGTGGCCCACAGATAAAAATCCTAAAGAATGAGGTCGGTTGAACGTGCAGGCCATGAAACCGGTCCTTCCCTACGTATCCATCTTTCATGGTAGATATCAGCCAATGCATCGTGAACAATGTGTCTAAAATGTGCTGGAGCCCCATCATGCATGAAGCACGCACGTTTTCGTATAAGCAGGGATACATTCTCTAGCATGTCAGGAAGTGTATTCGAAATAAAGTCCCTGTGGACAGCTCCTGTAAGACGTGCATATAGACCTACTAGACAGTCACCTAAATTTCCAGCCCACATATTAATCGTAAACTTATGCAGGTGTTCAGCCTGACCTGCACCACGGGGATTCCGATCCGCCCACAAATGTTGGTTATGTAAATATGTCATTCCATCTCTTCTAAATGTTGCCTCATCCGTAAACAAGATTGTTACATACAAACAACGGAACAGTAGTTTGTGCAATAAACCATCGGCAAAAGTTCTCCCGTGGTGATTGAGCAGAGGGTGAAAGACTCTGCACACGTTGCAAATGATGAGGATACAAGAGATGTTCTTGAAGTACTCTCCAGGTGGTACCATGAGATGTGCAACATGCTAGGACCACGTGTGGTGATACCAGAATCGTATGCGACAGCCTGTAGAATGTATTCTTTGTAGTCAGGCGTACGAGTAGATCTCGATTTTCCTCGATCCATAGTTTGTGGTACCACGGATCCTGTCTCAGCAATGCGCCGATAAATAGCAGCAAAGGTTGGATGCCTCAGCTACCTTCGGTCTTGAAACGCAATCTAATACAGCCGTGCAGCCTCACGCCCATTACGATTCGCGTAGCCATATGTAAAAATCATATCTGCCTGCTGACGATATGAATATCTTGCCCTTGTTAAACGGAACACTTCCCAGTTAACTCACCACTACGCACGTTAAACGTTAAAGACAAACTAGCCACAAATTTACACGAATGATAAAATATGCAGTAAAATTGCTTGATATAAGATAAGTTTTGACAAGATAAATCGTGGCGGCTTCATTACGATAATGCAACTAGTCACAACGCCCTGAGCATCCGGCAGTACCTGATTATAAGAACATCGCCGTACTGGAGCAACCTTCATATTCACCTGATCTTGCGACGTGTGACTTTTCTCTTTTTCCCCAGGCTCAAGGGAATCATCAAGGGGACACGTCTTGAAAGCGTGGGGGCCATCAAGTGGATTGTAACGACACAGCTGAAGAGCATCCAAGGAGAATCCTTCCAGCAGTGCATAGAAGCGTTGTAGAGAAGGATGGAGAATTACATTAGAAGCGGGGGGTATTTGAATGGGAAACCATGTAGTTTGTTGTTGGTAATATAAATAATTTGTTTGTGTCATGAAGAGGGAAAATTTTGCTAGCATTTACCATGTACAGTTATCTAAATCAAAAATGTTTGCATCAGATGACTTGATGCCAGTAGACGATATTCGACTACCCAGGGACCTCCTGTAGGAAAAGCTGACTTAGAGAAAGCGCCCCGTCAGCAGAGTGTTCCAATTACGCTACAAAGATGTCTGCAAAAGAAACTTGAGGATACGAGACATCAACTTAGACACGTAAGAAATTGTAGCTTTCGAACCATCATGCTGGAGATCCGCAGTGCAGGAAATAACTCTTCAATTTCGAAGTGACATTTGCAAACAGGCAAACAGGCCAAGATAGAAAGCTAGAAGTCTGACATAATATAATCTGTCATACGAACATAATACAACAACAGAAAGACTCTAATGTAAAATAATGAAGTATTTAATTACCAAACGCTATACATTAATAACAAAGAAGTAAAGAGTCAATGGTAAGCTTATTGATTACTTATTAGTTAATACACGACTGCGTAGAGCTGCTAAGAAAAGTATTATTTCGTCTTGAAACACGGGACACTCGATTCTAACGTCCGGGTTAACACAATAGTCAAACACGTAATTATAACCACCCCAGTCAGTGGCATGCTATCTCTATTTATAGTAAATAGTGGCAGCTTACATTTCCATTGTCTACAGATTCACGTTGAAACTCCAGTGTCAGTAGTGACACTTTTCATTCATATATAACAATGACCAACATCAAATCCGTGTAAAGTGTGGGTAAGACTGCGATTCTGAAACAGACTATATACACTAAAGGCAAAACGATTGGGGACACCCTGCATTTCTTAAAATGAAATTTTATTTTTATTTTTTATTAAATGATAGAATTTCACTAACTATAGTGCATTTGCCTTTAGTTTTTACAAAAATAAGCACTTAACTATAAAAAAAATTATCAAATAACATCATATTTTGTTTTCGTCAATAAAACTACCACCTGCCTTAATTACTACTTTGCAAATTCTTGGCATTCGTTTCAGAAATTTTTAAAAACAACGTAGATGATACTTCTTCCCAAGCATTCTTCAAGCACTGAAAAAGCTCACTCTTACTCTTTGGGTATTTTCTTCGAACTCTCCTACCCAATCATCCCATAGTAATTTAATGGGAGAGAAGTCAGAAGAAAAAGGAAAAGCAAGGATGCTGAAACTATCTAGTGTCAGGCGATACTTTCAAATGACTACCAGACAATTCTGACGTAAAAATATAAATAAGTGTTTAAGCTGACAAATATATAGACTGGAAGAATACATACGATGAATTAAGAGAAGAGAAGTATTGATCACAATGAAATAATTAGCCAGCTAATTAGACATAAAAAAAATTCCTGCGATCTCTAGGTATGTAAACATGCTGCCATCTATTATAAACCTTTTATTTCACTGTCTTTCCCTTCTTTTTCTCTCTCTGTATAACTGGGAGAGAAAAAAGCGAAAGGTCAATTGTAAGTAAAGAGAAACAAATAAAAGTAGAGATACGTATATAGAGAAAGGCTTAACTCGGTTTTATGTTTATATCTTGAATGGGGATATATTCTTCATTGTTTATCATACTTTTACTGTTGAAATGGCGAGATGTAACCGTAAGTTCTATTCTAACAGTTTAATTTCTCACACTTCTTACCTGTGGAACTCACTTATGGCTTCTTGTTTCCCTGGCACCTACATTCTTCAAAAATTTAAATTCAATGTCAATCGTCATTTCCTGTTTACCTGTTCTTGTATTGTCATTCTTCTTTGCTAAAGTTTTCTCGTTCTTTTTCACTTCTAGTAACCTCTTGTGTGCAAGTTGCATTATTGACTTGCTGGGGGTGGGGGTGAAATGATTAAAACAAAGAGGTTATTTTGTTATTCTTGTGCTTATTGAAAACAAGGCAAACTTTGCTAGCTAACCATTGGTATACCACTGTGTATTCTCATCCCTACTTGTTACGTCTCACACAGAAAACATTCTTTATGTTTTTGGGGATATTATATTTTATTCTTTTTTGTTCTAGTTGAAGGAGTTTAAGAAAATGCATAAATTTTGCATTCTTGTTTTGAAATGATTACATAAGCGGAAGCTATAATCATGATTTTATTGGTTTCTTCTGATTTACGCATAAACAGGAATATATCGATGCGTATCAACTATTCGTAGGTTATTTAAAGCCAGAAAATATGTTAAGCAAGTAAATTCCCAATGGAGTATAGTTTCACTGTATCATCACCATAGGTTTTGCTAATGTAGTTTCCGTAGACGGTAATCTTTTTTATGGGGTAACTGAAGCCAATTTCTAAATAACGATATAGAGATAAATAGATATGAAGGAATCAGAAGAGAAAACCGAAAATCTGCCAGTTTTATAGGAAAATTTATTTCAGGAAGATAGTTTTCAAAAAGACAATATATATATATATATATATATATATATATATATATATATATATATATATATCGTACATTTCCATGTATATGGCGACCTAAAGATAAGACAAGACCCAAAATATAGGCAAATTTTCGTGATTTTATCCGATATCCGTAGTATAAGACGACAGAATTGGACCTATATGATGAAACCGTAAATGACGATGTTTATGATGAGACCTCTGCATCAGATGCTGATGATGATAGTAACTTTGAGGGGCTTTTATTATGTACGTGGGTATCTTTTTTTTCTGTAACTAGCCAAGTTACCCGCGCCTTCCTGCGTGTCACACATTTTTGTTTTTGTCAGAAAATGATGACTGATTTTAAACCATTGTTATAATTTCTGGAGAAAAATGATGCATTTCAATATTGCTCAGTGATCTTGCCGACATGACTTCCGTCTTGTAGCTTGCTTCTTGTATATTTTGGATAGGAGTCATTCCCTTGTTCAAATTTAAATTTAATTTAAATCAAAGGGAAACATTTCAGTGACAGAATGCGCCATCCCGGGGTGACCCTCTTTGATCAAAATGAAATATGATGATCCAGTACCCTAGGAATCATTCCCTTGTTCAAAATTAAATTTAATTTAAATCAAAGGGAAACAAATTTTTTTTTTGGTGGGAGGGGAGTGCACCACCCCACTTCCGGGGGAACTGCTTGTTCAAAATGCCCTTGGTAATATAGTTTCAGAATATATATGGTTATGGGAGTATATCTCGAAAACTGTATGAGGAGTTCGCTGGCAAACAGACAGAGGCTAAAACTTTATATATATATAGAAAAGAAATAAAGATTTCATGGCATCTTTAATTTTTGTTAGTTAACGCCGTAAAAAATACCTAATAATATATGTTATTGAAATATAAAGTTTGCATGTTATACTAAATACTGATATTATTTAACACCACAATTTTATTGAAATTTAAATAGAAATCTAGATTATATCTGATTCTGATTATTTTTACTCATTCTTTCATTTGATTTGCTACTCTTTCAGATTTTTCATTGTATGTTTGTTGAGTTTCTTGTTTTCTTTTAACTTTGTTTCTTTCTCTCCTTCCTTCGTTTATTCGTTTCCTCTTTCATTCCTTCGGGATATTTATTTTATTAATTCCACTCTTTCTTCCGTACTTCTATATTTACCGTATATTTCCACGTATAACTCGATCTATAGATAAGACGAGACCCAAAATATGGGTACATTTTCGTGATTTATCTGATATCCGTAGTGCAAGATGACTGACTGCGATCCATATGACGAAACTGTAACTGACAATGTTTATGATGATCTCTTTGCATCAAATGGTGATGATCATATTAATTTTGAATAGTTTTAATTGTCTTTTTTTCGCTGTCTTTTTTTATTCTTTAATGAGAAATAAAGATTTTCTGGCATCTTAAATGTTTTGTTACTTAAAACCGAAAAAATACGGTATAATAATGTTATTGAAAAATAAGGTTTACATGTCATACTAAATACTCTTATTATTTAACACGACAATTATAATGAATTTTAAATAGAAATCTAAATGATATGTTGTCCTAAATGTTGCTACTTAACACTTCTATGAGAAATAATGATTGGTGTGAACGCAGACACAGCTCAATAAATCAAGAACGAAAGATATACGTACGTTACTTGTTATTTGTGCGTGTCGCTCAGCCAAATGTTTGCAAGTTGTTGCGTAATCGTCTCTTGAATATTGCATTTTAATGTGAATTAAAAGGAGGTTTATTACATTTACATTTATATATATATATATATATATATATATATATATATATATATATATATATATATACATGTATATTTATATTGTAGTACTGCATTATCATGTGAATTGTTTCAATTAGAAATATTTACATCTGTAGTTACCATAACGAGGCGGTCCATGGCGCAAGTATACTAATCCAGTTACAAGTGCCGATACACCACAGGATTAGAGGCTAGATTTTTGTATCTGTTATATGAGACGATGATCTATTTTGGGTGGTAATGTTTAAGATTTACAGGCCGCTTTATAAACGGAAATATACGATATATATATATATATATATATATATATATATATATATATATATAAGAGAGAGAGAGAGAGAGAGAGAGAGAGAGAGAGAATTTATTTAAAAAAATATAACAAGAATTTTATAACATCGCTACAAAAAATAGCCATTTTGTTTCAACACACTTTGGTGTCTTGTCAAGTGATGGTGTTGCAAGTAAAACAAAAAGATTTTATTAACTGTAAAAGAGTAGAGCGTAAAAAGATTTTACGATTTACTATCTATTGACTACTTTTTAAAAATAGTGTTTTTGGTTACTGGTATACATCTATACCAACATTGTATTCGCATATATATATATATATATATATATATATATATATATATATATATATGTATGTGTGTGTGTGTGTGTGTGCGCGCGCGCGCGAAAAGACAAAAATGGCGGAATCCTAATAATTTTTTTCTCAACGGAGTTTTTTGTGAGCAGTTCAGTTGACCCGAATGAAATCTTTCTGTTCTTTTACAAAATCACTTTTCTTTCTTTCTTCTTTCTTTCTTTCTTTCTTCTTTCTTTCTTTCTTTCTTTCTTTCAATGCATTCCAAATTATCGATACGCTGGACAAAAACGGTAAGGTCAGAGAGAATAAGCCAGTATGAGTCCCAGGCATAGAATATAGCCCTAAATTGAACCAGATTCATTTCGAATATGCGACGTCGCTGATGCAATGAATACGACGCTTAATGCCATTAGATTGAAAACGGGCCGCTTTTCTCTGGGAAATAGAAAGTCGGCACCAGCCGTCAAAGTGGTCCCTGCAATTTGCACGTCGTTGACACTTTCCAATAAAATTCGAAATGAAAGACCACTTTGGCCTGTCTCTGAGTCGGAACAGTAAGTGGCAGGAGCAAGAGTCAGGAATACAGATGAAATGTAAATGCCTATGTAAGTAGTGGAGACAGCAGGTAAGTAAGTAAATATTTGAGGCAGCAGGCCATCAAACTGTGTTCAAACGTGAAACAGACACACGGTGTTGATATCTGTGTGTCCACACTTCTCATATTTGCATACGTTCTATCCCGAATAATGAAAAATTTTCCCCTATAAATATAGCATACTGTTAAATTATATCTTATCGCACACACACACAAACACGCACGAACACATTCTCACACACACACAAACACATTCTCACACACACACACACACACACACACACACACACACACACACACACACACACACAGATATGTGTGTGTGTGAGAGAGAGAGAGAGAGAGAGAGAGAGAGAAAGTGGACACTGAAGTCAAAATCCAGCGGCGACAGTCTGTGTCATGCTTGAGTGCAATCGTCGTGTATGTGTATATATATATGTATGTGTGTGTGTGTGTGTGTGTGTGTGTGTGCAATTGTCTGAAATGTAAACAAACCAATTTCGAAGGAATCCATAGATTCTTAGATACTTTATCCGACATCATTTCCTGATTAGACATATATATATATATATATATATATATATATATATATAGATAGATAGATAGATAGATAGATAGATAGATATAGAGAGAGATAGATAGATAGATAGATAGATAGATAGATAGATAGATAGATAGATAGATAGATAGATAGATAATATTACATTGGATGTTTCTCGTGAATTCTTGCAATGAAGAATGAGGTTTTACATCTAGCTTCACGGCGATCTAGGACCATCCAAAGAGACGACTTTTAACTCATTAAAAATTAAAATATATTCTTATACGTATATCATAAGACGCCTTTTTATTGGATCTTTACAAGCCTACAAACCGCAAAAAATATTATGAGTCGTAATATTGAGAGATGCTTACTTTCGGATGAAGAGTGAAAAAAAGATTTTAACCGCTTACCGAACCAGTGATAGAAAATATAATGAACTAACGGAGTGAGTATAGACAGAAATTGAGAGTGAAGATTGGATGTTCTTAGTTGGAAAAGAAATAATAAACCGATCGTACCTTTAGCATGTGGCTTTCTTCTCGTTTGTCATGTGTTTACAACGACTGAAATGAGGGAAGTTAGTTGCTGACGATAACATGTAATAAGAGCGGGACACTGGATCTAGTTTACTTGTCTTTGAGGCCGCTTCGTTGGTTCGATAATGTGCAGGAATTTCCGACTCTTTGAACAATGAGATTTCTTCTTTTATATATATATATATATATATATATATATATATATATATATATATATATATATATTTGCGATCTCTTTTTTCTTCTTTTCTTCGAGATACACGTGGCGGGAAGAAGTGTATACAATATTCTTCGCTGCTTTTCGTCAAAAATGACAAAAGAAAAAATGAATCCACTCTGCAAGAATTCATTCGCTTGTCATTTGAAACCGAATGAGTTTTTGTTTCCATTTATTTTTCTGTTTTAAAACCTAGCTTTCTTTATTTTTCACAATTATTTTTTTTTGATAATGTTGGTGGGTTTGAAACTTCAGCATCTCTCGTTCTCTTTTAGTTTTCCTTTCACCCTTTTCTATCTATCTCTCCTCACACTTTTCGCTTATTTTTCGTTTTTCTCTCTTTTTCAATATTTCTTTTTCTTTAGAAATATCTTTGTTTTGGAACGTTTATTCTTCTTTCTTTTTTTTTTCTTTATTTGCCTATCGCCTGGATCACATTCCTCCCCTATCGTCTGAACAAGAGTAGAGGTTTATCCCTTGTTTCCAGTTTAGGATTGAGTTTCCGGTTACTTCTAAAGTCTACTTCTCTATACTTCTAACCACTCCGCCTAAAATTCCGAATTTTTATTCACTATTTATTTACATTCTTTCCTCAATAGAAGTAGATAGGTTTGCCTATTGTTCGGTTCAGATTCATCCCCGATCTTTTGAACAAGAGTAGAGGCTTTGTTCCTTTTTTCTTGTTTAGGACTTAGTTTTCTGTTCCTTTTTTTACAGTTTTTTCCTCAATCTGATTAGTTATGTTTATCTATCGTCTGGTTCACACTGCTCCCCGATCTTTTGAACAGAATTAGAGGTTTATCTCTTATTTCCTGTTTGCTATTGTGTTTCCGGTTTGTTCTAGATTCTACTTCAATTCTATGCTTCTAAAGTCTCCGCCTCAATCTCTGAAGTTCATTTACTATTTATTTACATTTTTTTCTCAATAGCAGTAGATCGTCCGGTTCACACTCCTTCCTGATCTTTTGAACATGTTTAGAGGTTTATCCGTTGTTTACTGTTTAGGATTGGATTTCAGGTTCCTTCTAAAGTCTTTTCATTCGCTTCCACTTCTAGTGGCCTCTTACGTCTTGGTGGTGCGTCTTACGCTGTAAGATTCTACCTCGAGTGGCTCTTGGGCCTTGTACAGGGTAAACATCTTTGTAAAAAATAACCTTTATTTATTTATTCTCAATTTCTTTTCAATTTTCTCTTGTTCATATTTTTCATTATTTCTTCCGTTCATCCGGTCGGTGTTCTGACTTTCTTTTCCTTTCCTCTTTATAAGCTTACATTCGTTCTTTTTTGATCCCCCACTCTCTTTTGTTTCCCTTCATTTGGTTTGGTTTGGTTTGTTTACCTCATATCAACCTCAATCGGTTATTTAGTGCCGACAAAATTTTTATTGCTAGTAATATTTTTTTTCAAAACTGTATTGCTGGTAATATTTTTTTTTAAATGTATTGCTGGTAATATATTTTTTTCAAAAATTTATTGCTGGCAAAAATGTATTGCTGGTAATAATGTATTGCTGGTAATAATTTTTTCCTTTAAAAATGTATTGCTGGTAATAATTTAAAAAAAAGTATTTCTGGTATTAAAACCTATTTCTACACATTCATAGTGATTTGACCGCAGTTTGGGGGTTAACTATTTGCCCATATCTGGGACCCTAACAGGTGCTACCAACACGGGTCAGGGTGGAGCCTAGACCACCAGCAATTTAGAAGTTGTTCCACGCTCCTCAAAACCTCCTGATCAGAGGCCTTTCTGTTAGACGTAGTTTATCGTCATACCCAGCACGGTCTTTCCCTTCTTTTCTTAAAATCATTTTTCTTTTTATTCCTGGGGACCAAGAAAGCTCTCTTTGGATTTTTAAATACTTTTTTCTTAGGAAGCATGAAAGTCTTTTGAGCAGGTGGAGAGGTTTACCCCTTCTTTTCTGATCGGACTTGGTTTCCGGTTCCTTTAAAGTCTTTTCATTCTCTTTCACTCCCAGTAGCCTGTTGTGTCTTAGTGGTATTACCGCCTTACTTGGGATTTAATTGAGATTACTGTGAATGTCATGATCTTTCCAATGGCTGCATATTATATTCTAAGCCATAGATACATACGGTTTTGAATTCAGAATTATCCTTCATCGAGACTAGTTATCAAACACGGTTAGAGATCATAATTTGCCTTAAAATTTAACCCATGGCGGGGGGATTGATGCACTCATACCTTTTCTAATTGAATTAGGCCAAGAAAGAAGAAATACAACAAACAATGACCCAGGACCGAGTATCCATTTCCTAGGCAGTAATGTCCGGCTGCTTCTCCTTTTCGAGCCGACCGGTCATCCAGGGAGGCTAGCTAAACCCGATTACAGGCGCCTACTCTGTTGTTTATACTGCAACTATGCTGAGCAGACCTTAGTTACAGTTTCTGAATGCGTATAATTTGACGTGATCAACTTTTTGAACGAGGCCACCCTCGCGCGTATACAAGGACCGACAGATCCGGAACAAATTCTCCCAAATTGCACTCACCCTGATTGGGAGCAAACCGTAATGTGGTTTTCAGGCACTTTCAAAAGGTCGATAACATGAGAATTATTGTGAGAATTGAACTCGGGTCTCATGGTTAGAAAGTGAATGTTCTAATCACTCAGCCAAGTAAGAGCAGACGCGTGGTGTTATCTACAGCAAACACACCAAAAATCTTCTTGCGTCTTGTGAATTTACAAAGTAAGTATTCTGAGAGACTTAGATATAAGATTTATAGAATAGCACGAACTAAGAACAGATCTGTCGGTAATAAATTAACATTTAATTTAAAGAGACACTTGAATCAAAGAAGCGTAAAACACTTCGCAAAAACTGAAGATTGTTAGTAGGCAGACAGAAACAAAAGGTTTTGCATTAATTGTTTATCGATCTTTAATCGATAAGAACATATGAGAATAAATTATAGCCCGATAACATAAATCCTACCTCATACAATCAGATCAACATCATATTTTTCTTCTTCTATCTGCGTCTCCCTTCAGGAGTTTGGCGACCATGACTCTCCACAATTTTCTCTCCTCAGTAGTGTCTTTTTCTTATCTCACCAAAACCCTGTTCTGCTAACCATTTACAAAACCTGCTAGGTAGATTATGCGTTGTTTTCATCTATCTTGTCTGCAGTCTGTCCTGTGAGTATCAAATTTTCCAAGCTCTCTTTCCTCACTAGGTGGATATTTCAACAATGTCTTTCTGATGTTAAGTACAGGTGTTCTTTTAGTTTTCATTTATTCTAAATCTTCCTCGTTTCTCACATGTTCAGTTCACTGTAATCTCAGCATCCTTCTGTAGAACCACATTTCTGCTGGTTCAAGTTTCTTCATCTGTGAAGAGATTGTCAAGCATTCACTGTCATGTAATGAAATTTTCCTGTTTCTTAATACTTTGCTTAGCTTTTGGAAGGCACCTTTCGCTATCCAAATGCGCCTTTGAATTCAGTGTCGCCCTTTCCGTTCTCTGTTAAAACACTTCCCAGATATTTAAATTATTATACTTGTTTGTTTTTGGTATCTCTGATTTATAATTTGCGAGTTGGATCCTACCATTTGTTGGCAACCATGCATTCCATCTTCTTGCAAGTGACGTTTAGTCGTTTCTTCTCGCTTTCCTTCATTACCTTCTGTAGGATTTCTTGTAGTTTCCTTTCTGTGTCTACTATCAACACTGTTTCGTCTGTATACCTTAAGTTGTTAAGACTGTGTCTGCCAATAATAAATCCTGGTAGGGCGTCAGAATTATGGTTTTATTTTATTAAAATGCACAAATTTAATAAGAATTATTAAAGAATGTATTTTTGAAAGGGTTGGCAAGAGTAATCAAAAAATCGTGCAATTTTTCTTCGATAAATTGAAGTTCCTGCGTTATACAATGAAGAAAGACGGTTTAATCTTTCGACACTCAGTATATACTGACAGCAAAAGTGGCAGGGCAGGTAGAAAATCAGCATGAGACCTATTTAACGAGCTTATTTATGTCGACTCAACAGTATTCCTGCAATTACCTTAAAGAAATGTGCTGCTGAACTGGCTCCTCTTCCATCTTAAAGAAATGCACACTGCTGTGAAACACTAACACCGACGATCGAGCGATACGAAAGCGGAAGGAATACGAAACATACCATCGTACTAGCCTATCGAACTCGAGACGCCAACCGAACCCAAACAAACATTTCTACCGAGAAAGTTTACATACCAGCCGTTTCGGCGTGGAACTAACAACTCCACCTCCTAAAACATCAGCGGCACCATCTTGCAGATAATTTCCAAATTCAAGAATACCCATCGCCTTCTCTCAGATGACTATACATTAACTTTAAAAGAGGCAGATCAGTCGAAAAATAGAGCATTGCTGTCATATACGGACAGGATCTGCGTCTCAGCGTCCTTGTGGGTGATGAATTATTTTCCACGCCACTACTTCTGTATCTGTCTATATTTCTGAGATGAGGTATTATGTACACTATTTACATTATTCTGACTATTGTCCTCATCTTCGTTGCTATATTTATCTCAACGTTTCGGCCGTTATACGCTCCGGCCTTCTTCAGGTGGCTGAAATGTCGAACTGAACCATTTATTTTGCTCGCTTGGGGTAGACTGTTCTAGTTCCATGTGCCATGTTTAATGGATGTCAGTTATCAGTTATCTCCTGTTAATTTCCCTCTCCAAGTTCTCCACCGCCTTAACCAGGTATTGAACTCACACTCTTTGGGTCCTGTCACTGGATCTAAACAACGCTTTTATCCACTGTGTCATGTGTCCTTAACTAGAACAGTCTACCTCAGCGAGCGAAATAAAGGGTTCAGTTGGACATTCTAACATGAGGACAATAGTTCGAATAATGTAAATAGTTCACTACTCCTTTCTCACGGACAAAATATCTCAAGCCCCTCGCTGTTCTATCGGAAAGTGTTCAGACAAACTACATTCCTTCATTCCACCGTTCTACGTTTCACGGTTAAGGTCCGCCTTGCCACACACGTTGCAGCAAAACACTTTCATTTTCTTCTTATTTCATCGGTGAGATTTAAGTTCCACTCGAGCAGCTTTTTACTCCAAACCAATATTTATTTGAACCACCAAACATGCTCTTCTCATAATTAGAAGTTCTGAAGCTTTTTACTTAACGTCGACCTTGTGACGTTCTAAATTTCTTGGCAGACGAAAACGTAATAACCTTGTGACAGACAACTGAACTTTTGGAGGGAAAATCAATAGCGGTCGATATTAGGCGTAGGATTGTGCCTTAATCTCACTGTTTTATCCCCCATCACCACCACTACACCTGACTTATTTGAATGGCATCGCAGAAATATTCATAGGATCTTAATGGCCGAAATCTGATAACACTTTTGTTTTTTCATCATTTCACACCACAGGCGAAAGAATAGGAAAAAAAGAAAAACATTATTGAAGAGGGATTAAGAAGACAGTAGATAACGATTGACATTTATAATTTTAGAAGATCAAATTTGGCTGGAAAGCAAGAAGCCGGAAGAGAGTTCTACGAGCGAGAAAAGAGCTGTTAACATAGAACTTATGGTTACATCTCGCCATTTCAACTGTAAAATGATGAGACCTTCCAGCCAATCAAGTACTGCGCTTAAATCCATAAAGTCTAGGTACCATAGCAAAGAATTCATCCGAAAAATGTTCATGAAATTATTTATAGAAAGGGTACAAGAAGCTGTATTACGGTGGTGATAAATTAACTGAAGTTGAAACGCTACGTCATGGCCAATAATATTGCTGATTCTTTGGATTTTATCACGAATATCTAGATATATAGCAAGAGCACCGGACCATATATGGCAGAAATATTCAAGTCACGGACGAATGTTAGATTTATGAATATATAAGATAAACACAGGAGAGAAAATTTGTCTTGCACAACACAGTCAACCAACTTTCTTAGCAGTAGACCTAGAAATGGATTCAATATTCCATTAAACGATTTGGCAACAATCTTTTTTGATTTGAAATCTGGAATTAATAGATATGGGTTTTTTTCTTCACTAGTTATTTCGGTAAATAGCAGGATAGAGAGGGTCCTATAGCCTTGGGTGACAACCGATCTAAGTGAAGGACAACTCCGAATTCAAAACCTGAGCGGTTGAATAGTAGGCGAATAAACCGACTCCTTCACCAGACTCTGCTCTAGTGAGTAGGGTAAGTAGAACCCTAGCAGCAGAAAATCAAAAGCTTTTAAAGGGCGTATGGATTCCGTGGAGTCAACGGCCATCTACCCTAACTATGGGCTAAATAGACTCACCAACCCGCAAATGACCACGCGTGCTGAATATGCCTACAGTCCTGAAGAAATGGTCAATCAGAAAGGGATCCCTCACAAAAGAGTGAAAGAGCCCTGTGTTTTGATTTGGAGATTTTTAACCCAATGATATACTCTTTCTTTTTCTTCTTCTATGTGCCTCCTATGGTCGTTGACTCTACACAATTTCCAGGTTTTTTCTAGCTCTAGGTAAAGTGTGTTTTTTGCTATTTCTCCTAAATTCTGTTTTGCCATCCATTTACACAAGCTCGTTTTCCTATGTCACTCTTGCCTTCAATATGTCCTCTGAGTATAACATATTCTAAGCTTTCTTTTCTCATTATGTGTTCTAGAAATTTCAACTGTTTTTTTCCGTTGTTGCTCAAACCATATTGCTTGTATGTCATTCATATATGCCTCATTGTTAGTAAAAAACTAACAGTACACTTACTTTTGCAAATATACTAAGAGCGAGGGATAAATTAACAGGCAGACAAGCTTCTACATAAAAAAACAGAAACGTGCTGAAGTAACCGCTTGTCTTGGCGAGATACGGTTAGATTGTTGATCTAACCGAGTCCGATCTTGGGTAGGAAAAAACGACGAATATGAATATGTTATTTATTAACGTCGGCGGCTCAGAAAAACACGAATCTAATTGGTTGCGTTTAATGGATGCAACGTTAGTCTTATATTTAAATTCAATTCAAGACATGAATACGATGATTAACGCAAAATAGAATGATTCGCTCAAAAATGATCACACATGATGAAAAAATGCTCCAAACCTAATAAAAACATAAGTTTTATAGACAAACTCTTTATGTTATTATGAAGAGAAATGATCAAAAGACTTTTGATAATTACATTATGTTTATTCTTTTTAGAACCTTCGAAATTTTGGTTTAAATATTGTTTTTCTTGCGTCAGCGGGTGACCATAAATCAGTATAGAGGACTTTAGCGGCTTTTTTTGCGGTGAACACATTCATTTGGAAATTCATGCAAAAATCAAATAATTGCCCGATTTTAATGAAACTTTCTAAACATATTCACAAATGAATGAGGCTTTTTAAGAAATGATTTTTCTTTAGAAAATCCTGGAAAAAACATTTTTACATCTGATACACCCACTTATTTAATTTTATGAAATTCATATTTATACGATTTAATGTTTATATTAATCATAAGCAGGACATTTGAAGAATTTATATCAGCAATTTATTTTGTAAAACAGAGCCCCAGTTACCGAAAATCTGCTCTGAATCGTAAAACAAAAAATACAATAAAACTAAGACATTATTTAATTAGAAAAGCTTTTAATTGCTTTTATGAATAAGATATATTTTGAACACTATTGTCTTAAGAAAAATAATCTTTTCAATGAATTTTTACTAGAATCGTCATTTTTTAATAAGTTAATTAGAATGATTTATAAAGATTTAATTTTTTTTAAATTCTCTATTAATTTGTAAGGGCGAGGTGATATTGTTATTAAGTAAAAATTATATTTACAAATCAAAAATGGAAAAGCTTAAACCCTATATTTTAAAAATAATTTTGAATTTTTGTACGTGTGCATAAATGTGCCGACTTTTGTAAATACGGAAGTCAATACACGACATTATCAGAAAATAAATGCAGTAGCTATAGTAAATATAAAGCAAAAGTACCAAAAATTCAATAAAACATTAGATTACAGAGAATATTTTCCTACATTAGAATTACTGTGTAGTTAAAAATTATATAAAAAAGACGCCCATTATATTCGTCAAATAATTTTACAGATATGGCCCCCTCGACAGAGAGGTGCTGTGAATTTTAGAATCATTCTTTTCTAAAAAAAAAATTCTATTATAAATGTAAAAAATAAATCATAAAATTCCCAGCATCCCTCTGTCGTGTGCAATGTGCAGTCCTATCAACATAACAAATTTAGTCCGATGATGTCCTGAAGGATAAAACGCGTCACAAATAAACTTTTTCCACTTTGTCATATAATTTTCCCAATATACAGTGATTTTCTAAGCGCGGCTTAGATATGGCATTAGGCCGAAAGTATGGGGCACCCAGTGAGGATGGAACTCACTATTCACTGGTAATTGATCGAGCAAGACAATATTTCTAACCATTACGCCACGTCGAAGTGTCCAATTCCCCCAATATATAATACAGAACAACCTCGGTTCTCGAACGTCTCACATGTCGAACAAATCGGTTTTCGAACTGAAAATTCGAGATGAAAATGCCTCGGTTATCGAACAAATTTTCGGTTTTCAAACAATATTGCAGAACTGATTTAACCCGAACGGAATAATTCCTTTGTCGACCGCCGTGTTGCATACATTGGTGGTTTGTGGTTGCTTTTCTTTTCCAATTTTATTGTACTGTGACTTTTCTTTCTCTATATTGATTCCTATTGGAAAAATAGTTTCGGTTTTACGAACATTTCGGATTTTACGAACATTTCGGTTTACCGAGGTTCCAATGTATTTAAAATAACATAATCGAAGAATAGTGAAAAGAATTATTTGAAAAAAGTTTAATACCCTTACTACTTCCACACACAACACACACACACGCGCACACACACACACACACACACACACACACACACACACTTATATATGTTTGCCTTGACAGTATTTCGCGGCACACTGGAGAGGATCGCGCGGCACACTGGTGTGCAGCAGCACGCTAGTTAATAATCATTGTTCTAGAGAATAGATTGGACTAAACATATAAACAACGATTTTTAAAAAAATGTTTGCTAATTAGAAAGACGTTCATGCTTAACATCAAAAAAATAAAAAGAGGATATTTGCAAAGAAGTAAAGCTTGGGAAATTTAAGAATGTCTCAAAAGAAGCGGAAGGTAGAGCGAAACAGAGAGTAACGTACGTAAACTCTTTATGCAAATGGAAGACATGGCAGGACCAAGGAGTAATGGTAAAAACGTGAAACATTGCTAGAGGTACAAAGGCAGGAAGTTGTGGAGAGCTACGAACGTTCACACCATGTAAGGCCTTCCTCTACATGTGTCGCGTCTCTTCAGGACGTTGGCGATCATGATTCTACACTTCTACGTTCTAGCTCTCCCCAAATTTTGTCTTTTCTGGTATCTCTCCGAATCCCTGTTCTACCAACCATTTACAAAAGCTCGTTAGGTAGCTTAAGCACTGTTTTCCTATATCCCTCTTGCAAGCAATATAGCATGTGAGCGACAAACCCGCTTTCCTCATTATATACCCTATAAGTGTGAACCGTCTATTTCTGGTGTTATGTATAAGTGCCCTTGTTGTTTTCATTTTCTTTAAAAACTCGTCCGTCCTGGGTATGACGTTAAACTGCATCCGAGTCCTGGGTAAGACGATAAACTACTTCGAACAGCAAGGCCTCTGATCAGGAGGTTTTGAGGAGCGTGGAACCACCTCTTAATTGCTGATGTTCCCAGGTCCACCCTGACCCGGGATGGTAGCACCTGTTAGGGTCCCATCTATGGGAAAATAGTGAAATCCCAAGGTGTGTCCACGTCCTGGGTATGACGATAAACTACGTCCAACCAAAAGGCCGTCAATCCGATCAATCGGCTGGTCATGTCATGCCCCATCACATCTAACCCATCCCAAAACAACTACAACTTACAATTAACTTTCCCTCTCAAACCCTACACTAAATATACTAACACCTTACCCCTAAAATATGATGGGAAACAATGATGTTGCCAGCTATATGTTTTTTGAAACAATGATGTTGCCAACAATACATTTTTGATATATCTAGTAAATACTGGATTTGACATTAAATAACCCATAGTGGTTGATATGCCATAAAACCCAAAAAAAACAAACAAACAAATTAAAAATTCGTCGTTGCTCACATGTTCGATTCATGTTACCCTCAACATCTTTCTATAGATCCACATATCTGTTGCTTCAAGTCTATTCTGTATATGTGAAATTTTCCAGCATTCTCTGTCATATAGGAGGACCGATATGACGTAATAGTTCTGTACTCTTATCTTTGTTTCTGGCGATTTTTTTCTGTTTCTTAATACTTTACTTAGCTTTTAGAAAGCCTATTCCTCTATCCCAAATGTGCTTTCTGATTTCGGTGTTACACTTTCCGTCCTTTATTTAAACATTTCACAGATGTTCAAATTGTTGTACTTGGTTCATTTTGCCATTTCCAATTTGTAATTTGCATGATGAGCTTTCCCTTTTGCAGACAACCATACATTTTCTCTTCTTGCAAGTGATTCCTCTCGCTTTCTTTCACTACATTCTGTTAGAGTTCTTGCAGTTCCCTTTCTATAACTGCTATTAACACTATGTCATCTGCATATCTTAATATATTGGCCACCAATAATGCATCCTAGCAGGAAACCTAGTTCTCTCAGAATGGCCTGACTGTATAGGTTGAATAAATTCCCTACAAAATACATCGCTCTTTTACTGAATTCATCTTCTATCCATATGCAGGCGTTTTGCTCCCAGTATAACTTCTCCATTACTTTAATATCCTTCCCAAATGAGGATGATGAAAATGATGACACTATTTAACGAGAGACCAACGGGGAAACTATCGCACGATAGTAAGTTCCTAAAACTACTAATGCTTAACTTAGTGGAACACAGACGTACATGGCTGATGCTAACCTCCAGGAAAGTAACACGTTGCGCCTTCTACGGCTAAAGTTATCAGCCGACGCGCAGTGGAAGGACTATACTGAATCCATTGCTAGGTGAGCTGTTAATATTTCACTGTGTTGTGCAAGACGATTTTTCTCTCTGAAATCTATATTACATATCTATGTCTACCATTCGACCATATTTAGAATATTTCTGCCATATTATGCTCTGGTGCCCCTGCTATTCACGTTGAGCTCCTTGATAAAATCCAAAGAAAAATCAGCAATATTATTGGTCCTGATCTGGCTGGTCGACTTCAGTCATTTCCCACTGTCTAAGGTTGCCTCATTGTGTATTTGTATAAATACTTTCATGGTAAATATTCGGATGAGCTCTTCTCTATCGTACCTAGATGAGAAGAGCTCATCAGAACATTTACCAGTTATGAATTTAATCCCAGTACTAGACTGGTGTTGATATCTCATCAATTAAAGCTGAGTTGGCTAGATGTAACCGTAATTTCTATAGTAGCAGTTTCTTTTCTCGCACTTCTCGCTTGTGGATCTCCCTTCCATCTCCATGCTTTCCAGCTAACTTTAATCTGCAAAAATTTAAATCGAATGTCAATGGCCATCTACTGTCCTCCTGATTACTCTTTCCTCTTCCCGCTCATTATTAATGAGCCTGTTCCTAATTCTTTCACGCCAATTGTGGCTTTAATGCCTTGCATTGAGTGATAGCGATTAAAAAGTAGAGTGTGCCCATGAGAATGTAAATCAAAATTTTTCATCTTCGGTGAGCCGTATATGTTATTAAATTTTTCTAATTTTTATTTATTTTATATATAGTTATTTATTTTTTAATCTATTTTATATACTGTTTTAGATATTTTATTAACAAAATAGAAAAATATCGTTTGGTCATCGAAAGGATTTCTTCAGACGAAAGAATTTCTTCAGACGATTAGACTTCAGATTGTTTGAGTATCAATCTGAGGACAACGCAGAGGATTCGGAAATAATTGGATGAGTCTAATGGTGATTACCAAGCTGTTTGACGTGATCAGTAGTGATGGCGACGTTTTGCCTCCATTCATCTCCCAACAGGGCCTCAGACTCAACACGGACGCCTATATCAAGAGCTTTGGAGAGGTAGTGCTATCCTACGTCAAGAGGGTCGCTGTTGGATGAACCTCTATCTGGCAACAGGACTCTGCACCATGCCGCATAAGCAGGAGAACCCAGTCATGGCTGTCAGACAATTTCTACAATCACATCACGCTTTACATCTAGCCACCTAACTCCCTAAACTACAACACCCTTGATTATTGTGTGTGGGGCGCAGTTGAACGAGAAAACAACAAAACTCTTTGTAACACCAAAGATGAACTGAAGGCAAGGTTTATGGCAGCATTCACAAGCATAAACAAGGACACCGTCCAGAAGAGTTGCAGGAGATCCCGAAGTCGTCTGGAAGCCATGGCTGAAGTAAATGGAGATTTCATTGAATAAATTTACTCTTTAGTATTTCAAGATATTTTTGTGTAATTTTGGTAAATATATCCGTTAAAATGATATGTCAGTGTTATTTTAACTTTCGCGTGATTTAAGCGAAGGTGCTATGGATAAATTATCCATAGCACCCTGTCTATTCGGACTATTTTCGAATAAACAAACGCCAAAGCTTTATTGCCTTCCTTGAAGTAATTTTTTTAAAAATATAACAAAACACGCGTTGACATATTGTACCATCAATTAAATAACGATCAGATATTTTCAACATAAAGGAAGAAAGGCCGTTGGGAAGATTATATTGCGTCAATCTTCTGATTCTTTTTAGTTTTACATACTTACCCTATTCTCTGTCTTCTGTTTTCTCTATCGTTTCCTTTGAAGTCAGAAGCTACCCTCTACAAAATGTCTTCAATTTCCTTTCCTCCCAATATTTTTTAACTGAAACGAATTAAGACAGAAGTCAGTCAGTTCAGATAATTACAAACAAACCATTTTTTTTTCTTTTAAACACTCGACTTTGGTAATAATTGCAAAAAAATAATATTTCCGTTCTTGAAGGACGTCCTTGGCTTCAATAATTGGTCACTATACCATCTACAAAAGAAGATTGTTGAATATTTATAAAGCAAACGTTATAAGCGTCTCTTCTTATCTCGCAAGCAGCGCGCGGCGCGACGCAGTTTCCTCGCTAGCAACC
>OZ038486.1:114885250-114965250 GCA_964036315.1 Acanthosepion esculentum | reverse complement strand
CAATGTAACTGGCCCTGATCTGGCATCTCGTCTGCAGTCGCTCTCTCACAGACGCGCCGTCGCCTCGCTCTGTCTTTTTTACAAATACTTCCACGGTAATTGCCCCGATGAGCTGGTTCCCAGGCTTCATGAATTCAAGCGTCCCACAAGGCTGACATCCCGCTCCCACCCTTTTACTGTTGAAACTGTTAAATGTAGACGTCTCTTCTACTTCAATAGCTTCATATCTCGCACATCTAGCCTGTGGAACTCCCTTCCTTATTCCTGTTTCCCTGACAACTATCATCTCTAACTATTCAAATGTAACGTCAATCGACATCTCCAGATGCCTTGATCTATCCACTATCCTTCTCCACACCGTTTCCTCTTTCCCCCTATCTGCTCTCGCTCCAAATCTTCTGTAACCCCTTGCGTGCTAGTGGCTTCCAGCCTTGCTTGGGGTGAAAAGCTTTTAAAAAAATAACAATTGAAATACAGCAATGTCTGAAATAATATTTATAATAGGAAACAAGTAGAAATACATCTACGCGAGGTGCTGAAATCTTCTCGGCCTTCTCTACTTTTCAAAATCTAACCCAGACACCAAACATCAGAATGTCTTGGAAATCCGCGTTTTGATTTTTTATGGATTATCAACGCTTTGCAGGTTATTTAAAGCCAGGAAATATTTTTAATTTTAAAATTTTTTAAAGGTAATAATGGTTTAGTCCTCCAGCTATAGATAAGTAGCAGGGCAGACCGGGTTCTATAGCCTTGAATGGTAACTGGAAAGAAATGGCAAACTACTGCTGGAAAAAATCTGTCTCATCAGTCATGTATCGAAAGATACATGATCGCCTAAGCGTTTATCGCATATGGCATATAACTGACTGACTGAATACTAGTCTTACTAAATTACCCATAGCTGGAGGGAGAAGGGGTTTATTATTATACGTTTCCCAAGGATATTTGAGCATAAGTGAATATAAGGAACCCAACTAGAATTGGAACTCAGCTCTCCGATTAACAATTCCGAGCCATTATCCATTACACCACCAACAAATCAAAGCTTACAGCACCTGGTATCCACACCCAACTAGGTACGGACCAAGCTCAACATTGCTTAACTTCGATGCTCGTACAGTAACCGGTGTTTCGACGTGATGCGGCCAGAAACCTAAACCCGCTTTCGGATGGAGTTTTACTTTCTGATTCTATGTATAAGTGTACATTTTGTTTGTATTTTTCTTAAAACTACTTTGTTGCTTACCTACAACATTTACTAAGAGCTATAAAGGAAAGGAAATTGTGGAGAGCTATGATAGCCAACGTTCTGGATGGACGCAGCTCATAGAAGAAGAATTACTTTTATCAAAAGGAGTCCGTGAGTTGTATTTTTTCTTCCCTGCGTAAACAGTATTCATATGCGTTGTTTTTGAGGCATGGAAGAATTCTCAGAATGGTAGATTTATTCAACAGTTGCCAGAATATTTTTTTAATCACAACTGTTTATTTTTTCTGTGTATAAGTTGCTACTTATGAAAACTCTGGACGCTGGGATCTTTTCCTCATATCTGATAATTCAGTCATGCCAATTTTCTTACAATACAGCACCTGCATATTCCAACTGAATTGCTCCTGAGTGTTGAATTACTATGCAGACTAATGAATAGCATTCCTTGGGTAAGGAATAGTATCAATTCACCCCAAGCAAGGCGATAATGCCAGTAAAATTCGAAGAGCTACTGGAAGTGAAAGTGAAAGAAAAGACTTTAGAAGGAACCAGAAACAAAATAATCTTCTATCTTTGTATGTATATATAATATTCTGTGACATCCATTAGTACCTCTATCGCTCCGTCCGTCACACCTAAAATAGCCATACACTGACCGATCGAAACCAATTTTGAGGACAAGTGCAAACAGGTAAGTGGGGTACAAAGTACAGTTGGTTTTACTGGAGTGCTTAGCTTAATACAGTAAATTTTCATTAATTGTTTTTAGAAAAATTAAAAGTTTTATTATTTAACATACGAAATACAGACTCAATTTTGAAAAGTTTAATGATTAAAATAAATACTTATTTAATAAAAATGCAATAATGTTTTTGCATATCTTTGTTTTTATACATACAAGAATCCCATTTCCAGCTCGCCCTGCGTTTGCGAGAACTATAAATAAAACACAAGGTGAAACGCTTCAAAAAGTTGGAATTTAACTCCAGAAAGAAATATTTACGCAGGGCCAGTAGTATGATGTATGCTCAAGAGTAAGAAATTAAGCTTTGCTGTTAAAAAGTGAAAAAAAGAAATTTTCTTAAAAAATATTGTCCATTATGAAGTCGTATAAAACTAAATTAAATAAATTATTAGGGTTTTTGCCAAAGTATTTTCCCATACAAATCAGTCAAATCATTCAAATTTCATCGATTTTTTTGAGAAATTGAACTAAACATAGAATTTGTAAATCTCGACAAAAATGTTAGCGACAACTTCAAGAAAATACTAAATATTGTGCGGATTTCAACACGCGCCAACAAGTTGCCAAATATTTCAAGTATAAAATTCAGAGCTTAGGCGGAGAAAGTGAAAAAGTATAGAGTTGAAGTAGAACTTAAAAGGGAAACGGAAGTCCAGTCGTAAATCGAAAACCAGGGATAAACCTATACTCCTGTTCAAAAGACCGGGAAGGAGTGTGAACCGAACGATAGGTCCCCTTCTTTACCAAATTTAATATGCGATAGTTCTCATTGGGTTACATGTTACCAGCAGTATTGATTAAACGTTAAGGTGAATTTTTATCAATTTAAAAAGAAATTAAACTATATCCTGAAGGTATATATATATATATATATATATATATATATATATATATATATATATATATATATATATATATAAAGTGAACATAGAAGTCAACACATAGAGGCGAGTGTTTGTTTCATGCTAGATGCTATCATCGGGCCCTGTCGCCTCTAAGTGTTGACTTCTATGTTCACTTTTATATTTACACACGCTCTATCTCTGATATTGAGCACTTTATCCCATAAATATAGCACACTTTAAGACTATATTTATTCATATATATATATATATATATATATATATATATATATATATATATATGTATATATATAAACTGTCCTGAAGACATATGTGGTGAAGGCATATATATATATATATATATATATATATATATATATATATATATATATATATATATATATATATATATATGTGTGTGTGTGTGTGTGTAAACTATGTCCTGAAGACATATATGGTGTTTATTTCTAATATATTAAGCAGTGGGTGGAGTCTGGCAAAAGATGTATGCATTGTTCACTGGAAACCTGTTTGAAGACGGTAACTCGATCTCGAAAAAATAAGCTGAGAGTCTGGGACAAGTTGATGGGTGTTAAATCTTTTTCAGAAATGATCACCGGAGGTTATAGGTATTGCAGACCCGACAAAGCGGAAGAGAAAAGAGATGTAAGGGCATTAATGGGAAGTTCCAATAAGAGATTGGCTTGAATCTGAACTCGGCTCACGTACTCTACATCTTGCGCTGATGTACCTTACACTAGCCGTACAAAACTAAATCCACGTAAAAAGTCACAAGAAAAATGTCACAGGACAATATTAACTCTGTTGCTGTGTCTTTATTTCATATATTATTATTTTTTTTTTTATTTCCTTTGATATCTGGCGTTTACACATTTCTTTCCGGGTCCCGCCCAGGGACCTAAGGTTAGAAATGGCATCATGACACTTTCCACTGAAAAATAAAATAAAATAAAAAAATAATTACATAGATAAAGCCCTTCGTAAAGTGTGGGCTGTACTTGTCAGAACAATGTTTTGTATCTCTTTGAGACATGGACTTCCAGGGATCCCTTCAATCAGCCTACTGGAATCTTTTCCAACCAGTCCAAGGGCTCCAACTACAACAGGAATTGTTGATGTGCCCATGTGCCACATTTTTGAGATTTCTATTTCAAGGTCCTTGTATTTTGACAGTTTTTCGAATATCTTCAAAGATACATTGCAGTCTGCAGGGACTGCCATATCAATAAGGAGGCACTTATTTTGTTTGTAGTCTTTAATAACAATGTCTGGGCGGTTGGCTTTGATTGTTCTGTCAGTGTGTATTGTGTAGTCCCATAGAATTGTAACAGGTCCTATATCCGTAACCGGGTCAGGGTGGTCTTCGTACCAGTTTCTTTCAGTTTCCTTCCCATGGGAGTTTATTATTATCATCATTATTATTATTATTATTATTATTATTATTATAACACTGGGTTTACGGCCACTTCACGTTGAAATACAGGTTCCCGTCCGATCTTCGAAACTTGTCAATGGGTGATCGCTTGGGTATACAAGGTTGCAAGCTTGGATGTGCAGGTGGTTTAATGAATAATGGCTTGGAATTGTTAATCGGAGAGCCGAGTTCCAAATCCAGTTGGTTCGTTATATTCACTTAAGCAGAGATAACCTTGGGAAAGGTCTGAATCAAACTCTTCTCCTCACAACTATGGGTTAATTAGTAAGTCTTGTATCACTAAACCATTATTATCTCCAAACATTCTTACAATCTAACAATATTTTCTGGCTTTAAATAACTTGCAAAGAGTTGACAAACCGTAAAAAAACAAATCAATCAATCATTTTTAACCCTATTGTCCCCCCACCCCTGCTGTTGTGGATGAACAATACTTGGATTTAATGAAAAAAATGTAATGAAAATAATTTTTAAGATTCCTATCCTAGTCACCTTTGAGAAGGATATTAGAAAATGAATTCAGTAGGTGTAAATAAGAAATAGATGTAAAAGTAGGATATTTCTTCACATCAGACTTATTCCACATATACAGTGCGAAGATTCCGAGAATTAGAAGTCCTACCAGGATTCTTTATTAGCACCGAGAACCTTAACAACATAAGATATGCAGATGACACAGTTAAATGGAAATTAAACTACAAGTACTCCTACAGAAGTTAGTAAAGGAAAACGAGAGAAAAAAAAAGAAATAAACATCAATTGCAAGAAGACAGAATGCATGGTTGTTAGTAAAACGAAAAAGATCAACCTTCAAATTAGAGATACCAAATTCAAAATCGTCTTCAGTATGACGATAAAGTACTTCCGCGTCCTGGGTAAGACGATAAACTACGTCCAACATTAATGCCTCTGATCAGGAGGCTTTGAGGGGCGTGGAACCACCTCTTAATGTTTTTCCCAGTTCCACCCTGCCCCATGGTGGTAGCACCTGTTAAGTGCCCAGCTAAGTGTAAATATTTAACCTACAAACTGGGGTCAAAATACTATGAAAGTGTAAAAATAGGTTTTAATACCAGAAATTAGCAGCAATAAATTTTTTAAGGAAAAATTTATTACCAGCAATACTTTAAAAAAAAATTATCAACTATATATTTTTGAAAAAACAAATTAAAATATTACCAGCTATACATTTTTTTTTAAATGTTACCGGAAATAGTTTTTTGAAGAAAAAAATTTATCAGAAATAGATTTTTGAAAGAGAAAATTTTACCAGCAATACGTTTTTGCTAAAAATAATATTACCACCAATATAAATTTTGTTGGCATTAAATAATTGTTGATATGCCATAAAAACAAATAAAAAAAAGTACAAACATTTTAAATCTTGGAATTGTTTTAACAGAGGACAGGAAGTGCGACACTGAAATCCGAAGGCGAACTGGATTAGCCAAAGATGTATTCCAAAAGCTAAGCAGAGTATTAAGCAGCATAAAATTACCAGAAACAAATAAAAGAGTAGTGAACTCTTACGTAATATCAGCCCTACTCTATGGCAGTGAATGCTGGACAATCTCCTTGCAAATGAAGAGGAGGCTTGAGGCAGCAGAAATGTGGTCCTACAGGAAGCTGATGACGATACCATAGACAGAACATGTGAGCAACGATGACGTTTTAAAAAAAATTATAAAGAAAACTCATACTTAACACCAGGAAGAGATAGTTGAAAATTTCTAAGAGACATAATAAGGAAAGAGGGCTTGGAAAATCTGATACACACAGGACAGTATCACGACAAGAGGGACTGGGTAAAATAACGCATAATATTCTTAGTGAGTAAATGGATGGCGGAACTATATTTAGGACAAATAACAAAATGAGCGAATTTATTAAAAGATGATGTGGAGAGCCAATACCGCCTACGTTCTGAAAGGACACAACATATAGAAGAAGCCTTGGCAATTATTAACAGTAATAAACATCGTTCAGAAATCTGCTACAATTGGTTCATTTTTTTTTGCTGTGGCTTTTTTCTTTCTTTTTTTTTCTTTCTTTTTTTTCTTTCTTTTTTTTCTTTTTTTTTTCTTAGGTTAAATTTACTTTTTTTTCTTATGACTTTATTGCCAACCGCTTACAAGACCATACCATACGTGGGTATCTAAAATAAATGCTCTGATACACTGTGGCAGAAAAGAGACCTAACATATTTTTAAATAACAAACGAAATAAACAATTATTTTCTTTTCATACCTGCTGTCACTGGCTAAAATCAATCTTGCTGAAAATCTATCCTCTTCGCCTTTATCGACATTCTTAATCTTGTAACGTGAAAACTAACAATTCGCTTCCGACATCTTTGCTTATCATTGGCGTTCCTTTTTCTCTTTGTTCGTTCTTTGATCTCTTTTTTAAGGTTTTGATGACGAATCTTAATTATTTCTCTTATCTGCAAACGTCTTCCTTTTGAAGTTTACATTAAGTCTGTCACTTGAGTCAGCAGAGCGTTTCAGGCAGATATCTTATTACCGTCAATACAATTCTGGGGGTAGAAGTAAGAATTCGAGAAAATTTAATTATCTGCCCTGAAAGCGGCAGATTCTATGAATAATTTCTTTTTTTAAATTAAAAGAATAAAGACCCTTACGCATTTTGACAATATTTATTTTAATGAGATATTTCGTCAAGAAATAAGCGACCAAGGTTTACAACAAGTTTCTTTTTTCCTATTACATGTGAACAGCCATCCAATTTCCTTTTGGGGAAAATAATGCAGTGTTTGCCATTTGGCTTCTAACTACTGCAGAATCCAGTTTTCCTTCTATTCGACTCGTTAGCACCTAAGACTCTGTATTTAACCACATTTAGGATGGGAAGAAAAGATGGATTTATGAATTTCCAAAGAGACAATAAAATACTGAATATGAGTGATATCAATTCAGTGGCTGAAATATTTGCAACTTTCTTTAATAAACGCTATCTTTGATTGCATAAATTGTGTAATTAGTAGTTGTTAGAGTAGAAGTGTTTTTAACTGGGTAATCCTCGTGCTAGAGTGGTTAAGTTTACAATGACAGCTTTTTTAAGTGATGGCGTCTCGTAGCTTTAATTAATAAAGTGCTCAATATCAGAGATAGAGCGTATGTAAATATAAAAGTGGACATTGAAGTCAACACTCAGAGGTGAGAGACTGTTTCAAGCTAAATGCAATCATCAGGACTCAATCATTTTATATATATATATATATATATATATATATATATAGTTGCAGGAAACCAACATTGTTTATAAATTTAAATGTCCTATGGGAGATTGTATTTCCAGCAGTAAAAGTAATATTTAGGTTGAGCACACGATAACAACGTTGTCACGTAGGCTAAGTTTTCATTTGAATAATACGTCCAACAGTTCGAAACATTTACAACAACACAACAGAATACATTCACAATTCAGGAAAATCCTCGTCAAAAATACCTCCATAACTTTCATGAAAAGAATAAACACAAACTAAAAATTCTTGAAACTATTTATATTAAAAAAATTGAAATCACACCTCACAGTTAATTATGAATACTCCACAAACATTTTAAAATGTGTACAATAGATAGTTTGAAATGCCAAGATTTGTACTAATAGTTCTTTCCATTATTTTTTTTACTATTCCTTTCGTAAAACCTATCCACAGCATACCTAATTACCTCCCCTTAAACGGTGTTCCATAGCCATGCCATGATACTGCACTCCTCACTCTACATATAAGTAATTTAATTTTCAGATGATCACAACAATTTTTGTCTTTCACAACAGTGAATGCTACAATACCCTGATGATAACATTGTGCTATGTCGAAACTGCTCGGTAAATAAATACAATATGTATCAACACGGTGTTTTCCTCTCGTTTTCAGTAATCATAGAAAAAGAGCTTATCCGTGAATATGAATGGATCCTCTCGAGAATAATGAGACAGAACATGTCTAAATTATTCAAAGAAACATGCCTCACTATATATATATATATATATATATATATATATATATATATATATATATATATATATATATGACAGAGTGGAGAAAAAGTTTCTGTTTAGGGCTTTATCGGACTGAATTTGTTTACGTTGGTGAGACTATACATACTAAAGAACATGAGAATCTGGGGATTTTAGATTATTTTTCATTTTTTTATAAAGTGTTTTGGATATTTATCTAGCCGATTTCGTTTAGATTCTTTTTCTTTTTTTTCACCGCTTTTGTTTTTAGATATCCTACAGTGTGATAATACATCTGTCAGAAATGGTGAAATGTTGTAAGAGCCTGGGCACAAATTCACTAAGACGAAAATGTTTTTAGAATATCTTGATTACTAGATCATCCACAGTAAACTTGCGCCCAGAATCGTTACAAGATCTATTCAACTTTTTATAATGTCTTTCCAATTTCCAAATAAGGTGTTGTACATCGGGATAGAAGTTGCTTATTAAATTATACAAAGCTCTTGTTTTTTCCGGTTTTATTCAAATACTTTCAAGTAACACACACACACATACACACACACACGCACATATATATATATATATATATATATATATATGTGTGTGTGTGTGTGTGTGTGAGAGAGAGGCACGGTGGAGTAACGGGTTGGATTGAAGAATCGGAGAGCCGAGTTCGAATTCCAGTCGAATCCATTACATTCACTTAACGTGCTAATACCCTTGGGAAAGGTGTGGATCCTCTTCTTCTCCCTCCAACAATGGGTAAATAGCTGGGTTCTATAGCCTTGGATGGCAACTGGTCTAGGAGAAGGACAACTCTGAATTCAAAACCTGCGGACGGTCGTTTGGGGACCTTGTGGCATTCGCTGCACCAGGTCCCTGTATTCGTCCCTCCAAAAAGTGTGGATGGCCCTGCACAAAGCCTTCACCACTATAATCAAATCTCATATGTCGGTGTCAGGCTTTCAGTTTCTGGGAACTGATCTGCCTGACCCTCATACGTCGAGTTCGACGGGAGAGTCCATTATATATATATATATATATATATATATATATATATATATATATATTGTCATCCACAGACAGACTGTTTCGTTGTTTCACAGCTCATCAGTGTGGCTAGACGTCAGGTTGCCTCTAGCTAGGATCGAAACCCGACTGAATTTGCGTCAGTCCGAACTTCTCCCACTAAGCGTACGGTACGGGATGAGGGTGAATTTTAGCGTGTTTATTTTAAGATTCAGATAAACACACAGTGACTGATATATATATATATATATACTGAATTTTGGGGTTTTTTTTTTACTTTTTAAATCGAAAATTAAGTGGGATATCTGTACATTGCGATTATATGCAATTTTAGTGGAGCCAGTGGTCAGCATCCTGATCAGTACCTATAGAGGTCACCGCTTGGGAATACCTGATTCTGTAAGCTTGGACTTGCGGATAGTGTAATGGTTAATGGTATAATGGATAATGACTCGGAATTGTTAATCTGAGATCCGAGTTCCAATTCCAGTTGGGCACGTTAGATTCACTTACGCGCAAATACCTTTGAGAAATGTATTCAACTTCCCCAGCTATGAGTTAATTAGTAAGACTTGCATCACGAAATCATTATTATCTCGCAAAAATTCTTACATTCTATAAAAAACTTTTCTAGTTTTAAATAACCTGCAAATGGTTGATAAGCCATAGAAAATGAATCCATCATTCAAACAATGGTCAGTATGGAAAGGCAGACTTTTAAACGTTAATGTTCAAAGTAGACATGCAAAACAAAAATCCGAAAAGCCCATTTACCAGTCTGTCATACTTTGAAAATATTTCAATCAATTGTTTTATCGATTTTTTTTTATAGGTTTTCTTAAATAATAATCAGATTTTTATTTATTTATTTATTTATTATCTTTTGGTGTATTATACCAACTAAACTATTTTCAAGAAAATGTCTCCGTATTGGCTAATAATATTTTAGCAACACAATCATTTTGTCAAAACACTCCACGATCAAACTTTGCTTTATTTACGTTCTCTATCCTCCTATTTGTTGTTAGTTCATGTTTCCATCTTCCTTCTCTTCTGACACGTTTGTCGTCTTTTGTCTTTGAAATTTGTTTTATTCTTACGCTGACTTCAATCGTTGGCGGCGTTTCAGCTTGATCAACGAATCCTTGGGGGAGCCGCTCGCAAACTGAGTGACAGCAATTCAGAAGTACATTTTCGAAAAAGAAAATTGTTTTTGGCAAAAGTTTATTTATTGAATTATCGACTCTTTTGTTTGGCAAAATCACGTTGACGTCGTCGAGTTGTGCATCGACTAGTTTCGACCAAATTACTGACAACCGGTTGAAATATACTTCTCATTTCGTGCCACGGATTTGTATTCTTTTGGGTGCCAAATAAAAGCGGGGGTCGTAATAAATTTGGGGGTGTGGAAAAAGTCAGAATCAGTGATAAGCAGTGGGTGAGAAAATGTGAAATTGTAATAAATGGAATAAATGGGGTGCTTCCAAACTATTTTTTTAAACTATAACGAGACCTCGAAGAGATAAAACTAGTTGAAAAAAATATAGAAAAACTAGTTAAAAATTGATAAGCGCTGGGTTCGTAATAAGTCCCAGTGGCCGGAATATTCAGAAAATTTAACAAAGAGTGGTAGAGTGGTATAAATGTGAAAATATTAAATGAAATGCGAAAATAAAAAAAAATAACACAACCTCGAAAATATAAACTTACAGCAAATGTTTTTAAGTAAAAGGTTTTAAACAATTCGAAAATAATTCCATGAACACTAGCTAATATTAGAAATAGTGATTTACCCGGCGTAGCTTAGTTGTGGCACAGATCTAAAAGATTGGAGTACCCAGTGAGAATCGGACTCATTATTCAGTCGCAATTGATGTTACACTATAAAAGAATGTCCATAAAAAAAAGCGCCAGAAATTTATAAGCGTTGTGGTTGTAATAAACCCTGGGGTTTTGGAAAGAGAATTCATAAACTGTAATAAACGGTGGTGGTTAATATACGGAGAAAGATTTGGAAAAGATCTAATCATCGGAAATTTTCAATAACTGAGGTGGTTGGGAAATGGTTAAAAGCAAAAGAAATAAAATTAAAATAAAAAAAAAACGTCAATGAATATCTCTCAGGAAACTGCTTTAATAAAAACTAAAATATTTCCAAGATGTCTTCGCAACGTTACAATATAAATAAAAGTTCCATAAAAAGTGCCATGAAAAGAATGTTAAACATTAATAATCGCTGGACTCCTGCCCAGGTCAGGGTGCAAATGGAAAAAAATTAAAGAAATTATCAAGCGGGTTGGGGACGTTTATAAGGTAGTTATTTACTAAGATTAGCTTTTTTTTACATTCTTCTCTTATGTACCCTGTCGCTTCAGAACGTTGGCTATCAGGGTTCACAACAATTCCTTGTAATTTGTCGCTCGTAATAAAATTTGTCTTCTGTTAACTCTCCTAAACCTTGTACTGCAACCCATATACTGAAGCTCGATAGGTAGATTATGTGTTGTTTTCCTTTGTCTCCTTGGCCTTCAATTTGTCCTGTGAGTATCAAATTTTTTAGGCAGTCTTTCCTCATTATGTGCCCTAGATATGCCTCTTTCTGATGTTAAGTATGTGTTCTTTTTTCTTCCAGCTCTTTCTAAAACTTCATCGTTGCACGTATATTCGGCCTGTTGTATTCACAGCATCCTTCTGTAGAACCACATTTCTGTTGCTTCAATTCTCTTACGAGACTATAGTTATAAGTCACTTGAAGACAATGATGGAACTTGCTATTCAGTATTAAAGATCTGCACTTGTTCTTCGTTAGGATTAATTTCTATCGGATGTACCATAAACTTTACGAGTGCTTCCAATAAATTAAAAATGATCAGTAAATCCCAATTACGATAGAAAGAAAAACAACTTCAAAGCATTAGATCAGAGTGACATAAAGAGTTTTTACCCGCTCGTTATCGCTTCGATAGAAGATATATTCACTACTTGAAAAATTTGAAATGAACACTTCATTCATAAATTGGCTTGTTATAGTTAAGGGAAGTTTTACCAATAGATGCCAACTTACTGAAGGCCAAGTAAAATGCAAATTTCAAACATTTTCCTGCACTATATACGATGATATTCTTAAACAGAACTATTTTTTATATGAAAATCAAAACAATCCTCGAATAAAAGAACTGTAATGAAGGACAGTTAATTGATGAAATATACGTTTTTTTTTAAATCAATATGTTAATTAGTTAAACCTGAAGAGTGATGTTGCCTAAAAGTAGATAATATATAATGCAGATATTGAGCTTTTGGTGTGTAAATTACTATGAAGTAAACCTGTGATTTTTAATCTCAGAATTCGTGGGAGAATTGAGCCCCAATTTCGCATTTGTTAATATAGATTCCATAATATAGATTTTACTTAATTAGCTGTTATGTTTCTCTAATACTTCAAATGTTTAATGTATAACTAATTTTAATTTCTATTTTCCCATCTTTACGCTATATTAATTTTATCTTATAAATTATAGATACAAGTATTCATAGAAAATATTCGTCCTCCGAACATTCAGGCCAGTAAATGTTATTTAATACTGTTTATTATAAACAAAGCATTTATTTAAATACATGTATCTATAAAAAAAATGTTAGACATAAAAATGTCTTTAAATAATTGTCAGACTTTGTCCATTTCATAATGTGTGACGTCATTTGTTTACATTTGATACGCCATGAGCAGTTATGAATGTACGTGAAGGATTCATTGAAGATTGAAGTTTATAAGCAGTAAATTTGACCTTGCCGACCAAACGATCCTCTGTGGCCGAATCGGTTAAAAAGGCACGTCAGGCGATATGACGGTTCCGTATAAGATACATGTTCGAATCCTGTCGAGGACGAATATTTTCTGTGAAAATTTCTCGGACATTCAGGCCGGTAAATGTTATTTAATACTATTTATTATAAAACAGAGCATTTGCTTAAATACTTGTATCTATAAAAAGAATGTTGAACATAAAAATGTCTTAAAATAATTGTCGGACTTTGTCCATTTCATAATGTATATATATATATATATATATATGTGTGTGCGCGCATTGTTTTTCTTTTATGTTCTGGATATGTGCGGTCATGGCTCTACAATACTTCCTCTTTCGTGTTTCTCTTCGACTCCACCATTCCGTCATTCGTCCACACAGTCTGGTCAGGTAAGTGCCTCACTGCTTCTCTCATGCGCTCAATATGCTCCTGAGGGTTAAGTTCTTCAAACCCTCGTTCCTCGTTATATGCCCAAGAAATTGCAGATGTCTTTTTTGTTATTTTTAGAATCAATGTCATTTTCTCAAGATGTTCTTATAGCTTTCTCGCTCCGTTCATAGAACTCTCAGCATCCTTCCGCAGAACCCCATTTTGCTTCCAGTTTTCTCTTCATCTATGGAGATTGTCCCGCGTTGACTGCCATACAAGAGGACGGATACCTCATAGCATTCCAGCATTATCTGCTTTAGAACGAAATTTTTTCTGTTTCTTATTGCTTTGCTTATGTTTTGGAAGGCATATTTCGTTAAAACAATGCGTGTTCTGATTTCGGTGTCGCGTTTTCCATCCTCTGTTAAAACGCTTCCCAAATATTTAAACTAATAGTCTTGTCTTTTTCTGTTTCTGATGACAATACTTCCCGTTAGTTGCAGTTGATACTTATTCGGAAGAAGGTGAAAAATGTGGAACACACCTTGAACTATTATAAATTTTGTAGTAATGATTCATAGCCCACATAAGTATTGCATTGGTTTAGCGTGAAGCCATCAAACATCGATTTAGATACTTGCTTTGTCATCATACATTCGTCGGTTCATGAAGATCTTCCAGCGTTTGGCTCTGTCTAGAAAATACTCAAAATCACTGAAAATGTTTAATGGTAATACAGTGTAACCCGGATATAAGAGAGTTGTCGAGACCAGAGACGAAGTCTCTTATATCCGGGTTTATCTTATATCCGGGTTTGGTCTATTATATATACATTAACACAGGCTCTAATTTGGGGCCAGAGAAAATCTCTCTTATATCCGGGTTTGGTCTATTTTGTTTTATTAACACAGGCTCTAATTTGGGACCAGAGAAAATCTCTTATATCCGGGTTTCTCTTATATCAGGGTATCTTATATCCGGGTTACACTGTAGTAATATTGGCCGTTGTACTATGGTTGACATTTATAAAATCAACAGTATTACTGGTCCTGCTCTGGCATCTCTGTTTCTGTCACATTCCTACTGCCGTAAGATTTCCTCTCTGTGCATTTTCTATAAATATTTTCGTGGTAATTGTTCGGATGAGCTATGGTATCTAGACTTTTAAAATTTAAGCGCAGTAGTAGACTGGCGTAGAAATCTCATCAATTTACAGTTGAGTTGGCTAGGCTTGTTTGCTGGTTTAGTTTGCTAACAGTTTCTTTTCTGGCACTTTTCGCTTGTGAAACTCCCTTCCAGCTCCATGCTTTCTAGCTAACATTAAATGCAATATCAACCGCTATCTACTGTCCTCTTCATTACTCTTATTATGTTTTCGCTCCTTACTAATATTTCAGTTTCTAATTCTTCCATACCCTGAAACCCTTTGCATCTTAGTGGCTTTACTCCTTGTTTGGGGAGAACTAGATTAAAAAAAATTATTAAAACAATTATTCAGTAAAAGAGGTTTCTTACGTTCAGTAGCTGCTAACGCTCCTTCCAGTATTGATGGGAGTGTCCTTCCTAACCTTTTGTTTGAAGTAGTGTGGAATATCAACATCTTAATTAAGTCATTATGTTATCTTTGAGCTACATGTGATGTCCATTTTAGCTGTTGCTTTAGTTGAAAGTCATAAAGGGATATGGTTACTGTTATCTGGTACCTTTCTTTGGTTGTGATTCTGTAGCGCCAGTCCACAAGGTTCGAGGAAGGATATCCTTCGACAAGATCCACATGATTCACTCGCTCAAGGCTATATTTAACCATTGGACCAAGAAATCATTTGTAGTTTATATATTTCTGAACGGGTTTAGCACCAGCCATGACATCTATACAAACGTTTAGATCTGACGAAGGTATTTAAGTAAATGACTCGAGTTTTTAGATTGAGGAATCGAATTCCAATCGAGTTCATTACGTGTTAATATCCTTGGGAAAGGTAAGAATCCATCTTTTCTCTTCCATCTATAGGTAAAATAGTAGGAAAGACTTGGTCCTATAAACAGTCTAAGAGAAGGAAATTCTAAATTTAAACTAACTGCTGCTTTGTAGGTCCTGGATCTTGAGGCAAAGTCTAGAAGAAGGTAACTTTTTAAAAAAATCCACCCCTGAGAGGATTGTCGAGTAGCGTCAACATCCTCGGTGCAAAAAGGAATCTGCAAGCCTATTCTGCCTTCAATTGCAATCGAGTTCATTACGTGCTAATATCCGTGTGGGAAAGGTAAGAATCCATCTTTTTTCCCCCAGCTTTGGGTAAAATAGCAATGCAGACTGTGTCCTATAGCCTTGAGTGGCAACCAGTTTAGGAGTAGGAAATTCGGAATTCGAACCACCTGCCGTTTTGCGGGTCTTGCCTCTTTAGTCAGAGGTTAGAAGAAGGTAATTTCAGTAATAAATCTACCTCTGAGAGGAGGGATGAGGGTAATCGTTACATCCCCGGTGAAAATTCAACCGACAAGCCATTGCACTATTCTACCTTGAATGTCAGGCATGAACCACAATTGTTAGATAGAGGGGAACACAGCGGCAGCCCAAAACCCGGCAACTGAATAAAATGAACGCTTTGGTTTTGTAGCAATTTGGGGTATTGGATGAAACTACACCTAACGCGACCCATCCTTTACTCCTATATTAAAGGTCTTTGAAGCGTTTAATACTTACACATTCTACATACTGAATGTTTATGTTGGATCCACCGTAGGTGTCATGGCTTTTGCATATTCACTGAATCTATTAGACATCAACTTTCACAAATTTTTGTTGAATCTAGTTTGTAAGATGCCGAATGTAGTATTTATTTTCTTTGGTTCAATCAGTAACAGCGTGTGAGTGGTGATTGTTCTAGATTTTTTCCCACTTCGTCCATGTCTACCTGCTGTGAATGTCCAGTAATGAAGTACTCAATATCTTTCCAGCATGACGAACGTTTTCTCTCCCAATATTTTTTTCTGTTCCCCGTGGTCTTCTTCGACCAAGAACGTTGGAACTCCCGCTTTGCCAGCTACTAAATTATTTATATCAAAAGATAATTCGTCTTCCTCGACAGCTTGTTTGACATTCCATTTTCTTTCTGCTATGACTGAAACTTTTTTGATGCATAACACAAAGTTAAGGCAGACAGAAGAAAATATGCAGGAACTTCTAGACAAGTTAGTAAAGGAAAGCCGGAAGAAAGGACTAACCATAGATTGAAAGATATAATGTATCGTTGTTAGAATGATAGCTCAAGATGTGAGCTACAACTTTGGGACAAATTGGAATAGTGAAAGTGCATTCCAAATATTAAGAAAAGTATTAAGAAACAGGAAAATTTCGTTGCAAACAAATTGATTGATTTGTTTTCTACAGTTTCTCTACTATTTGCAAATTACTTTAAGCCAGAAAATAGTTTTAAATTTTCAGAATTTTTTGCAAATAATAACGGTTTTATGATACAAGTTTTACTAATTAACCAACAGTTTGGGGAGAAGAGATGGATTTATGTCTTTTCCATGCTTTTTTTGTTCGTAAGTGAACGCACGGGAATTGGAACTCATTGTCCATTACACTACACACACATCCAAAATTACAGCACCCGGTCACCCAAGAGGGTACATCAGCCAAAACGTTGTTATAGTAAGAACAAAAATGGGGATATTTTTCTAATCATTTCACCCCAAGCAAGGCAATAAAGCCACTAAGCCGCAAGGGGGTTACTGAATATTAGAGAATGTAAGAAAAATATATTATTAAGGAGAAAATACAGTAAACGAACAAGAAATTTATAAAACAGAAAATAACAATTGGCATTACATTTAAATTTGTGAAGATAAAAGTTGACAGGGAAGCAAGAACCCTGAAGAGAGTTCCACAATCGAGAAGTGCGATAGAAGAAATTGTTATTATAGAACTTACGGTTACATCTACCATATTAACTTCAAAATGATGTGACTGTGCCGCCTATCTAATTTATAGAAAAGGCAAAGAGAAGCTACGTTATAGCGTGGGGGGGGCGACTGATTCCCAGATGCCAGTTCAAGATTAAAAACATTGCAAATTCTTCTTTGGATTTTATCAAGAATCTCTAAAGAGCACCAGACTATATGTGACAACATTATTCAAAACAAGGATGAATGGGAGACTAATAAATATGTAAGATAGATTCTGGAGAGAAAAATTTTCTAGCATGACACAATGAGCCAACTTTCCTAGCAGGAGACCTAGCAATTCTAGCAGTATAACCATTGTACTTCTTGTCAGCGCAAAGCGTTAGTCCAATTAAAAATAAAAGTCGACAATAGCGTAGCGAAACAGGGGACGTGCAATTGGCTCCTACAAAAATGTATCAATGTGTTTCATATATTTTTAAACAACATAATGCCCCTAGAGTTCCTGCGTTTTAAACATGTGTTTTGCTTTCAAACGTAACTGAAATTAATAGAATTTCAAGCGTTTTTATAAACGCTTTCTGTGCGGTTGTCTAGGATTTATTACTGAGAGAGTAATTGTGGCGATATTTAACAACACTCCCACGTGTGTCGAATGTGGCACAAGGCCGGTTTAATGTGGGCTAGAGAACATTAGAACACGTATAAACGGGTTCAGGGACTGTCTACATCCCCGGACGAAACTTTGCCCTGTGGCAAAGCTCCGTTCTAGTTCCTCTCCACCGAGGCAGAGAGTTCGACAGCAAAGAACAGTCTAAACGACTGTTCCAACACTGACCGGAAAAAAGTGGGGAGTCTGGTCATCACTATCTATCTTATACCTACGACTATTATATTCACGACTAATTCACTCGTTACAATATACTCATTCATCATAAAAAATTTATCTGTTACCATCAGCGCCTTCATACGCCGAAAAACCTCACACACACTGGGCACCTACGGGAAAAAACACCCACATGAGTTAAAAATCCCAATATGTACAATTGCGTATAATATATATGTGTGTGTGCGTGTGCGTATATATATATGTGAGTGTGTGTGTGTGTGTGTGTATATATATATATATATATAAATTTGGGTACGTAATCACCACAGTGTTATGTTATTGAAATTTGGAAATTTAATGAACGTTTTACCAAATGTCAATAACGTATAATATATATATATATATATATATATATATAGTGTGAGTGTGTGTGTCATTCGCAGACAGTACAGTTTCGCTGTATCACAGCTCCTCAGTGCGATTAGACAACCGAATGCCTCAAGCCGGGATCAAAACCCAACCGTTTGGTGACAGTCAGAGCTTCTACCACTGAGCTATCTTCACTCTACAGAACGAGTCAACCAAATCAAGCATATTGTTTTTTTTGTTGTTTTTTTTTACAAACGTAAACAAACGCCAAGCAGCCAAAATGCTCCATTCATTTTACTCAAGAGCTTCGCATTAACGCAGGTGGCTGTTGGTTTTAGAATGAGCTTGTCATTCAACAGTGCTCGATTGAAAATATATTTTCAAGATCTAAATTATATATATAATAAGCTGAAGTTGTTTCCTCTAAGCCAAGGTCACATCGTTGTCAACTGTTAAAAGTTTGCAACTTCTTTTTTAAAAAGTTTGTAAATGCTTCAAATTACATGCAGAATTTGCATCGGGAAGTTCAATACTAGGGGACTCGTGAGAAATAAGAAAAGTAGGCATTATTGGCACTACGTTGATAGTTATAACATTGATGCATGTCCTGGGTATGAAGATAAACTACATCCGGCAGCAAGGATCGAGAGATTAGAGGTTTTGAGGTGCGGGGAATCACCTCTTAATTACTATTATCCCCAGGTCCACCCTGACCTGATGCGGTAGCACCTTTTAGAGTACCAGTTATGAGAAAATAGTGTTTTAATTTTTGTATAGTGATCCATTGGATACAAATATACATTATTGTAAAAATGCCAGTAATATTTTTATTAAAAAAATGATCAATAGTCATACATTTTTATAGCAAAATATAGCACTATCGTATAAAAGTACATTTTTATAGTAAAATTACCAGTAATAGATTTTAGCTACGAACTATATATCTAAATCCACTTCCCTTCTCCACATCCTTTCACCTTTCATTCCTATCTGCTCTCGCTCCAAATCTTCTGTAACCCCCTTGCCTTGATCGACCCACTGTCTTTCTCTTTCTCCACATCTTCTCCTTTACCACTCCTATCTGCTCTTCCACCAACCCTTCTATAACCCCTTGCGTGATAGTGGCCTCCAGCCTTGCTTGGGGTGATACGCTTAACATATAAAAATAAAAAATAACATACGTTTACCTATAAAGGAAAAAATTATGTAAAAAATATCTGTATTATGAAGCCATAATATATTTAGATTTCGGCATTAAATAAATCATAAAGGTGTTGATATGCCGCTGAACAAAAACAACAAACCAACTCAGTAATCATCACCAAAAAAGGACTTGGGATAAAAATCAGAGGTTGACAGTACAAGTTACTGGCATAGAAAGCATACAATTACTACTATGGAAATGATTTTGGTATCAATACCAAATGGCAGAATAAATCCATAGATATTGGGCGATATTATTCACATTGAACAACAATATTAAAACATCTGGAGCGAAAAGGGAGATCGCCGCCCCCGCTGGGAATAGGTTGGAATAATGGACAGAGAACATCACTGGAAAATACGAAAAATTAAGGAATCAGCGCATATTCTAGGACACAAAAATCTCCTAAACCGATGATTAAAATATGCGAACCAGTAATATGAGCTGTAGTAAAAATATTGACTGAGACATTAGTTTTTTATCAGTTCCAAAATTTCATACACTAATGTCCTCAAGGACATATGGCCGCGTGGATAAAAGTGTTGGTTGAATCCAATGACTTGACCCCAAAAGTTCTGAGTTCAATATAACAAAAAACTTGAAGAGTGAAGAAAAACTTGGAGAGTGAAGAAAAATTCGGAGAGTTGAGTTAAATAGAAATAACCGATACTGAAACACATGGAGGAGGCATAACACGTGGAACTAGAACAATCTATTCCGGTGGACGAAATAAAGGCTTCCGTTTGAAATTCCAGTCACCTGAAGAAGTCCAAAGCGTACAACGGCCGAAACGTCGTGAATATTGCAACGAAGATGAAGGCAACAGTCCGAAGCCCTAGTAAAATTTTGAAGACCTGCAGCACTTTCATGATTTAGCACAGAACATGGAAATTTGGAGAGGACTGTTAAGAGGTATCTGCAGAGTGGCTGAAGAGGAGAAATCAATCTGATTTGCAATGTGCTTTCAAGTTATAACAGCTCTCATCATGCTGATGGTGACGTTAGGAGTGAAAATGCGATATATTTTCGTCAACTGATTTTCTTTTATTACCGGCAAGGAAAAAAATTGATACAAACAGCAAAAAAGATATATGCCGTTTATGGAAATGCTGCCGTAGCCGAAAGACCTGTCCGTATGTTGCTCGCGAGGTTCAGAAGTCGTTATTCTGATTTGGAACACCAAGATAATGACCAAGTCGAATGACAGTCTGGAATGTCTTAATAAAAACCGCTGTCCTATCATGACTTTGAATTTTCAGATTACCATTGACGTTTCGCGGTGACTGGCAAACGTATATATACGTTGACTGCAGGCCCGGTGGGGTCAAGCCGTATTGAAAGCTCCGGGCAGTGCTTTGTGATTCTCGCTATCTTATCAACATTTGCTTTTTTTCTACCTACATTTATATACGTTATATATTAAACCAAGCACAACTGAATAAAACCATGAATAAAATTCTCGGATTTTGACATAATTCTAGGGTCTCTTTTTTTTTCTTTGTCCAAATCCGTAAATTTGTTTTGTTCATGCTAGGTTTTTAAAAAACACTGTATAAAATTTACCATATCTTCATCCATAATATTGAATGTGTTTACATTATATACATTGTTCGGGATGTTGTCCTCATCTTGCTATATTCACAACGTTTCGGTCGTTTTACGCTCCGTCCTTCTTCAGGTGATTTCTAACTGAACGCTTTATTTCGTCCACCGGGTTAGATTGTTTTATTTCCACGTGCCATGCCTCTTCCGGGTATCTCAGTTATTTCCCTTTCTCCAAGTTTTTGTTCGCCACAGCAGTAGCCAGGTATTGAATTCACAACTCTTTGGCTCAAGTCACTGGATCCAATCAAAAATTTTATCCATTGGGTCAGGTGTCCTTGAGGAAGGTCGGAGCGTAAAATAGCCGAAACGTCGTGAATATGGCAATATATATGAAGACAATAGTCTGAACAATGTAAATAAGGTAAATAGTTACAATGCCTCATCTCAGACAAATATTGAATGTGTTAAAATTATTGAACTTTTAAACAAGAAAAATCTGGAAAACAGTTTAAAATTGCCAAAAAATTGTCGATTTAACCCTTTGACCCCTGCTTTCCTGGGCAATTTTAACCTTTCTGTCTGATCTCCTGAGATAAAATTCGCAAATAATTCGTATGTAGATATAAAAATAGTTACAAGTGTTTACCCACCGTTCAACCGGTGACTGGGCATTACGTCATTTTTCTCTACCACCGGTAAAGCGGTGTCAGGGATCAAAGGGTTAAGACAGAATGCTCTATTATGTCTTTAATTTGTATTTAAATACATTGCATTATTTTCAATTTTAATAGTTGAATTGTTCACCTATATTGAATATGATCCATTATTGTAGATAATTAGGTTACAATAATAATTTGTATTTTATATAAATACTACCTTATGAAAATTGAGATGCAGTAGATTGGAAGACCTCGTATCATAGATTCAGTGGAGGCCTACAAGATCCTTACACCGGCCTTGGTTGACAGTAATCTATGTAAGTTTGTAAGTACGTCCCCAGCAGCGGAAGTGCCAAGCAGTACACTCATGTACTTGTAAAAGCCAGTAATACTTACACAAACTATTTCTGCGTTGATGATTTAAACATTGATTCCTCTCTATCGATATATACATTTTTTTAACTCATATATCAAACAATAAAATTTGGTTTGAAATGGAGAATTGTACGGAATACTGTTTTGGTCTTGAAATAAACGGCTGAGACTCAGACCAAAAATTCATAAGAAATTCTTTGTTATTCTCTTATTTTTTTATTTCGAAGTTTTTGCAGAACAATGAGTCAGATATAGGAACATTTAATCCTCCGTTATACATACTCAAAGCAAATGACATTAAAGTTTTTTATTCGACTGGGCGAACAATTCTAATTGTAAAGAAACAAGTAAAACATGAAAAATCAATATTTCCCATGAATTTTTCATCGAATTTTTAATCAAAGAATTATTTAAAGAGTTTTCTCCGAATGGGTTATTTTTCGCAGTTTGAAAAGCGAACTTATTTTTTTTTATTTTATGCATTTTTTTTTTTTTGCACATGGTTGCTATTATCCTGATCGTCCAAATTGAAGCCACTTAAAAATTCACGACTCCATCGAAAGAGAGGCAAATGAGAGAATGTTACTTACAGACAAACATTATTCTAAATTCGTTTAACTTAAGAGGATATCTAAAACCTAAATTTGCCACGTTTTAATGTGTTTATTATTCTTAATTTCGATTTGATTGATTGATTGATTTTTTTATGACTAATCAACCCATTGCAGGTTATTTTAAGCCAGAAAATATTTTTCAATTCTCAGATTTTTTTTGAGACAATAATGACTTAGTGATATCCATTCTACTATTTAACAAATATCTAGAGGAGAAGAGGTGAATTAATAAGTTTCCCAAGATTATTTGCGCGTAAGTGAATATATTGAACCCGACTGCAATTGGAACTCAGCTTTCCGGTTTCAATTCCGAGCCATTATCTATTACACCAACCTGCACATCCAAGCTTACAACACCTGGTATTTCTAAGGGGTCACCCATCTAGGTACTGACCAGGCTCGATTTTACTTAACTTCGGTGATCTCACGTGAACTGGTGTTTCAACGAGATATGGCCGTAAGCCCTCTTAGTTTAGAATATATCATGGTACTGGAGGTGTAGAGGTTTTGAGTACCTGGGAAGTTACTGTCTGTCCAAAGGACATCAAACAGACACTTTTTTGCGAGGTATGTCTGCTGTACACAATGAGGCAGATGTCGTTGTAGGGTTCGCAAAGTGTATTTTACAACAAGTTGGTTGACATATTGTGTAAACTTCTAAGAGCTTAGTTTTGTTTTATATTCGATTTTTTAAAAATCGGAATCACCCCAAGAAAGGCTGTAGTGCCACTAAAACACAAGGGTTTACAGGGTGTCGAAGAATTAGAAACATAGACGTTAATTATTATCAGAGATGGGCTAGAACAAAATAAGAGTAAACAGGAGGACAGTGGATAGCGATTGACATTGAATGTAAATATTTGCCGATTAAAGTTGGCTAGAAAGCATGGAGCAGACAGAGCGTTCCACAAACGAGAATTGCAATGGAAGAAACTGTGAGCATAGAATTTACAGCTACATCTATCCAGCTCAACTGTAAATTGATGAGATCTTGACGCCAGTCTAGTGCTGAGCTTAAATTTTAAAAGTCTAGGTACCAGAGCAAAGAGCATTATTTATAAAATTTACAAAATATGGCAGAAGGCCAAAATGGGTTATATAGAAAAGGACGGTCTTCTCTTTTAACATTAAATTTCGCTAGCCACAAACACCGTCCAAAACATACCACAATATTCCTAATACCAGTAACACATTCTAAATTACCTTACTACATCCACCATAATACCTCATTTTCTCTATGAAAGTCCTAACTAGTCTCCATATGTCGGGGGGGGGGATAAAATAACAATTTTTAATAAAATCGAAACCCCAATGCCATAGAGAAGAGCTCATTTAAACAATTACCATGAAATTATTTATAGAAAAACAGAGATACGGCTGTTACGGCAGTGGGAAAGTCAATAGGGTTGAGCCGCCAGATCAGGACCAATAATATTGCAGATTCTTCTTTGGACTTTATATATATATATATATATATATATATATATATATATATAAAAACAGGCATCTATCTATCTATCTATATATATATATATATATATATCTATATATATATGTATATATGTATATATATATATATATATATATATATATATATATATATATATATATATATATATATAGATAGATAGATAGATAGATAGATAGATAGATGCCTGTTTTTTATTTTAGGAAAGTGTTAGAAACCGTTAAAAATACTTTTCTGCTATTTATTCGAAAACGTAATCTGTGAAAGCACACTGTAACTCAACCTTAAGACGTGATGCTGAGTTGAAACAAAGAGAACAGTTACTTTCGAAATGCGAGTTATTTACAAATCATTGCAGAATAGAAAGTAACTATAAAAAATTTCGCTATGGATTCTGGGAAATCACTATTCCCCATGGTCTTTTAAACAGGCGTAGAGGTTTATCCCTTAGGATTAGGTTTCCGGTTCCTTCTAAGGTCTACTTCAACTTTATGCTTCTAACGCCTTCATCTAAAATTCTAAACTTTTATTTACTATTTATTTACCTTTTTTTCCTCAATAGGAGTAAATAGGTTTGCCCATCGTCATGTTCACACTCCTCCCTGGTGTGTTGAACAGGATTAGAGGATTACACTTTGTTTGCTGTTTAGGATTGGGTTTCTCACTCTCTTTCACTCCTAGTAGCCCGCTGTGTCTTATTGGCATTATCGCCTTGCTTAGCGTGACTAAACAGAATATCAACTTTTTCTCTAATAATGTAAAAGATGGTAATGGAAACTTATTAATTATCAATTCATATACTTACTGCCATGTAAGTCACGTAACATATTAATTCCGTAGAAAAATGGAGATCGCCCTCTTGTTTTATAACATTGCATTTTTGTAACTAATCCAATACCGAATATGGGCGTTCTTCCACTGCCTTTTGTGAATAATGGCGACAATTTTCTAGCGTTCTGATCTGTGTTACCGTTCTGCCTAAATGCAAGCAACTGATGTATAATGAATCGATGGCTATCAGAGCTGAACGTGAAGATTTCTTTCCTTTACTGATGGAAAATTTGTCACACAATAAAAGACTGTTCTATAAATTAATATACACTCTTCTATATCTTTGAACTTTAAATAATGAAATATAAGGGTTATATTTGTATCTACCGTTATTAAAGCGGTTAGAACAGCCAGAAGAGAGTCGAATGAAGAATTGGGATCGTTCAAGTTTCAGCATCACTCTGAGAAGAGTTCTGGCATATTGAGAAGAGAATTCTGTCACTCAAGTAAAGGTCACCAGAAATATCACGTAAAATAGATGATAATAATAATCATAATACTGTCAGATAAATAATAGACCATTCAGTTTTGAGAAAAGACAGAAGAAAAAGATATATTCTTCATTCTGTTTCGTTTTATAGAAGAAAAAAAGAGAAGAGACAGAAAGAGACAAAGAAATAAAAAACAAGCAAACAGAAAAAAACATTGTTTAATTCGGAGATATTATATTTAATCTCTTGTTAATATGTTTTCTATTTTTTAATCATTTCATCCCAAGCAAGGTGACAATGCCACTAAGACGCGGGGGGGGGGTTACTGGGAGTGAAAAAGAATGAGAAAAATTTAGTGAGAAGTTGAAAAAAGAGAACAGAGGAACAGGATTCAGGAAGGCAGAAATGGCAATTGACGTTGCATTTACATTTTTGAAATTTGTAGGTGATAGGGAAACAAGTCACAGGCGAGAAAAGAAACTTTCCTAGGAATAGACCTAGCAAGCGATTCACTATAATCACTCCATTTATGTCAGTGGAACACGTGATCCCCTGAAAAGCTCAACGTGTGAGTATCCGGAAGTTTAGTATCAGCCATGCTGTTGGCAAGCATAAAAGTTTTTTTGTTTTTTTATTTTATTTGTTTTGTTTGTCTGTTTTTTTTTTTGTGTGTGTGTGTGTGTGTGTGTGTGTGTGTGTGTGTGCGTGCACGTGTGTGTGTGCGTGTGTGTGTGTGTGTGTGGTGATTAAATAGAAGCAGTTTTGTTTTGGAGGCTTTAAAATTTACAAGCCATTCATTTCGTCAGCTAACCATTGACTGGAGGTCATATTAGAGAACATTTAGCAGTTCTACTTCGTCTGACCTGACGGACTTTCTACTAAGACAGGAGTAGATATTTGTGTCAACTGCATAAATAACTAGTTAGGTACTGATGACATCGGCAAGATTAGATAAAATATAAGCGTGAGAATAGAGGTGGGGAGGCTGCATTAATATGAAATTAAGAGGCATGGTATCCGTTCAACATGACCTTCATGATATGATTTGTTATGGAATTCACAAATTCTATTATAAAGAAGTCGAACAAATATTCAATACAGTCGAATTATCTTCATGTTGTTTTACTCGTAACGTCTCATATGTCATCGTCATTTAATGAGTTTGAGGCATGAGCATCATTTTTGTTTCTTTCCCTTGTAAAGAAAAAAATAATGCTCATATTTTCCGACGTGAAACACATCTGTTTACCTTCCATTCTACGTCATTGATAACGGTTGCGCCGAACGCGTTGTATATTGGTTAACGATCAATAGCAAACGCTTTTAACACAACGTTGAACATAGTTTCAAAACAAAAAATCATATGAGACTGACACATCTATGCAGAAATAAAATCCTGTCCGTTGGCAACAGCTGTTGCTAGCGCCAGGGGTGTCAGTATCGCCTTAGCCCCCGAAACTGTGTTATCCTGGTCAGCGGCTGACGAAGACAGGGTATCGCATGTGCTTTCACGCGTTGTATGTAGAAAATGCAGTTACTGAGGATACTTGAGTATTTCTATTAAATTACCTTGATTAGAGATTTTATCTTTCATTGCTTTTTTTATTCCTATTTGTTTAATAACGCTTGAATTCCAAGATCTCAAAATTTAAATTTAAGAAAAATGATTGGCAGCTAATCTACAGAAAAGTGACGTACAATCTGTTCTTAACTGGGGCAAGAAATGGCTTCTTAATTTTGACGCCTCCAAAACGAAACTACTCTCTATGAATCGTCAAAGAGTACACTTTTTCCCTTTCACCAGACTGGGTGATTCTAATCTCTACGAGAGTGATACATTTCGCCTTCTCGGGCTCAATCGGGCATGAATTGAAAACATAATATTGAAACGTTTGTTAGGTTCGCTGCTATGAAAGTTGGTTCACTGTGTCGAACTAGACAATTTTTTCTCGTCAAAATCCATCTTAGATATTTATAAGGCTACCATTCTTCCATACTTTGAACAATGCTGTCACATCTGGTCCAGTGATCCTGATGTGTGCATAGCTATTCTTGACAATTGGTTATCTGGCATCTCCGCCATTTTCACACCACCTGTAACTTTTCTATTAATACTTTCGTGGTGATCGTTCTGGCGAATTTTGCTCTATCATACTTTGACTTTATGAATTTAAGCGCAGTACTAGATTGGAAGCAATGTCTCATCATTTTGCAGCTGAAATGGATAGATGTAACTTCAAGTTCTATGGTAACAGTTTCTTAGTAACTTTATTGCCTTGCTTGGGATGAAATTATTTAAATAATACGAATAAAGACAACAAAGAAAATTTTTTTTACCAATGCGTTTCGTCTTCTGATGGACTGTATCAAGACAAATGTAAAGTATTTCTTTTCAATCAGGTATTTGTAAACAAAACTAAAAATGACGATAGGTTTTCAAAATTTTTAAGAAGGATCAAATTTTTAAGACGGATCAAAAATATTCGTCCGTTTTCTTGCTCTCCCGATCAACTTTGAACATCAAACATTTAAATGCAATGTCAATCGTTATCTTCTGCCTTCTTAATTTTTATTCTTTTATTGTCCTCTCTCCTTAATAGTATTTTTCTTTTTCTTATATTCTTTCACACTCAGTAACCACTTACGTCTTAGTGGTTTAATTGCCTTGCTTAGGGGGATGCTTAAAAAGATGAATGCTGAGAGTAACGTGGATATATCATGTGAAATTCGTGATAAAATACAAAGAAGAATTGGCAATGTTATTGGTCCTAACTTGGCATCTCGGTTTCAGTCACTTTTCCACAGCCCTCACGTACTTGTCCTGTGCCTTTTCTCTAGACACTTTCTTGATAATTGTTCTGATGCCCTTACATCTGTGCTAACTAGACTGCTGAGAATACCATGGACGAAACATGTGAGCGTGGCGGTAGTTTTAGGATAAATGGGAGGTAAAAAGACACTTGTAATTAGAATCAGAAAGACAGTGACATTTTTGTGGGAGTATTTCTGAAAAAAATGAGTAAAGGCGGTTTGGAGAATTTGACACTCGCAGGACACATTGAAGATAAGAAATAAACAACGAGCTACGTATCTAAATGAAACAAGAACTGGGGGTGATAGTAAGAAGATAAGAGGTAAACAACGAGTTACGTATCTAAATGAAACAAGAACTGAGGGTGATAGTAAGGAGATATATACTTTCCGTAGAAATACGAGGGAGGGAAGCTGTGAAGAGCCAGATTGCTCACGTCCTGAAGCGACATACCATACAGAAGTTAGATTTCTTCTGTTTTATTCGCCCTATCATTTGAAAGTCATTAACATTGCCCATTTCTCAATGCCATACGTCATGTTAACATCTTGGTTAGACATTTAAATTGATTGAAAACAATATTTCAAATTCTGTTTGATTTTCGTCCGATAATTTTAGATTCTCAGTGTATGGAAGAGCCATTCTAATCAATTATGGAATTTTTATTCATTGTTCAAATTCTGCAAAATACCATGCAACTGTTATTACTGCTTGTAATAAAAGCGAAATTTTAATGACTGGCAGATTGCCGTCTGGATGCCTTGCGTCTCACTTTTTATTTTCTGTGGATGAAAACTTTAGAAAAGCGTTTCAATATTTCTTGTTGTTGGATACACACGCAGTCTGACCAAATAGTATTGAGACTATTGCTATTAAAAATAAAACTACAACACATATAAATCTGACATTTAATCTCCTTCGAAATACTATGAAGCCCCACGCATTTATCCAGAGTCGTTTCCATTGATGGAAGCATTCCTGAAACTGCTTTTTTCCGGCTTTTTCCAGCAGCCCCGTTGCGTTCTCTTGGATTTCTTCAATTATTTTAAATCTTGTTCTTTTCAAGTGGGATTTGATTTTTGAAGAGGAAAAGTTGCAAGAGGTGAGATTTGGGGAATATCGTGTTTGTGAGACCTGGGGTATGTTATCCTATGCCATAAACTTCTGCACAAGCCATGGACACTGATGGAACCTCTGTGGTACCGTGAGATGACGACACTCTGTACAATTCCCTTCCAAGCACCGCTATAAACAAAGGAAATCAGCTTTGTTGAAGTTAATTTTTTGAATACAGTTTGATTTAAGAAATTATTGGATATTATATGGCTTAATGTCTTGAAAGTTCTTTTGTGTTGGTTGTTTCATAGGACATTAAACAGATTTGGTTGAAGTCGCTTTAATCTGTTAGAATGTGCGTATTGTTTGTAATTTTACTATAAATATCTATTGTTCGTATTTATTGTAACATAGGAAGGGTTACTTAATGAGGAATAACCAAAGCGGACGTTAGAAATGAAATGATAATCTTTATAACAACAACAAATTACAATACTCGCCAGCGGCCTGAAGTAGGTAAACCACTGCTAGTGGTGGACTACTTAAACAGCATATTACCCCCACTTACAATAGTGTCCAACGTATTTATGAGGATTGAGACATACCCATTAGTGTTCATAGGTACGGCATATAACAGTATTTTTATATAAAAATGTATCGCTGTCATTTTTACTATAAACATGTATTTTTTATACTTTTAAAGCGTTTTGATTTTGTTTGGAGCCGTTAACAATTTGTTCATATCTGGGACCAGCTGCCATCCAAAGTCCTACTATACCCGTAGCTGGTGGGGAGAAGGAAAGGATTCATACCTTTCCCAAGGGTATTATTAGCACGTAAGTGAATGTAATGGATTCGACTGGAATTCGAACTCGACTCTCCGATTCTTCAATCTGAGCCGCTATCTATTACTCCAACGTGCTTCCTCAATCTTGCCAAAGACCATCCTTATTCAAAATTTTGTGGACATGCAAAGTTCTGTACCAAATAACTGAAACCACATCAACTGAGGACTTTCAAAAGCTAAAATTGATATCACAATGTAACTTGTAGGGAAAATAATAATTTAATCGAAAAGTTAATATTCCATACTACTTCAAACAAAATGTTAGGAAGGAAAATCCTTATCAATACGGAAACGTGACATAAGAGTTAATGGAATTTTATTCCTGAAAAGTTGTTTTAAGAGAATGATTTTATACATTTAAACAGACAGCAGCACTGGCTGCTGGTTAATGAATGCCGAATGCTTCCTGATAAGGAAACGCCTAATATCACCATTATCATTATTAGAATTAGGAAAACGTAGTGGTGGAGGAGCAGACGATACAACTTTAGAAAACTTATAAAAAAATGGAGTCGCTAAAAAGAAGCAAAATCTTCTTTTCTCCTCGATCTTCATTACAAGGCACTGACACCGTTAGCCGAGGACGCAAGAAACTCATTACTACCCAGGGGTCAGTTATGGGATAATTATGATAGAATGGGTGCAAAACAATGGATGGTTGAGCGTTGCTGAACGGGGGGTTGGAGCCTCCGAAAATAAGAATGATATAATAGGGTCAATGAAAACAAAAGAGGTGTGAGTTTCTTTTATTAATTAAGCTCCAGCTCTTCAGAGATTATTTAAACGGCAAGTGAAAATGATCTGGTTGACCGTTCCTACGACCAAATAGTTGGGAGTATTGTGTCTGACGAAGGCAAAATCCGAAAATATTGATTCTCCAAATATTAATTTCGGCATGCTTCATTCAGCTTTCGTTTGGTTATTTTTTAATTGGGATTTCCTAAATGTAGCTTAGATGTGGTACAAGGCAGAAAGTATTGGGCACCCAGTGAGGATCGAACTCACGACTCACTTGTAATTGTTTTAGCAAGACAAGCTTGTTAACAAATTACACCACGTCGAAGTACCTAAACTGATTTCCTAAGAGTAGCCTAGATGTGATACAAGGCCGAGAGTATGGGGCTCTCGGTGAGGATCGAACTCGCTACTCATTTGTAATTTTTTTTTAGCGAGGCAAGCTTTCTAACAATTACACCATGTTACAGTGCCCAAAATGATTTTCTGAGCGTAGCTTATATGTGGCACAAGGCTCATATTATGGGGTACCCAGTGAGGATCGAACTCACTACTCAGTCGTAATTGTTCTAGCGGGACAAGCTTGCTAACCATTGCATAACGCCGAGGTGCCCTTAGATCTTCTTGTGTTGTGTCCCTTCAGGACAGTGATGATCATCGCTCTCCACAATTTCCTTTCCTTTGTATTTCTTTAAAAGAAAATTTTACGAATTACTTTTTATGACGCACTTTTCTTCTGTGAATTTCTTTTTGTTTTCTTTTTTTAATCTTTAAGATCCATGTTTCTACTTTTGAATATGCCTTCGTCTTCTATTTCTTTTCTCTGTTTTCATCATTTCTATCTGTAATCGACATTATTTTTAATTTTTTCTCTCCGTATTCTATAATCTTTCTTCTGTGTTTTTTTTCGTTTCCTTCGTATCGTTCCCATCCAGCGTTCTTCTTATTCTTCTTCCGCTCTTTCTTACGTTTGCTTCGTTCGGCTCTTGCTCCTCCTTTTTATTTTATTTTGCTTCTGAAATCTTGCTATTCATTTACTTCTCCTCCTCCTTCTCTATCTTCTTTTTTTCCTATCTTCCTTTTCTTTCTCCGCCTCTTTCTTCCAGTTCCCATAATTAATATTATTAGTATAGGGTGAGAGAGCAATTTAGGCTCGGTACAAATATATTCTTCTTCTTCTAACTCTCATTAATATTATTATTATTATTGGATGGGAGAGCAGTACTCGAACGAATTGAGGCTGGATACAAATATATTTTTCTGCTTCTTCTTCTGTTTCATCTTCTACTACTACTTCTTTTGTTTCTTCTTCGTCTTTTGTTTCTGCTTCTTCTTCTCTTTCTTTTTCTTTTTCTTCTTCTTCTTCTTCTTCTTTGTTTCTGTTTCTTCTTCTACTTCTTCTAGTTCCCATCATCATTATTATTATTATTGGGTAGGAGAGCAGTATTAATGGCGGGGAACAAATATATTCTTCTTCTTCTTCTTCTTCTTCTTCTTCTTCTTCTTCTTCTTCTTCTTCTTCTTCTTCTAGTTCCCATCATCATTATTATCATTATTATTATTATTATTAGTAGTAGTAGTAGTAGTAGTAGTAGTTGCCTGCTCCAAACAAATTGAGACTGAGCTACAAATATATTCTCCTTCACTTTTCTTCATCCGAAAACGTTATATTTCTTTCATCTTCATCTCCTCTATTTCTTTTTCGTCTTTTCTTTTTCCTCCCAGGCTCATCCTACGCCATCTCTTTGTCCTTAAATTCTAGAGGGATAAGGATCAATTACATCAGTGGATTATAATAATAATAATAATAATAATAATAATAATAATAATAATAATCTTTAAATTATACAATTTTCTTCTTCCCCAAACTATTTTTCTGATATGTTTCTCCTGCTCTTCTTCCTTTTCCCCTTCTCCGGCTCATCCTACTCCATCTTTTTCTCTTTAAATACTGGAGGGATTAGGATAAAATAAGACGGTGGATTAGACATTACAATCGACTCAAACCCACGAAAAGCAACATGGAAGTAACTCAACTACTAATTATTAATTAAATAGAAATCTAACTTGAATGATCGAAAACAGACCATTAGTTCAAGCCAAAACTCAAAACCCAAAATAATAAAAAAAAAAAATATATCGTACTGTTGGAAAAAACAAAAATGGTGGACCGATTTGGGTTGTTTGGGTTATGGAAATGTGTAAGAGATGAGATCCACCAAGACAGACTTGACAGGGTTATCCTGAAATTAATATGAAGATAAATGGATGATAGGGTTCGGTTTATATGTAACGTTGATATTTTTAAAATGCTCCAGATAAAATTAAGTACAAGATATGAAGGTCGCTCCGAAAGTAACACTTCCTATCTATCCGAATGGTCCATACCATCAGTCGGATATTGGTGAACATCCTGCTAATAATCTATAATTTATTATTATTGTTTGTTACAGATAGCATTTGAGCGACAGTCTGGAAAATAAAATCTGACATATAAGTGCATATGTGCGCCATTTGATTCCTACATCTTTTATGTACCGGGTTCCTTCAGGACAATGACGATCATGGCTCTCCATAATTTCCTCTCTCTTGTAGGTCTTAGTATTTTTTTTCTTTTTGCTATCTACCCTAAACCCTGTTCTGCCACCCGTTTACTCAATCTCGTTATGTAGGTTATAATCTGCTTTCCCCTGTCCCTTGCTGTCACTATATCCTGTGAGTCACAGATTTTCCTAGCAATCTTTCCTCATTAGGTTCCCTAGAGATTTCTGCTTTCTTCTTCTGGTGGTGAGTATAAATCTCCTTTTTGTTGCAATTTTCTCTAAGTTATTTTCGTTGGTTACATGTTCCGTCCATGGTATCCGCAGTGGCTCCTTTGATGACCACATTTTTATTGCTTCAAATCTTTTTTGATCAGTGATGCGATTGTCCAGCGTCCACTGCTTTATACTTCAGTAGTCTTTTCTTCGCTTCTAACGAAAAATTTATGTTTCTGAATTTCTCCATGTAGAAAGAAAAACTGCGCTTACTGGCGTTCATAGTTGCATGCAAAACGGAGATCAAATAGTGGATGTGAGCAAAGTTAAATGCAGTGTCGACAGCGATGTGTGACAAACCTTTCTTTCAGTTTCTTTTGTTTATATATAATACTGAAGATCATTTACGTTCATAACTTCTGTTTAAATTACTTATGCTGGTTAAGTGGTTGGAATAATATACATGCGAAATTTTATTTCGTTTATTTAGAGACTTGACATCACTCACTCGCATGCACGCACACACACACGCACACACACACACACACACACTCATACTCACACACATACACATATATTATGAACTGGATAAAGTCGGACAATTATTTAATATATTTTCTGTTTATACGTTATTTTTATAGATATAATTTATTTAAGTAAACGCTCCCTTTTTTAACTAAACAGTATTAATTACATTTACCGGCCTGAATGTTCGATAAATCTCGTAGACAATATGCGCTCTCCGACAGGAATCGAACCTGCAATACTTATGGGAACCTTCATTTGACCTGACGCGCTGCTAACCATTCAGAGAAACGTCTGGTTAGCAAAGTCCGAATGACACACACCTTCGACGATTTGTCAAGATCGATCATATCTTAACGTAAACAATGACAACATATTATGAAATGGATTGAGTGCGACAATTATTTATTATATTGTTTTTATACGTTATTTTTATAGATATAATTTATTTAAATAAACGGTCCCTTTTTTTAGCTAAACAGTATTAATTACATTTACCGGCCTGAATATTCGAGAAATTTCGTGAAAAATATGTTTAACAGCACCCAGGTCAAATGACGGTTCCCATAAGGGTTAAAGGTTCGATTTCTATCGGTGAGTGCATATTTTCGATCAAATTTCTCGAACTCACAGGCCGATAAATGTAATCAATACTATTTAATTAAAAAGACAGAACATTTACTTAAATAAATTATATATATAAAAATAACGTATAAACAGAATATATATATATATATATATATATATATATATATATATATATATATATATATATATATATATATATAAGAATTTCTCAGAGTTAACCTGTAGAAAAGACAAAATTTATAAATATAAATGACAGTAGGAAGACTGTAATAGTTGCCGACGCGTTTCGTCCAATGTGGACTTTATCAAGGCAAAAAAAGTAACTAATAATAACAAAAACAAAATGTCCTTAGTAACTGGAAGAAATTAGAGAACGCTATTCTCATACTGTTAACTGAAAATTACGTCAGTTACTCAGAAGGAAAATCCTAGAGAGTGCCGCCATTGAATATTACCAAAATATTAATCTACGCCCAGGCCTTTTCCCTACTTCACCTTTCTTAACAGAATTACTACTCTCCGAAACAAACGTACACAACAGTATCATGAAATCAAAAGAAAATGGTTGAATCCGTTAACACAGCAATAATAACAATATCTCCACACGTGACAGTAATTGACGTGATTTTCAGTTAACACTATGAAAATAGCTCTCTCTAAATTCTTCCAGTTGCTAAGGACATTTTGTTTTTGTTATTATTACTTACTTTTTTGTCTTGAGAAAGTCCACATTGGACGAAACGCGTCGGCAACTATTACAGTTTTCCTATTGTCATTTATATATATATATATATATATATATATATATATATATATATTTAATAACCGTAATAACATCTGCAACCTCTACCAACAAGAAAAGTTAGCAATAATGACATTCCTGGATAAAAAAAAACAAAAAACTTTTGAATCAAAGATCCGAGATTATGAGATTCATACAAAAAAATTATCTTAATTTCTTGAGGCTGAATAAAAAATATAAACATTTCAAAGATCTCCCCCACCAATACATTTACAATAACCATACTTTCATCCTTCTCCTCCTCCTCCTTCTTTTTCTTCGCATTCTCCTCCTCCACCTCTTTCATACCCAATGTCGTGCGTTTCTTTATCTATTTTTTAAAATAATAGAGAGTTCATTAATAATTTAAAAAAAAAATAAAGTGCTCGGAAATCATTTGATACAAATCACCTGACGATACCGAAAGGTTGAAACCAAGTTAGTGGAATCGGTTGATCTCCTAATTTTACATATATATATATATATATATATATATATATATATATATATATAGAGAGAGAGAGAGAGAGAGAGAGAGAGAGAGAGAGAGACAGACAGACAGACAGACAGACAGACAGACAGACAGAATTAATGGATTTATTTTTAATCCGATATTTTTTATTACATCAAGAATTATTTTAATGGATACCAGTCTTTGAAATAGACACACTGTTTTTTATTTTAAATAGTGCGTCTTACATCTATCGACCAGCGGACTCGAGATATCTTAATAAAGAAAATGTGCTCTCCGGCATTGTTCGAACCTGCGCCCCTCTTTGTCGGAGGAATGTCGACTACGGAATAGATGGGATACTCGGCGTTATTACAATTTATTATTTCAAGATTAAATCGCTGGTATTGACCTAACGCCACAATGGGACGCTGAATTAGACATTAGAATCTCTACAAACTCCGAAAAAGAAACATGGAATCATTTGACTATTAATTATTAACTAAATAGAAACATAACTTGAATGATCGAAGTCAAACCATTAGTTCAAGCCAAAACTCAAAGCCGAGCCAATAAAAGCCCCTTTACTGTTGACAAAAAAAGAAAAAGTAGAAAATCCTTGACGAAATTGTGCTGCTAGCATTTGCAAGAATTTGGGACCCACAAGATAAACTAGCCTTAAGGTGGTTTATCGTGGGATTAATATGACGATGAATTTATGATGGCAATGTTTTCGGTTAATATTTACCGTTGATATTTTTTAAATTTTCCACTTAAGAAAATATATATTAAGTACATGATACGAAGGTCGCTCCGAAAGTAATAACGCCTATCGATCCTATTAGTCCGTGCCGTCAAAGGTGGACGTTGGGAAAACAGCGGCCTGAACGTCGTAAATTCCGGCAACTTCCGTCCCGGACTTGGTACATTTCTTTAGACCGTTAATTTCTTCGTTTTTTATATTATGGTCACCAGGAACAGCCCGTTCAAGGAGGAGGTATTTTCTTTTTTAACGACGGTAATGTCTAATTTGGTGGCCTCAAGAATACGGACTGTTTGGATGTTAATCTCACACATGTTCTTGATTTGGTCGTTTTTAACCACCTTTTTCTGGTTTATGACATTATTATTATTATTATTATTATTATTATTATTAATAATATTAATAATATTATTATTAATAATATTATTATTATTATTATTATTATTTCTCCTTATTTTATGCCTAAATTTTCGAAGCGAGCGCTTGCCTTGATAATCGTGACGGCACACGTGACTCTGCCCGTAAGTACGTTCGGAAACATTTTGATGTCCACTTCAAAGAATCGGTGCTAAGCGCTTTATGTCTCATCGGCCGGCCATGTTCCATTCTTGTCGTTCCATTTTTACAGTCACTGACGAACCACGCGAACATTGGTTTGGCGCGTTCTCCATTTACCACCATCTTCTTCCCAGCATCCCTCACTTTTCTCCGGCGTTGTATTATCCATAATGACATTAGAGCGGGCACTGCTGGAGCTTCTGTCCGACTCAGTCGCCAGTTTCGCAAATATACTGAGTGATTGCTTTTGTGTCAACCATTGAACTGCGCTTTACGAAAAAGGATTCATCATTCGTTCTGATCAGTCGTGCCATTACGTAGTTCCCATAATCCTTTACATTTTCAGAAGGCTTTCATGTGTCTTTGTTCAAGAGAATAAAACAAATTCAATTCGATTGTTGCATATGCTTATTTATTTTTCATTTTGTTTGTCCACAGTTGGTTAGAATCGGAGCCTCGCTGCTGTATATTTCTCTCTCGCATTTTTGCGTACACCGTCAAACTCTGGATCTGCCTTGTGGCTGAGGTAGTTGCGGATAAACCAATGGGGCCAATATCCTCGGTTAGATCCAGGATCTCGAATACTGGTTTTCAAAGCCAAAAAATATCAGGCATTCCAAACTTGAAAAAAACAGACTGACACAATACATTCTTCCACTAAAATCTGGAATCGGCATAGTATGCTGGCCTCAGTACTAAGTTTATGAACGTAAGATAAAAAAAAAATTGAATGCTGTTTTTCACAAATCCCAAGAAGAGTGGCTCGGATTGAGGAATCGGAGAGCCGAGTTTGAATTCCAGTCAAATCCAGTACATTCACTTGTAATGTTAATACTCTTGGGAAAGGTATGAATCATCTTCTCCCCCACCAAATATGGGTAAATAGCAGGACAGACCGAGTTCTATAGCTTTGGATGGCAAATGGTCTACCGCAGAAAGAAATGGCAACCTACTGCGGGAAAAATTTGCCTCGTCAGTCATGTATCGAAAGATACATGATCGCCTAAATGTGTATCATGCATGGCACATAACTGACTGACTGACTGATAAAATCCAAAGAATCTGCAATATCATTTGTCTTGATCTGGCATCTCAGCATCCGTCACATTTCTATTTACGTAATTAAGCTTTTCCATAAATACTTTCATGCTAATTGTTCTAATGAACTTTCCTCTTAGGTAGATCGTCTTCATGAATTTGCAGTAATACAAGATTGGCTGTTAGGTCATATTATTTTTCTGTTAAATTTACTAAGTGTAAGCATTCTCTGCTAAGTGTATCTTCTCTTGCACTTTTAGTTTATTGTTCCTAGTTCCTCCGGCTTCTTATTTTCCGGTCAACTACGACGTTCAAAAATTTTAATACAAGATCATTCAGTATTTACATTAGTCGGACTCTTGTCCTCATCTTTGTCGCCATATTTGTCACAACGTTTCGGCCGTTGTACGCTCCGGCCTTCTTCAGGTGGTTGGAATTTCAAACCGAACCCTTTATTTCGATCACTGGGGTAGACTGGATGGATGTCAGTTATCAGTTATCTCCTGGTAAATACAATATGTATGGAACCAGTAATAAGGAGTGCCAGAGAACAGCAATGATAACAAAAAGTTGCAATATGAGATCTGGTAAAAACATGGAATGATAACAGCAAAATTGCAATATGAGTACTGGTAAAAAATGGTTGCTGGAAAATTAGGTTTATAATACTCAGAAATTCATACCCAGATGTCCTCAAGGACACATGGTACAGTGGATAAAGGCGTTGGTTAGATCCAGTGACAGACCCAAAAAGTGTGAGTTCAATACCCGGTTCAGGCAGTGGAGAACTTTCAGAGGGAAAATTAGCAGGAGATAACTGACATCCATCAAACATGGCTCGTGGAACTAGAACAGTCTACCCCAGTGATCGAAATAAAGGGTTCGGTTCGAAATTCCAACCACCTGAAGAAGGCCGGAGGGTACAACGGCCGAAACGTTGGGACAAATATGGCGACAAAGATGAGGACAATAGTCCGACTAATGTAAATACTGTACATAATACCTCATCTCAGAAATATAGACAGACAAGATCATTCATACACTATTTACATTATTCGGACGAGTGTCCTCATCTTTGTCGCCATATTTATTACAACGTTTCGGCCTTTGTACGCTCCGGCCTTCTTCAGGTGGTTGGAATGTCGAACTGCACACTGGGGCAGACTAAATATTGCAACAAAGATGAGTCCGAATAATATAAATAGTGTACATAATACCTCATCTCAGAAATATAGACAGAAACGTCAATCGTCATTCAAACTCTATTAATGCGCCCTCTCATTCCTCAACATTTCCTTTGTTTCTTCCCTGTCCAGTTACCCTTTGCATCTTGGTGTCTTTATCGCATTGCTTGGAGTAAAATACCCAATTCCTCAGTTTCTAGTCTTGACAGAGTTCAACACAGCTTACCCGGCCTTGTGGTTCGTGGATTGTTTTCCACGCTACAGTTTCTCTATTAATCATCTGAGAGATCCGTCTCTGCCTTCCATCAGCATGGCTGATGCTAATCTCCAGGAGAGTGGCTCCTTGTGTCTTTTCCGGCTATTATCCTCGGCTGACATGAAGTCGAAAAACTCTATTGTAACCATTTCTAGGTCAGCTGCTAAGAAAGTTGGTTCACTGTACCATGCTAGACAAGTTTTCTCTCCAGAATCTATCTTACATATCTATAATACTACCATTCCTCCATGCTTAGAATATTGCTGCCATATATGATCTGTTACTCCCACTATAATTCTAGAGATCCTTGATAAAATTCAATGAAGAATCAGCAATATTCTGGTCCTGATCTGGCCAATGGAAAGTTGGAAAATATTACACACCCCATGCACACGCACGAATGAGCGCGCGCACACACACAGACATACACACACACACACATACACACACAAATATATATATATATATATATATATATATATATATATATATATATATATATATGCAACTGTCAATAAATATCATGATCTAAATAAAAACATCTTTCAGTCTACAAATCGTTCGACTTAGTATTTGCCTATATATAAGGAAATTGTGCCCTGAAGATGACTATTTGAAATTGTCGAAAGTGCGTGGCATGTGTCTTTCATCTGACAATAACTCGAATATAAGGATCTTATTATTTGAAGAATTGATAGTAAGTTAATGCGTCATTAAGTTCTGTTTGCAAAGTGATTTCACCATTAATCATATTATCATTGCTATTTAATTCTTTGTATAAATTGTTTCTTCATGATATAAAATATAAGTTGCACACTCTATTATATATACGACATCAGATCCGCAGCACAATAATAACGAGAATCAAACATTACGTGGAAAACACACACACACACACACACACACACACACACACACACACACACACACACACACACACACACACATATATATATATATATATATATACTATTTTTGTTTTTAAAATTTTTATTTCTGTATATTGTAATTTGTTTTCATTTACCTGGCACTACCTGTACACTGTTTAATCAACCTGACTTACCAACATATTCTAGCAGAATTCATGTATTCATAGTACGAAAAGGTGTGTAAATTGGATTTTCTTGATTTGAAGTTACCGTCAGTTTTGGATGGCACTCGATTGAAGACAAGTTATGGACTGAATTAACAACAAATAATTTAAAACTTGTGTTCACACCACACTTGTCTACGCTTACTCAGCGATCCTGGAAAATGAGTAATTGATTTTATTCGAGTTGACCCCGTTGAATGCCGATTCTTTTATAATGCATAGATTACTGGCTACACCGGGAACAATGCCGTTATATGCTCTGTTCCCTCTAGACATTGAATCTTGTTTAGTTAGGATGAAAACAAGTCTCAGTCTAGAGAAGCGAAACTCCGTTACTGCAGTGAATAATATTCGACATGAAAGTAGTGAATGTAAACAGAGATCTATGAATTTCAAAACAATCGAATTGTAACATAGATACTTTGCTTGAATTCCTAAAAATCTCAGTGGTACATTTTTTTTAAAACTTATGGTAGTTACCGCCACTAATTTGCGATACCTAAGCGTTAAAATGAAGTTTTAAAAATGAAGAAGCTTCCTTGAAGTTTTTGCTGTAGCTTTCATTGATAGCTAAAGGATGAAATATACTATTTTCAGCAATCAAAATACTCTGGTGTATTTCAAACAGAAAGTATATTTTGATTGGAATCGAGTTTTTCATGGCTAAAATTGCAGATTAGTGCCGTTTTCAGTTGTTTTTCATCACAATGTAATTGACTTTATAAATAAATCTTCCAAAATAAAAAATCTTTTTTTGGATATTTATTTGAGGGATATTAGCTGATTTAAAGTATAATTATTCTGATATAAAAAAAAATATTATTTACTTTAAGTAAAAATAACACAGAATTTCATTTTAAAAACAAACAGCAGCTGTGTTTTTAAACGACAATAACCATGTTTATGCGCTTGACGAGTGACGAAAAAGTGATGACAGCTTTATTGTTGTTCTACTGAGACTTTATGCGTTAAGAATAATTTAAGAAAATGACGTCGGCGTCTTATTTTATATAGCTTTTAAGTACTCAGTAATCTTAAAAAATGCTGGAAAATATTCTCCGTAATATAATGTTTGGGATGTTGACTTTAAATTTACTATAGTTATTGCTCTTATTTTCTAATAATGTTTTTTATGGTCGCCCATACTTTCAAAATGGGCACATTTATACACTTTATTTATATATATTTAGTTATATATTTATAAAAAAAATTTTAAATTATTTTTAAAATCTTGGTATATTATAATTCGTATTCATTTTTCAATTTTTGATTAGTAAATATATGTAGTTTTCGCGTAATAGCAATATCACATAACGCAATTAAAGTAATGCAGAATTTTAAAATATTTGAAACTTTATAAAGTATTATAATTAAAATAATACATTGATGAGAGGGAATAAACTGGAAGGACCGATAACGGAGAAACCAAGTTTAGGATGGAAAATTGTAGAGATCCATGATCGCTCACGTCCTAACATGACACGGCACATTATATAATAATAAGACTATAAGACTGGATTTCTAAATATTTAATTCATCTTAAATTTATCATCGTAGGTATTTAATTATTACAATGTTTAGTTTTATAAATATCCAAGCAATGTGGCCATCTTTTTTATATGCCATGTCCCTCCAGCACGTGATAAATCACGACTTTGTAGCTTTTAGCAATTTTTGTATTTTAACTATCTCTCCTACTCGTTAGGTAATTTACTCGTTGTTTTCCTATGTCTCTCTTGCCTTCAATATGTTCTTTGAGTATCAAATTCTCCGAGACCTCTTTCCTCATTATGTGCCCTAGAAATTTCAAAGTGAGGATTAGTTTAGCCACCAGCTATATCAACTACTATTTATAGGGTGGAGATTTGCATATAAATACAACACACATCTCGTAGAGTTGCGTGGAATTGAGGGGCATATAATAATTACCGAGTGATTCGTTTTCTACGGCTTATCAAAAGACAGAAAAAATTTCTAGATTATGAGAATTATTATTTTTTATTTTTTTTTAGCATTTCACCCCAAGCAAGGCGGGAGTGCTTCTAGTACGCAAGAGGTTACAGTGAGTAGAGAACAAGAGTAAAGAGGCGTGTTTGGGGACAGGATAAAGAGAAGGCGGGGGAACAAGATCAAGTTATCAGATGTCGATTGACATTACACTTAAATATCTGAAGATTATAGTTATCAAGGAAATCAGTAAGAGGAAGGCAATTCCATAGACGGGAAGTATGGTAGAAGAAGCTGTTTGAGTAGAAGAGACGGTTACATGTAACCGTTTCCTCAGTGAAAGGGTGTGACCGAGATTCTAACTTAGTAGCTCGCTTAAATTCATGCTGTCTGGGAACCAGAGAAAGCAACTCTTTGGAACAGTTGCCGTGAAAATACTTATAGAAGAGACAGGGGAAAGCCACAGCACATCCGTGAGAAAGCGACTATAGATAAATGCCAGATCAGGACCTTTCACATTGCATATCCTCTCTGGATTTTGTCGAGGACCTCGAGATTTATCAGAGGATTGCATATAGGCCAAGCAAGCGCAACGAGGTGCTCTCGTGAAGTTGTGCATCAGCCATTCTGATGGAAGGCAGGTAGGGTTCTCTGTGGTTGGCAAATGAGAGCAGTTTCGTTTTGGAGGTATTGAAATTTATAAGCTATTTCCTGCCCCAGTCAACCACATGTTGGATGTCATTTTCGAGACCGGCGGACAGGTTAGTTGTAATACATGTTTAATGTAGTTTGAATGTAGCAATCCGACGTAGGAAGTAATTTGTTCAATGTAACAGCACCAATGTCTCGTAGCAGCTATTCAGGAATTCTTAAGGTCTTCCATATCAGAGGTTGGCAGTGGATATTTGGAGAGAGTAGGAAAACGTAGTTCTGCAGGTCTCCTCAGCTGACAGGTTAGCAGTGAATATTCCGACAAGAAAAGAAAAGAAAATGGCCGCCTTTATACACATCGCGTCGAATATTTCAAGTCTTCTGATTGGTTAACCTTCTATGGGTGAACTATAAAATGAGTCAGATCATTTTGGTTTGCTCACTAGTACTCTTGTACACAAAATAACCCAACATTAGTTTTGTCAACGATACCAGATTTACTATTGAGGCAGGAGTAATTAGTAGTATCATCTGCGTAGAGACCAACTTGGCTACTAATGACATCGGGAAGGTCGTTAATGAAGATCAGGAACGGTGTAAGACTCAAGATAGAGCCTTTTCAAGATAATAATGATATCCTTATACAAGTCTAAATCATTAACCCATAGCTGGGAGGAGAAGAGTTTGATTCGTACCTTTCCCAAGGGTAATTGTGCATAAATGAATATAATGGATACGACGGGAATTGGAACTCGGCTCTCCGATTAAAAATTCTGAATCATTATTCATTACACCACCAGCCCATCCAAGTTTACAGCAGCTGGTATTCCCTAGCGGTAACTCATCTAGATGCTGACTCGGTTCAAATTTGCTTAAATTCGATGATCGTACGTGAAATGATTTTTCAACATCATAAGGCCGTTTAGTTGCCACATAATAAGGAAAGGGAGATTCGAGAATTTGGCACTTAAAAGGCATATTATAGCTAAGTGGGACAGAAGGTAACAGCGAGGATCTTGTGTACGTGAATGGTAAAATAGTGGCAGTATGGAGACAAGTCCTGCTTAGAGCTACAAATGCTAAGAAGTAGTGGAGAGCTGTGATCGACCACCTCTTGAAGTAGCACTGCACTTACAAGAAAGATCATTCAAAGTATAGATTCTCTAGGAATCTCGGAATTTCCTGCCCATTAGAAAAATTGGCGCCCAATTGTCTTCCATCTCGCCTTGATCCATACTGTTTTAAATTTTGTTATATCGATATATATGAAAACCAGAAATACTAAAATTGTTGGTGAGATGGCGTACAAGAACAGGAAGAAAGAAAAAGTCTCCACAAAAATTCTGTAAAAATGTGTTCTTTTTTTTATTCATTTTCTTTTGTTCTATTTGTTTTTGTTTGATTTTTTTTTTCGCCGATGCCAAAATGGCGAATCCTAACTAGGTACTTCGTCAATTCTGACAAGTTAATTCGAACCTACAAAAATATAAAAGCAAAAAAAAATAATCAATAAAAACAGAAAGAACGGAAAAGAAACAATAATAATAAAATGAAAGAAACAAATTTGTAGAGTGAAACTGTTTTTCCCCTTTCATATTCGTCTTTCTTCTTGCATCTCTATTTGCACGAATTGTTTGACAAATATGGCGGTTGGACAAGCAATTTTCTATTCTGTCTTTCGTTTTGTTATTTTTTTTTTGTTTTCATTTACGTTGGAAGACAGCCGACTGTGCTTTTTTATTCTAACCCAGCGTAGATTCATGCTTGCCGGCTTCTAAAGAATAAAAAATGGTCACCAACGCTGTACGGTTACCATTAAGCGAACAGCTAATGGAGTTCTTGACATAATACGCGTCATGTCCTTTGGTCAGGCGATTTTGTTCTTGCACGACTCATTTATTCGCTGAGTGTGGGCGATCGTTTCTTACTAATGGAAGTAGTTAAAGCAGTCTACCGGGATTAATCACCGGCGTATAAGACGCACATTTCATGACCAGTGTCAGAAAAAACTATTACACGATGTTCAATGAGGTGCTATTATAAAGAACGGGCCGCTTAGCAAAGGATGAGACTCTGAAAAATAAACTTTTAAAACGTATCTTTTCAACCAGCGCTATCTTTGAATAAGGTTAGGGATATCTTAGAATTGTCTTTGAATTTGGCTGTCGCTGTCTTTATTGCTTCTGTTCAAAATGTCCATTTATTGTATAGTGAATGAATAATTTATTTATAGCAAAACTGTGAACTTTTGCATCAACCTCTCCCTGTGTCTTTTTATCTTTACCCCCCCCCTCTCTCTTTCTTTCCTTCTCACGCTCTATCTATCTGTTTGGAAAATAAAAAGAACATTCCCATCACTATAGATACACATGTATGAAAATCTACATATTCAGTTTTAAAATCCTTGATAATGGTTAATAGAATAGCCGAAAGCTAGGAGATTTAGAGCATTTTGACATATATTATAGCCAGAAAATGAAATGAAATAAATGTACGAATCCAAGAGAAAATGCATGAAAAAAAGCTTAATTGCAGTACCTTGGCAATTGTTTTAATGGAACTTGTATAAAAGATGGATTGCTGCTCAAATATACATCTCTCTCTCTCTCTCTCTCTCTATATATATATATATATATATATATATATATATATGTGTGTGTGTGTGTGTGTGTGTGTTTCTGTGTGTGTGTGTGTGTTCATTTGGCTAGCAAAGCAATGCATCCATAGAGAAGCAACACGTTATAAACCCACAAAAATTATTTGATAATATCATACGAAAGCCGAAAGCAGTCAGAAAACAGTAAAATCGATTCGTTGCGTGGGAAAATTAAAGTAATTTCATTGATCTTCCAGTAAATCTGTATAAATTAAAACTTCTACTAAATACACTTGATACACACACACACACACACACACACACACACACACACACACACACACATATATATATATATATATATATAGATAGATAGATAGATAGATTATACTAATAGTAATACACGGTTGAAAAAAAACTCGGGTGGCACAAATTGGTACACGAGGAAAAATTAGAAAAAAAAGAACTAGGAACATCAGAACAGGATGAAACAAATCGTCCAGTGACTTAAGTTTTTAGTCCCAGCTTGTAATGAAGCTAAAATGTGGAGTGCTCAATACGCTATATATATATATATATATATATATATATATATATATATATATATATATATATGCAGAAAATTATTTCTAAAGTGTGCTATATTTATGAGATAAAGTGCTCAATATCAGAGACAGAGCGTATGTAAATATAAATATAAAAGTGAACATTGAAGTCAGCAATCAGAGGCTAGACGCTATCGTCAGGCCGCCTGACGCAGTGACCTGACGATTACGTCTAGCATGAAACAGCCTGTCGCCTCTGTGTGTTAACTTCAATGTTCACTTTTATGTACATAAATAAATTTACTAGAATTTTCCTTTTCATAGTACAATGTTATTTTAGACATGCCTTTTTCCTAAATTATTAATTCAAAACATTTATTTTTACTGGTGTCGAATAATATTATTGATAGCCTCACGGTATTTTTTCGTAACTTTAAAACAGACATGCAAAACTTAGTTGTGTTCTATTTATGTCGATTTTTAGAATTTATTCACACCCAATAAAGATTGACTGGAGGCTATTATGCTACATCTAAAACATCAAACAGTTCTACTTGACTCCTGTAGTTTGAAACAGACTGGCACTGAAAGGATGAATATATTACCTTTACGACGAAAATGATTACTATTTCAGTCCAATTGTTTAATATTACGCTATTTAAGTGATCTTCGAACTTTTTCGCACATTTTCTTTACTTATCGTCGATACTGAAGCGAAACAATAAAGGTGAATATTTTCTACGAGTATATTCTTCTCTTGTTTGCTGCCTTGATCATCAACCCAGTAAAAGGATCAACGAAAATCTCCCTTATATATATATATATATATATATATATATATATATATATATATATATATATATAATAGTTTGACCAGAGAGTTCTGGCTAATAAGGAGAATCCTGCTTTGTCAATTGAGGTCGGGCTTTGTTTCCACAAGACAATTCAATGCCACACACTGCCAGGTTGATTAAAGAGAAGTTCAAACAGATGAAAGTTGTTGAGTTGCTGCCCCGAGTGACTATGGCCTATTCCGTTCAATGGCACACATCCTCTGCGAACAGCGATTCAACACTTTCAATGAATTAAAGGAAAGTGGTTTAAGGTTGTTTGATTCAAACCAGCGGACTAGTATCTAGGACAGATTCAGATGCTGGCTGATCGCTGGTAGAAGATTGTCGAGAAGGATGGACTTTATTTTGAAGAATAAATTTTGGTGTCGCTCCATAAAATTTTGTTGTTTTCTCTCCACTTACTCAGTGAATGAAGAGTTTCTGGCCAACCTATATATATATATATATATATATATATATATATATATATATATATATATATATATATATATATATAAAGTGAGAGAGAGAGAGAGACAGAAAGACAGACACTAGGCTATCGATGAAAGGCGAATTTTTACGTATTTATTTTATTATAAACACACCAGTAACGCAGAGAACTCAATCTAGTTTGGAGAGTCTTGCATTATCAGCAGCAATAGTGACACTTTACAAATTTGTGCATTTCTCTTCAAAGTGTTCGATCGAATTAATTATTTTTCAGGAGCTAATATCATCATCCACAGACAGATTGTTTTGCTGTTTTACAGCTCATCAATGTGGCTAGACATCCGATTGCTTCATACATATATGTATATATATATATATATATATATATATATATATATATATATATATATATATATATGTGTGTGTGTGTGTGTGACACATTAAACATTTTTAGTGAACACTCCTATTTCTGTAGATGCTCCGTTTATTTATTAAACAGTATATTTATTTGTTTTCATCTACCACACTCTCGGCATTACTAAGATTTTTCGAATATTCAGACCAGTAGACGAAAATAAATAGATATACTGTTTAATCAATAAACGCAGCGTCTACTCAAATATGAGTATCCACTAAAAATAACGTTTCATGTGATAGCAATCTGTAGAATTAATAAAAAATCCATTTTAATATATATATATATATATATATATATATATATATATATGTTCGTGTATGTGTTTACGTGTGTGTGTGTGTGTGTGTGTGTGTGTGTGTGTGTGTGTCGAAAATTTAGTAATTGCTTTGGTATAATAACAATCAACAAATACAGTAAATACATCATTTTGACAGACTCAACGCCAGTACTTACAGCACTAGAAACCCAAATAAAACAAAAAATCAGACCCACTAACTACTAAATTACTAAGTAGAATCAACCACCTCTCAAGACAAAACAAAATCATCGTACTATGCGGGAGACCAACAAAATTGGTGTACAGAGAAATGTAATGATATAGCTGATTGCGAAGCAAAGAAGACTTAGAAAATAATGCCGTAATCAAAATTTTGACATTCAACAATAAAAGGTTAGGAAGGAAATCTCCATGAATACTGAAAAGAGCAGTAACAGCTACCGGACCTGAGAAACCTATATTCCTGAAAAATCCAAGATTTTATAAAGTTCAACTGACAGTAGTACAAGGTGCTTGGTCAATGAATGCCGAATATTTCCTTTTAAGGAAACGGATAATATTACAATTAACTTTATAATTATTATGATATCTCTCCTTCTTGAGAATCGTTTTTTTCCTTTCAATTTTTGACTCTGCAAGTCTATGATCGCTTCGTATATTAACGTTGTTGGCGACAGTTACATGTTTAATTTTTTTTGGCTTTGTTAGAAATAAGGAAGTCAATTTACGACCATTTACGATCTGTTTGGTTTTAAAATAAAATTTAATTATAATTGATTTTTTATGCATGGCTCTGAGGTGAAGCAAAGCATAACACTTTAAAAATAATGCTCCCTCTACGTGATCAACTTGATGGCAATAAACGTCTGCGGTGACTGGCAGTCCATTTCAAATAGATCGTCGTGTATGACGCATTTTATATTCTTCCAGACACAAAGCAATGATTTCTGTGAATGAAGTCCATGTTTTTTTAGTGTTAGCATCGGTTTCTCCTTTTGGGATATTCACTGTCTTTTTCATCATTTGATAACATTCAAATTCATTCTCATCACCTGGAATAATGCGCTGCAAAATGAAAGGTTGTCAATCCTGGTTAAAAGACTGCTACAGATAGAGGATGTTGTTTTGGGTTCTCAATTGAAGGCCCATAAGGAAAACAATTTCTATCTTTTCACGTTTTCCGAATTAAATACCAAAATGCACTATAACCGACTGTCTGATAGGGGAGATAACAAAGTAAATCTAGACTCAGCTTCCTGGCATTCAACCTTGTTTGGTGACTCATAATTCATAGTGGTGTAATAAATAATTCTGTCCTAATATTCATATTGATATATGTGAAAAAGAAAGAAAGAAAGAACAGCCGTGAAGACATCAATAGAAAGGGATGGGAAGAGCGAAAATTTGAGGTGGTAGGAGCAAAAAAGAGAAAAAGGCAAAATATCATAAATGTCGAATGTAAAAATTTAGAAGAAATGAAAAGTTGCTTGAGAAATTAAGATAAAATGTAAAATAAAAAGATGAAAGAAATATAAGCGAAAAGTTTGAGAAATGTGGTCGTAAAAATATACAAGTGTGCGAAAGAAAGAAAGAAAGAAAGAAAGAAGATGAAAATGGGAAAAGCATGAAAATGATAAGATAAAGAAAAATGGTGGAAAAGAAAGAAAAATGATGCTGAATGAAGAAAGAAAGAAAGAAAGGTAGAAAGAAAGAAAGAAATAGATAAAAAAGAAAAAAAACGAAAAAGAATGAAAAAAGATAAAAGAAAGAAAAATGATTGAGAATATAGAAAATAAATGGAAGAAAAATTCGGAAAAGGGAAAAGCGAAAAACGAATGAAAAAGGATAAAACAAAGAAAGAAATTCTTGAAAAATGTCGCAACTAGGAAAATGATGGAAATAGGAAAAGAAAAAAGAAAGAAAAGGATAAACGAAGAACAATTATGAAGAATGTAGATAAGAAAAGCAAGAAAAAAAAGAAAGAAAAAGATGAAAAGAAAAAACGAAAAAGGAATGAAAAAGAATAAAAAAGAAAGAAAAATGATAGAAAAAAGAAAAAGAAAGAAAAAGGATGGGAATAAAATAAAAGAAAGAAAGAAAAATAATGGCAATAGGAAAAAGAAAGAAAAGGCTAACAGAAAATTGATGGGAAAAGAAAGAAGGAAGAATTATGGAAATGTAGAAATGAAAGAAAGGCGATGTGCATTTACATCAATAAAATATTTAATCTAATTTTGTCAACAATGCCAGGAAAGGAAAGTTACATTTATGCGCGTGGAAATAGAAGCTAACATTTCTGTTTCCTCTTCTGAACTAAAAATAATACAGAAATATACATTTGGGACGCAGTGAAAGCCTTTTGCAAAGTTTACAATAGCACACTTCAAAGCCACTACTTCGAAGTGATTCAGAGAACAAAGGTTGCTGCCAAGAACGGTTACCAGAGTTTCAAATCTGTCATCCGTAACTGTCGGAGTGTACATGCTCAATAAGCAAACAACCATTACTTCATAGATATAGAGGCTTTGTGAATAACCAACAAATAAAGAAAATAAAAGATTTTGATTTTAGGCAAAAACAAGTACAATAGGTTCTAATGTATTTTTATCTTCCTTCGACCGCAGGATTGAGTAAGATCATTTTGAGCTGGTATCGAGATTAATGTGTTTTATCACAATGTCAAAATATGAAATCTGTCTATCCACTTGACACGATACATAATTCAATGTCGCATTTTATATGTGATCGCCCTCAAATTGCTTCGTAATTAGAGTTTGTTATACACAATCGACAAGCGTCAACAATAGATTTTAGCGAAGTTATTGCAGCCTATGTGTAAAAATAACGTAATTTAAAAAAACAATCATTTAAGGATTACATTTGTTTATAGGTATGTTAACCTTGTAAATCCCCAGTTGAGTACACCGCCACATTAGGGATTGCAGGTGTGGTTTCCGTAGTAAATATGTCAATGTGTTTCTTCATAACCTCTATATTAAAGTTTTCGCCAGAAGTGTAGAAATACGAGCATGGGCTGAAACATTCATAGGTTTACTATGAAGGGGTGGTGCTAGAGCTGTGAAACATTGCAAGCTTTAATTTCAAATCTTCTTATTAATACCTGCTTTGTTTCTTTCTAGGTAAACTGAGATCTGACTGTTCAAAGAAGACTGTTCATCCTGTTGGTCAAAAAAGTCATCAACAGTTGATATGACGTTATCATCACTGCGATAATGCTCCATCATTGCGACAGTACTTCCTTGCCAAGAGTTTTTTCATGTTGGGGAACAGATGATAGTCAAATCGGGAGAATAGAGACAATTTTCAGCCAGGTCAAAACAACGATCATGTGCACAAGCCATTGAAACCAAGCACTTGTATACTGGAGCATTGTACTTTCCTAGGCTTCCCTGGATGTTTTGTCTTGGTAACCTTTTGTAATTGCGTCAGCAAATTGGTGTAGTACTCTCCATCGATGGCGAGGCCTTTTTGAAAATAGTCAATAAATACAATGCAGTTTGCATCCAAAAACCTGTGGGAATCACCTTCCGCGCAGATGAAACGACCATGAGATGCTTTGGAACAAGTAAAGAGTGGGGCTTCCACTACATGCATAATATCTTTGTCTCCGAATCCAAATGATAAACCCAACAATCACCTAAGAAACGTCCGAGGAAACCAGGTGGATCTATCTTAATGTTATGTTTTCCCGTGAGGTGATCAGACTGGTGTGCTTTTGATCAAGTCTCAGAAGACGTGACACATACCGAGAAGAAACCTTAGTCATGCCAAGTTCATTGTGCAGAATATTCTCAATTCCCTCACGGGATATGCTGATAGTATTCGCTATTTGATTTATATTTAATCGCCTGTCCTCCATCACCATGCGGTGAAAACAATGTTTTGCTCGCTGGGAGTCGTCCTGTTCTTGGGTCAACTTCATGACTATCCCATCCCCTCCTAATTTCAACTGCCCACTTTTGCACTGTTGATATAGCTGGAATATCATTCCCTAATGTAGCAACCACGTCAGCATGAATGTTCTTGAGGACTAAACATTTTTCTGCAGGTACTTGATACCGCCACAATGCCAAATTTTATCCATTTTCAAGAGAAGTCGCTACTACTTACATTTGAAGTCATCTTTGAGCAGTCAGATGTCAGTTTACCTGAAAATAAACAATGAAGTTATTAATAAGAATTGACATTAATACATGCAAGATTTCACAACTCTAGCATTAGTTTCTTCTTAATTAGCCTATGAAGTTTTCAGACCAGGCTCGTAGATAGAAGATCTTTGTGCCAAAATTTTGGAATTTTCCAAACCAAATTTTGTCAAAACAGAAGCAGGAACCTTGAAATCGTAATTCAAAAAATGAACTTTCACTCACCATTTGGCCGCTGTCAAGGGATAACTAGACAGAATCTCCCCACCCCCGAGATTTACAGCCTCAATGATCAGATGCGAATACTAGCATCAGATAAGGATGACAGTTAACAGCCAGATTTTCAGAATTGTATAAAAATTCTATAATAGTTATCAATTATCTATTTTCAAGTGAAGTCGATACTAGTTACTTTTGAAGTTTTCTTTGAAAATCAGATATCAGTCTATCTGGAAATAATTCAGTTATTAGTAAGTAGAGGTGAAATTAATGCATGCAAGATTTCACAGCTCTAACATCACTCCATCATAGTGAACCTATGAACTTTTCATTCCACCATCGTATGTCTTATTGGAGACTTTTAAACTGCCTATGCGAGTCAGCATTGCTATTCAAATAATATAGGTTTGTATGACTGCGAACGATATTGTCAGGATATTTTCAAACGGTGAGTCGTGTTTCTCTCGTGTGTACAAAAGGAAAGTCCTTCCGCTAATTTGATTATTTATTAGGGCTTTTATGATATATTTCAATTCTTTCTTCTTCGGGTGACGCTTTTTGAATAATGAACAGCTTTTCTTTTTACTGCCATTTTCATTTTTCCCGCAATTTATTTCTTTGTAATAATCCTACTTTTTTTCATTTATCTAATGTTTTCCTTGTAATACGTTTCCTTTTTACACCCCTTTATAGTTGTCCTATGGACGTTTCAGCCCGCCCTCATAAAATGTCTTTCTGAAATAAATTCATTACATTTTCTCTACTAATCAACGTTGAATAGACATTTTGGGTAGAACGCAGGAAATGAACACTTCACTATTTCTTGGTCTGTATCAGCTGTTGTCAATATACCTGGCTCGGGGTACTTTGATGACATCTCGGAAATCCGTCGTGTACGTCATGGTCCTTCACCTGTGGTGGCATCCTACCGGTTTTTCACCGGTTCGCGTGGACAGATTTTTAAAATTATAAAAGCTTAGCGAACCGGTTGTTGGATTATCCAGAAATTATCTTATATATTAATAGCCGATATATAATAGCTAAAAATATAATTAATACCATTGCTGTAAGTTCTGTGGAAGCTGAAAGTGTGTTTTCTGTGACGAACATGATTTATTCTGATGAAAGATATCGTCTTGAATATAAAAATGCGGCATTTCGTCTAGTTATACATTTGATAGGTCTTTCATTGGATCTTTGGGATTGCAGCGATTCAGTTAGAATGTGGCTAAGAAACCATAACACAGCTGATGAGTCAAAAAGCATCATACTTCTGAACAGAAATATGATAAGAACATAATTTCAATAATTTCTGGAAATATGTTAATAAGTAATATTTTTTATTAAATTAACAAAATTGTTTAATTCTTTTTGTTACTATATAAAGTGATTTGTTTCCATTCTCAGATTGAGAAAATAAGCCGAATAGGTTCCTAAATATTATCCGCTTTTATAGAACTGGTTCCTGGAAATTTGGGATGCAATTATTGTCCTTAGTCCAATCACCTTTGCTTCTGTTTCTTTTCATGAATCTCATCCAAAGTGTCAAACCGGCTTTGCCTGGCGAGTTCCTTCAAACTGCAGTCATCCATTTTGCTGGTTCGACCTTATGTTGATCGCCTTTGATATGCTTCAGCACGGAACTGTCGAACAACAACCTTTTTTCAGCGATATATTTTGCAGTCTTCTTCTTCTCATTATGAAATGTCTTATGGATAAACGTTATATGAGAAGTCTATCCATAATTACAAAACTAGATTTCTTTCGGAAATAAATCGTATAAACCCATTACTTCTTCTGGTAAACACGTTTGAAGAGATATCTTGGATAGAATGCAACGGAAAAGTAGATATCCTGAACGTTGCAAAGAAATCATTTATATATCAAACATAACACTTTTTTATCTATCAGTCTCTGATTCTCTTTCTGTATCACTTTGTTTACATTCCTCCGATGAAAGATTAGTATTGGAAATTATAGAATTTTTTGCGTTAAAAGAACATTCTTTGGAAAATTCTTGCAAAAGTCAAATAACTATCGGATTTTAATGAAATTTTCAAGAATTATTCATAAATTAATTATTTTTTGATTATTTTTTTTTTAAATCTTGGTAAAAATTTATTTTACATCTGTTACCCCCACTGACTTAATTTTATGATATATCGGGAAATTAAAATTTCGGTCTCTTCATATTTATATTAGTTAAAACAGGACTCTTTGGAGAAATCATCAATTTGTTTTTGTTTGTTTTTTTTCATACAGATGCACCATTTACCGAAAATCTTTACTTAACCGTAAAAACAATCTCAATAAAACTATGATATTATTTAATTAGAAAAAAGTTTTAATTACTTTTATAAATAATACATATTAAGGGCATTATTGTTTTAAGAAAAAGTAGTTTTCGATAAATAATGAATTTTTACAGGAATTTTCATTTTGATTAGAAAAAATTATTAAGTTTTAAAACTTTTAAGATTCTGTATTAATTTCAGCATTAAGGTTTAAAATGAACATAAAAACAAAGCTATAGGATATGTAGAAATTGGAGAGATGATTGTTAAATTTCCCATAATGATATGTGGTTCTGATGAAAGAAATCCACGTATAATTAAGTTGAATTCCCCGCTACTCATTAAACAAGATGGCTAACCTTATATTTCTAAGGTTTTTAGTTCTATCAGGACCCATTTGAATTAATTAAAAAACATAACATGTAATATAACATCATACTTATAATTGCAGAAAACGTCAAAGAGAATTTCTCATGATAAAAAATAAACAAATTCTTAAGCGCAGTAACTATTAGGTTGGTGCAAAAATAATGTCGTTTTCTCACATGAATTTGAACGTCAAAAAACGACATTATTTTTGCACCAACCTAATACGAACACTTCCATAATGTATTGTCCGTGTCCGTGAATTAAAAATATATGTACGTATCAGAAACTTACATCCCATTTGCAATATCACAACCAAAATCCTAGAAAATATCTAATTGGTTAGCTGAAAGCGAACGAAGAGCCATGAATACAATTTTACATGTATTGTGTTTGACTAAGAAAGCTCTTGTTCGCACATAAGAAAACAATAAAATCTTAAAAGGAAAACACTCTAAACATCTTTATATGTATTAGAGAGCGATTGTTTTCCAATTATACAACTATATATATTTGTAGGGGTGTATGGGTGCCACTGCCTGTCTGTGTGCTTAACAGAGTGCGATGGATAAATTATCGTCTAAATTACACAAAAATGAAAACAACACTGACATCTCACTTTAACTGATACATTTACCCAAATTACACAAAAATATCTTGGAATACTAAAGAGTAAATTTATTTAATTAAATCACCATTGGCTTCAACCACAGTCTACAGATGACTTCAAAATCTCCTGTAACTCTTCTGGGCGCTTTCCTTGTTTAAGTTTATGAATGCTGCCATAATCTTTGCCTTCAGTTCATTTGTGGTGTGAGAAGGAATTTTGTTGGTCTCTTGTTCAACTGCGTACCATACATAACAATCCAAAGGGTTGCAGTCTAGAGAGATGTAAGGGGCGATATGGTCGCAGAAATTGTCTGAAAGCCATGACTGGGTTCACCTGTTTGTATTTCATGGTGCGGGGTTAGGTTGCGAGGCATAGATTCTTCCAGCAGCCACCCTCTTGCCTCAGGGCAGCACTACTTCCTCGAGGTACTTGATGTAGGTCTCCCCGTTGAGTCTGAGGCCCCCACCAACAAATTCAGGAGATCTTTCTTATCCGAACGATCAGCGTGAGTTTTCCGAGCTGCCGTAGCATCGTAATCATCCATTCAACTCTCTCCGAATCTTCTGTACTGTCCTCAGATTGACACCCAAACACTGTAAGGTGTTTGTATTGATACTTCCGGTGCGAATGCCAAGCATTACATCATGCCGTTTTCAAGTTTATGGAGGCGTGAATTGCGTCATTACGGTCTTTTTCTCACAGACGGTGCCCAACTGATCCTACTACACTGTGCTGTTTACAAAATCAAAAACAAACATCGCGCATGTGAGAAATTAAAAATATAAAATGGTAACACTTTATCCATCGTACCCTATATATATATATATATATATATATATATATATATATATATATATATATATATATATATATATATTGCACCTTTGGGCAGCAATCCCACTTTTATACAATGTATGTCTGCATCTGTGTGCATCCAAATTTCTTTGTTTAACGCGTCTATGCTCTTATATATATATATATATATATATATATATATATATATACACGTATATATATATATATATATATATATATATATATATATATATAGAGAGAGAGAGAGAGAGAGAGAGATTCATCTTTAAGTTCGAATAATAAATTTAGCAGACAATGGAGAATACACTAGTGTTGAAATAGCAGCCGCCAGGCAAATATTTGTATTCTGTAGACAGCAAAGAGAAAAAGTTGCTAATGAGTTTAAAGATAGAATTGTTTGAAAACTTATGCTTCTGTTTTTGGTAAGCAATCAGTTCCTTGTGAACTGTATATTTTCTATATAAAATATAGTCAGAATTTTCTTTTATAAAAATCGAAGGTATGCTGCCAACGATATTAGGACCCAGATGTATTACGCCATCATGTAAAATATTAATCCTTACTTTATAAGTGCACGTATATTATTATAAGATCTTTATTATAACTGTGGTCTGAAAGTATTCCTAGAATTATGGCCATATCACGTTTAAACACCAATTCTTGTACGATCACCATAATTAACCAACTTTGAATCTCGTCAGTACCTGGATGGGTGACCACTTGGGAATTTTAGGGGATTTAAGCTTGGATGTGCAGGTGGTGTAATGGATAATGGCTCGGAATTGTTAATCGGGGAGCTGAGTTCCTATTTCATTTGGGTTCGTTATATTCACTTACTCGCAAATACTCTTGGGAAAGGTATGAATCCACCTCGTCGACCCCCAGCTATGGATTAATTAGTAAGACTTGTATTATTATCTAAAAAAACGTTTCTGGCTTTAAATACCGTACAAAGGGTTGATAAGGCGTATAAAAGGAATCAATGAATGAAACTATTCCTCACCCTAAATCCTGTACACTGAAAATCCCTTTTCCTGATTTTCTATAGTTTAAGCTAGTTTTTGCTATTGTTCACACAATGTCGAAGAGGCACTCAAGGTAGAGAGTTACTGGATGTATTTTTTGTATGGACGCAAGAGAATGAGGTGAGAGGTGCAGATTATGAAGGTATGTAAGATAGATGAGCGGCTTTAGGAAGAAGATCTCCGAATGGAACATGCACTGGAATTCAAAAAGAATGAGGATAGTTCGCCTATGAGTTCGTGACACGGCGGTTCTTCGGTGTAAATGTCTGAACTGATAGAACTAAGTAATGTATCAAGTCAGAATGTTTCCATCTCAAAAGCGACGTGTAGCGAGAAACTTGCGTCATTTTTCTGCGTGAAAGGAGTTGTAGACTGGAGACTAATTCATTAGCTACAAGACCGTATAAAGGCTAGAAAGACAAGATTGATCAACTCCACCCCGATATGTCAGCAACACTGAATATATTTTTCTCTAGTGATCTGCCTCTTGTAAATATAAAGCCCGATAGAAGGAGTCAGGTATTTTCTGTGAAGATACAAGCAGCCGAGCATTTTCCAGCATCTTTAACGATGGATCGTGTATATGATCCCTCTAGCTATGGGTTAATTAGTAAGAATTGTATCACTAAACCATTATTATCTCTCCAAGACATTCTTACAATCTAAAAATATTTTCTGGCTTTAAATAACTTGCAAAGTGTTGATAAGCCGTAGAAAATGAATCAATCAATCAAGTAACGCTTGCTTTCTGGCCACTGAAATCAGCATTCTTTTTAATTTACATTGTATTTGTATCTTAATCTATGTGCCATGTCCATTCTTGACATGAGCTACAACTTCCCATCATTTGTGGCTCTAAGAAATATATGTCCCTTTACAATCTCCCCATGTATCTACTCTGCCACACATTTACACAAACTTATTAGGTAAGTTACTCGTTTCTTTTTGATTCGCTTGTCTTCAATATGTCCTGTGAGTGTCAAATTCTACAAAAATCAGACTGATTTGGATTGGTTTGTTTTGTTTTACGGTATATCAACCTCAAAGAGTTATTTAATGCCGATAAGATTTTTATTGCTGGCAATTGTTTTCAAAAATGTATTGTTGGTATTTTTTTTTCAAAAAATGTATTACTGGTAATATTTTTTTCAAAAAATGTATTTCTGGTAATAAATTTTCAAAAAAATATTGTTGCTATTAAAGCCTATTTTTATACTTTCATAGTGTTTTGACCCCTTTTGGGGGGTTAACTATTTACCCGTAGCTGGGACCTTTACAGGTGCTACCACCCCGGTTCAAGGTGGACCTGGGAACACTATCAATTAAGTGGTGGTGACACGCTCCTGAAAACCTTCTGTTCAAAAGCCTTGCTATCGGATGTAGTTTATCGTCTTACCCAGGACGCGGATGTAGTTTATCGTCATACAAAGGACGGCCAAACATCGGAGCAAAAATGGAAATACGTAGGTTCTTTCCTTGGAGATGATTTTTTTTTTCACAGAGCAATGAAGAAACGAATCCACTCCACCAAAAATTAAAATTTTAGACATCAAGTATTTATTGAAATACTTCATATACAAATGTGCATGCATCGGGCGTTTGCCCTAGATTAACATTAACACGCTAATGTCGGAGACCATTTGCTAGTGTCGGGAATATAACGTGATTTATGTGAAAACATACAACAACACCGTCACCTAGCTCTCCCCACCAGACCGACTAATAAGTACCCACCTTAGGTCTCCATTCTCGTTCGGTGGGTATCAAAAAAAAAAAAGTCAGGCAGGCTCACAAGGGAACGAAATCTGAAAGGAAACGCCACACCGAGAAATGAGTAGTCTAACTCTATTTCTAATATATTAGGAGTTTTATACGCGCCTTTTCTTATTCGAGTCTTTGGCAGGGTATGTGACACGTGACACAAGCTCTGACGTGTCAATCTAATGATTTCTTTTTCGCATATACTTTCACACCTATATCTTACTATTGTTTTGCTTGAGTTAAATGATTAAAAATATGCCCCGTACATATTCATTCCGAAACTACAAATTAGAAAGAAGGCTTTAACCTGCACCAGTGTTTCTCTATCGGTGTTCCCCGGAACCCTAAGATCCACAAGAGGTTGCAATGGGATTTCATGGAAAAAATTAATAAATACGCTAATGCATTTTTGCGTAATTTCTGTTTAATTTTATATTGACGTAATTTGACGGATTATTGTTGTAGAATCCGTGGTTATTATAATAAATGCTTCAACTTATATTATTTCAAATTATAATAATCATAGTGAATGTATTTAGTGATGCCTATAGGGCGGCAGTATAAAATCGTCTTCAATTACTGGATAGGAACTGTACGTGGCGGATTCGTGCATCATTGAGTGACTCACTCGAGTACAGGACGCATGGATGGTGTCCATATATTATGTTTAAGACGTGAACTACAATAAAAATATAAAAGACGTAGATATTAATATGGTATATAATACTTTTTATGCACGGGTTCCCTGAGACAAGAAAACAATATCAGGAGTTCCACGAGTGTAAAAAGGCTGAGAAACGCTAACCGTCACTATGAGCAGGGTTTTTAAAATAAATGTCCATATCCGGATAATGGCCCAATGATATTTATTTTATTCTTTAATTCCAGCCATAAAGCTAAGCGAGTTTGAAACCTATGGTTTATTGGACCATTCTAGCAAGAAATGTTTACCAATCAACTTGCAAAAAAAAGAAAAAGAAAAAAAAGGTTTGCCAAACAGGTTAACACGTTTTTCACAGAAAATTGTTCAACGTGAATTAAAAAAGAAATTTAAGAAGCATATCTTCAATATATATGCCAGGGAAGGGGATAGATATAAGTTGCTAAAGAATAGCCAAAGTAAACACAAGAGTCAGATACCGAATTTCATAAAAAGAAGTCTGTCTGCTTTCTAGTATGAGCTTCAAACCTGAATCGAATATAATTTCAATAACGAGATGTTGTCATATGAGCAGTAGCGGGCAGAAGTGGGGGCAGAGTGTGCAACGGCTCCAGCGCATCCGTCTGAGGAAGGGCATCAAATCAAAGAGTAAAATAAAAATTTATATTTTGACATTTGAAATTGTCCTTGTTAACCCTGCACAGTGGGCTTAAATGGGGGTCAAGCGGACATATGACAATAACCTACTTCAGGTGCTTAAGTACATTTTAGACAAATTCTAGGGTGTGGTATGCAAAAAAATTGATTTTCAAGAACTGAGATATGATTTTTTATGAGTTTTTGGCTCAAAAATCCAAGTTGGGGCCAAAAGATAGAAGGGTAGAAATTTTGCGGAAATCCGACATTTACGAACGAACTTCAAACAGGCATATCTTGAGAAACATTTGGAGTTAGAAGACAAATTAGATCATTTTTTTTTACACTACAGACAATGAGCGTTTCAAATATTCAAATTTAAAAATGAACATTAAATCATATACAGCTACAACTTATCACAAAGATTACTGAAAAAAAGTTAATAGTTATTCATCTGTGAGGAAGCACAACAAAGATTCATAATGACTGTTACAACCATACATAGCAGCCTTCAACTCCTCACAGCTGCAAATGGTGTGCCCTGTCCCTTTGCAAGACAAGCGTTCCATGGTCTTAAAAGGGCTTAAAAAAGGGTAGAAATCAATTATACCAAGAGCATGGTGCAGTTTTATGGTGTTCTGATGCCAGATTTGGATTCAGCACCCCAAAAAACATGGGAAAAGTGGGCTGGATCATGAAATTTGTGTGAGAATTACATAAATTATCCGGATTTTGGATTCAAAGGGAATTGAAGGTTGTCCCAAATTTTTTCAATATAAAAGAATTAAAATGGTTCCCCAGAGTGAATTTTTTCACCCAAATGGATTATGATAGCCCTACATGTCTAGATTCTTATATCTGAAGCATGAAAAATTTCATCTCGGGGCTTTTCTGCAATTTTTCATCACAATTTATCAGCGGTGTCCAATTTTGGGGCTTTTTTGATGGAGAAAATGCCCATTTTTACAGTAAATTTTGTGGAAAACTCATAAAAATATGTCAAAAACCTGTCCATATACCCAATTTTTTTATATTGAATCAAATTTTGGGCAGTTGGCCTTATCTTAGGGGCTTATGGGACATATTTAGAAAAAAACTTATGTTTCCAGGATGTATCGAAAACTTGAAATTCACGAGCTTCAAATGGGCATATCTTGAGAATTAATTGGAGTTAGAGGACAAATAAGACCATTTTTTGATACTACAGAAACTGAAGTTTTCATTTTTTCATGTCCTAAAGTCATTTGAGGAAGTTGTCAAAATTCGATATGTCCACTTGGGAACCCACTGTGCCCTGTTAACTTCGTTGCACAAGCGCCCTACAGTATCACAGGCTGGTGTGATATGGATCCGTGTTTTGATGAGTGAGACCGGATTAGCACCCCCCCTCCCCACTTGAGTCTTAGGGGCACACAATGAAGGAATTGGCCACAGGCATCACCAAACCTCTACACGTCACTACATATGAGGCATTGATTTGTCGTACCTCTTTATGTACCGGGATCACCCTAAGAGATATAAGGAATTGCGTTTTTCAGGAGGTTGACCTGGAAGGTGACTCCTAGAAACCAGGTGCTGAAACGCACATCAAATGCAGTCAGTTGCTGTCCCCCGTCCTGCGCCAAAGAGGCGAACAGGCCAGGCAACCGAATTACAGAAAGTTATACAAAGGACCTTCTCGAGAAGGAAGAACTAGAATTTGTCCCATCCTTGCGAGAAGATCAATGTTCAAAGAAAGTCCCCGAAATTCACACCGATATTAACCGACAAATGATAGAAGCGAAAACCAATGATTTTACGCGTGAGAAATCTAGGCTCAACTCTTTGAGTATTTACGATGATAACGCTACATTTCACACAAAAGAAAACTATATTTGATCAACAACGGTAAAATTCTGAAACTGAAACGGTCCATGTTTACTTGTTCCGGCAATATCACCGTATGATACTAAGAGTAACATTAAGTTTTATATCATCTCAGATATACGAGTGCCTCTTTATTCTCTGATCCCGTTGTAAATGCGATTCTAGAATACACCTTCTCAGATCGGCTTATCGAACTAAAAGGTTTTGCATATTGTTAGGGCAGATGCCATTATCAGTAAAGTACTTTATTTTCTTAATGGTGTTATATTCAAAATGCTTTTGCCATTAGATGATATGGCATTGCTAAATTGATACAGCCGTGAAGGCATCAACAGAAAGGGATGGAAAGAGCGAAAATTTGAGGTGGTAGGAGGAAAAAAGAGGAAAAGGTAAAATATCGTAAATGGCGAATGTAAAAACTTAGAAGAAATGAAAAGTTGCTTGAGAAATTAAGATAAAATGGGAAATAAAAAAGATGAAGAAAGGAATCGAAAGCGAAATGTTGTAGAAATGTTGACGTAAGAGATATACAAGTGTGCAAAAGAAAGAAAGAAAGAAAAATGGAAAAGGGCAAAAACGTAAAAAGAATGAAAAAGTATAGAAGAAAGAACGAAAAATAATAGAAAAAAGAAAGAAAAAGTGTGGAAATAGAAAGAAAGAAAGAAAGAAAGAAAAGGATGGACATGGGAAAAAGAAAAAAGAAAGAATAAGGATAAAAGCTAGAAAAATGATAGAAAAAAAGAAAGAAAAAATGGAATGAGAACGAAAGAAAGAAAGAAAGAAAGATAGATAGATAGGTAGAAATGAAGAAAAATAGAAGGAAAGTAAGAAAGATAGAAAGGACGAAATATAGAAACAATGAAAAAGATGACATAGGAAAAAGAAACAAAGAAAAATTATGGAAAGAAAGAAAGAAAGATGGAAATAGGAAACAGAAAGAAAAAAGATGGAAGAAAGAAAGTTAGAAAGAAATAAAGAAAAAAGAAAAACGATTGAAAAAAGGGGAAAAAGAAAGACAGTTTGCAAGAAAAAAACAAATTGTTTTATATGGGTTAGTAACCGTTCTGTGGTTTATTTAACATATTTTGAGGATTGTAAGAATAATTCTTTTTGTTTACGAGTGAATATTTCATTAACAGTTTTTGGGCTATAACAAAGATTTTTCCAAATACAAGTCCAACTATTTAACCCATTGCTGGGAGGGAAATATGAATTAATAACTTTCTCAAGGCTATTTCCGCGTAAGTGATTATAACGAACTCGACTGGAATTCGAACACACCTCTCCGCGGTCTACTTCATTACACCATATGCACATCCAAAGAAGGAAGAAAAGAAAGAGAGAAAGAGACACAAAGAAAAACTGAAAATTTAACAGAAACAGATAAAAAGATATGAACGAGAGAGAAGAGAAAAAAAATAAGAAACAAAGAAATGAACTCATAAACAAAAGAGAATGAAAGAAAAACATAGAAATGGAAAGGAAAAATAATGCTAAACATGGGGGAAAAGAGGACGAAATCAAGGTAAAATGAATGAGGAAAATAAGGAAAAAAGAGGAAAATAAGGGAAAAAAAGAAAGGAAAAAAAACATGGGAAATAGAAAGAGGAAAACATGTGAAAAGAGAAATAAGAAAAAAAGGAAAAAATAAAGAGGAAAACAAGGGGGAAAATAAAGAGGAAAACAAGGGCAAAAGAAAGAGGAAATCGAGGCAAAAAGAAAGAGAAAAATAACGAAAAAAGAGAAGAATAAGGGGAAACGAAAGCGGAAAACAAGTGGAAAGAAAGAGGGAAATTAAGGGAAAATGAAAGAGGAAAAGAATCGAAAAAAAGAAAGAGGAAAACAAGCGAAATAAGAAAGAAGAAAATAAGAGAAAAGAGGAAAACAAGGAAAAAACTCAGTGGAAAACTATGGAGAAAAAATAGAAAAAGGGAAAAAAGAAATAGGAAAATACGGAATAAAGAAAGGGTAAAACAATGGAAAAAAGAAAGCGGGAAACAAAGGAAAAGAAACAGGAAAATAAGAGAAAAATAGGAAGGGATAACAAGGTTAAAAAATAGAAAAAAAGAGAAAAGACAAGGTAAAGACAAAAGGTGAAAACAATGGGAAAAATGAGAAAAACAAGGAGAAGAAAAGAAAGAAGGAAACTAGCTAAAAAAAGATAGAGGAAAACAAGTGAAAAAGAAAGAATATAAGAATAAAGAAAGAGGAAAAAAGCAAACGGTAAACAATGGATAAAAGAAAGAAGAAAATAAGGAAAATAGAGGAAAACAAGGGTAAACAAAAAAGGAAGAGGAAAATACGACTTATCAATCCAGAAAATATTTTTAAATTCTAAGAATTTTTTTTTAGATAATAATGATTTAGTGATAGACGTCTTATTAATTAACCCATAGCAGGAGGGAAGAAACCTAAATCCATACCTTTTTACCTGTATTTGCGCTGAAGTGAATATAACGAACCCAACGGGAAATTGGAACTCGGCTCTGCGATGAACAATTCCGAGCTATTACACCATTAGCACATCGAAGCTTACAGCACCTGAAATTCCCAAGCGGTCAGCCCTCCAGGTATTGACCAGCTTCGACGTTGGTTATCTATGATGATCGTACAGGAATCGGTGTTTCAACCCGATATGGCCGTAAGCCAAAGAGGAAAAAAATTAAAACAGATAAATGAGATTCATGGCAGAAATGACAATAAGAAATAATAAGTAAATAACAAATATAAATATCAAAAGGAGAATGTTCGTTATTTACATTACTTACAGTCGGTATAATATCTTCCTCGTTTTTGTTGCTATAGCAACCTTTCGGACGTTATACTGCCTAGCTTTCTTCTAATCGATCCGGGTAACTTTCGAAAAAATTTCCAACTGAACTCTTCCAGTGGAGTAGACTTTTTTCGTTTTCTTAATGAACAAAATAACTAACTTTAAACAGTCATTAAAAATACACGTTTGTGCAACTTAATTGAAACAGCCGCTTTAATTTCCTTTCTTCCACCATACGGTGAGTTCGAGACTCACTGGAGTGAGAGGGTATAATCGATTTCCATTTTTTCCCTCAGATTAGGTCATTTTCAGTTTTGTGCAGTAATATGAATCTATTTTCGGGGTGTATGATGAAATTTGTTTCCCCTTGAAAAATATTGCGTCACCGTGATTGCATTAGATTTTTATCACGCCCAGACACTATTATCTCGACTGTCGATTAGTTGTCCTACGGCCATTGTCAGCGATGGACGTTACTCCAAGGAAGCGTACGAAAATTGTAACGTTTCACTAATACACTGGCAAGGCTTACCAATGAGCAAATTAAATTACTATAGACTGGCTCGGAAACTTTCCTGATTTAAATCCAATCGAAAATCTGTGGTCAGTATGCAAGGATCGACTTCGCGGAATGGACATACGAAGTACTAACATGTGCACTAGGGAATGTTCCGTTGGAATAACACGAAAAAAGACATCATTTGTTTTGTTTCAATAAATTTTCACAAGGGTGTATATAGGAATCTGCCAACCAAACATAATTTTATAAGGAAATACAAAATATAGTTTTTAAGTGAAAACTTACAAAATACATTATTTAATTGGATATATGAACTTACATTCATTGTTGTTGTTGTAGCTGAACCAGGCGTTACTTATTATCGGAGCCTCGATAGTATTCACTCGATGGTCATTTCAAGATAAGGCATAAGACTGAAGCAATAGTAGATTTCGAAGACACTATTCAAGAAAGGTGAAAAAGTTAAGGAGATCTGAAATGTAAAGAGAAGATTTTTATTAGAGTGTCAACTAGTATAGGTAAACCACAGCGTAGAGTAATGATTGTTTCGATCGACCATTTGCTAGTATTTTGAGTATGATTTTCACCAAAATACCTTTTACTGTTATGTCTTTTTGGACAGACTGGTCTGTCTAGGCGAATCAATATTTATGTTCAAACAATAGATGATTGTATGACTGTCGAGCAGGAGGCTGGGATTGAGGAATCGGAGATCCGATTTCGAATACCAGTCGAATCCTTTTTGTGCTAATATACTTGGGAAAGGTATGAATCTTCTTCTCCCCTCAGTTATGGGAATTAGCAGGACAGACCGTGTTCTATAGTAGCCTTGGATGGCAACTAGTCTACCAGAGAAAGAAATGGCAACCTACTGCGGGCAGAAATCTGCCTCGTCAGTCATGTATCGAAAGATACATGATCGCCTAAGCATCTATCACACATGACACATAACTGACTGATGACTGTAGATGACATTGTTCGTTTCACTCGTCTGTATAATAGGCTAGTTCTTCTGTCAATTTTATTTATTAGCGCTTCCACCACTGCCGGCTGAAAAGTTCATACGCTGACCAAGATACTCCCATGGAATGTGAAGAAATGTGATTCATCTTTCAATATAATCCTCTTAACGCTCCACACACTTCATCCATCGATATTGCAATGCTTGGCTCCCACTGTTGAAGAAGCCTCCATCCTATTTGTTATAAATCAACAGCATATATGACGTCATCAACACTGCGACGCTGGCTCACAGCTAAATGTTTTTTTTTCATGTTGGGGAACAGTCGAACAGATGAGGTCAAATCAGGGAGTAGGGAGAATGATCAACCGGTTCAAAGTAGCCATTGAGACCAAGGACTTGTACACTGGAACATTGTCCTGAGGAATCAAAAAAAACTTTCAAGTTCCCTGGCCGTTTTGTCCCGATAACGTTTCGTAACTGCTTCAGCTAATTGGTATAGTACTCTCCATCGATGGTGTGGCCCTTTCCAAGATAGTCAATAAATGCAATGCCTTTTTCCATTCCCGAAATCTCGAGGCCATCAGATTACTTGCAGAGGAAACTAGCATGGCCTTCTTTGGAGCAGGTGAGGAGGAGTATGTGAATGGATTTTCGCTTTGTCTCTGACTCCAAGTGATGACTCCAACAATCATCTTGGATTAGGAAACGTTCAAGGAAAACAGATGGCTCTGCCTCAGTGTTAAGTTTTCTTGTGATGTGATCAGACTGGTGCGTTTTTTATCAGGTGTCAGAAGACGTGACACACACTGAGCAGAAACCTTCGTCATCCCAAGTTCATTGTGTAAATTATTCTTAATTTTCCCACGGGATATGCTAATAGCATTGGCTATTTGATTTATAGTTTATCGCCTTTCCTCCATAACCATGTGGCGAAAACAATTAATGTTTTCCTCGGTGGTAGCAGTTGGAGGACATCTTGTCCTTGGGTCATCTTCAAGACTCCCCCTTCCTCTCTTAAATTCAACTTCCTCCTTTTGCACTGTTCATAAAGATTGATCGTCAACCCCTAATGTAGCAACCATGTCATCGTGAATCCCCTTGGGGACTGAACCCTTTTTACTGTAGGTACTTGATAACACCACGATGCCAGATTTTGTAGATTTTCAAGAGAGATCGCTACTAGTTACATTTTGGAGTCTTCCATGAACAGTCAAATCACAGTTTATCTGGAAACAAATAATGCAGTTATTAGTAAGTAGAGGTGAACTTAATGCATGCAAGATTTTACAGCTCTAATATCACTCCTTTATAGTGAGCCTATGAACTTTTCAGCCCACCTTCGTATGACTTTTTGGGGACTTTTAAACTGCCTATGCGAGTCAGCATTGATATTCAAATAATAATTTGTATGACTGCAAATGATATTGTCAGTAGGATATTTTCAAACGGTGAGTCAAGCTTCCGTCATTTGTGTAAAAGGATAGTCCTTTTGTTAATTAGATTATTCATTAGCTCTTTTGTGATATTTTGTTTCATTTCAGTTCTTTCTTCATCTTCGGGCGACTCTTCTTGAATACCGCCATTTTGTTTTTTTTTCCTGTCATTTTTTCCTTGCAATATTTCCATTTTTTCTTTTGTCTAATGATTTATGCGTTGCATCATGTTGCATTGTGGAAATTCATGTAGGACAACAGAAGAAAATATAATGAAAACTGTTCCCTTTCTAGCAGTTTGGAGCCTATGCTTACGGAGATACATAACCTATTTTCTTTACTTCGATCTAGCGAATGCGCAAGCCATATAGACATCATACACATTGTTTAATAAATGAAAATAGGGCGTCTATTTCAAATAAGAAGTATTCACTCTAATAACGGCTGAAGTAATAAAAATGGATTATAAATAAATCCATTAAATCTTTAGAAATTGCTTTGTTCATGTTTCGGACACAAAATTGAGTAAACATGAATCCTGAAGTGTATGTGCTTTCCTTAAAAACGGATAACAGAACTTTGGTTGCTGTGTCGTCCTCCGTGACCGGGTGATAAGGTCACTGGATCAAACGGTAGTTTCCCTTACGCAAGATCGATCCCTGCCAGGTAACACATTTTCTTTAGTAGGATTTCTCGAATGCGCAGATATAGATAGACGTAATACATAACGTTTATGAATAACAATTGGGCGCCTATTTCAAATACGAAGTATCCTTGATAATAACTGTTGTGGCCTACCTACGGACGATAATGGTTATGTCCACATTCGCATAAATACAGTAGTAAATACTGTATGCTAGTCTGCAGTTGAAGATTCGTCTCCAGATGTGCTTGTCAAACTCTCTGCCTGGAATTTTTGGCCGAGCCTAAAGTCTCGGATACCCAACATTAAATTCGGCATTGTGCCACATCTGATCGCGTGGGGTGGTTTGTAGATAGCCTGTAGTTGGAGATACGTCCCCAGCTGTACTGGTCAAACTCTCTGCCTCCGAGCAGAGAGGACCCCCGACGAGGCTATGTCCAAGGGCAGAGTCTCGGCTCGGGAAACTCCTACCCGACCCCGTTTTATATGGTGTCTACGGGGAATTTTTGGCCAAGCCTACGGGCTCGGATACCCCACATTAAATTCGGCCTTGTACCACATCTGATCGCGTGGGGTGGTTGGTAGATATCCTGCAGTTGGAGATTTATCGTGGAATTCACTTGACTCACTTCTAGCAGTTGTCTACTTCTACGCGCCTCTGGCGAATGTTATATGCGTTGTTCTTTTCCTAAGTATTATCGTTCATTACCACCATTCGTGTGTTTATTCTATCCAGTTACCTTCACTTCACTAGTTTACAACATTAACATTTGAAGTAATAAATTATCAAATAAATAAATGTCTGCTTTGAAAAACCTATTGTGCAAACTCTGCCTATATAGGCACTTCAGTTTTTCGATGGGAAATATTAAACGCATAGGCTGAACATTATACTGGGTGTGTCATTACGGATTATAAATGACCTAACGTAATATTACGCGTTATGCATCAAATATTAAACTTCTCATTTCTCCTTCAGATGTAGCTTACTAGTTCTCCTAATATGATTCGGATTACTGCTACTGGGGTGTAGTCAGGAGCAAGATCGATCATTGGTCTTGAAAAATTTGAGAATGAGGAGAGTATATTTTTATACTGTCATTCAATAAATATAAGGCCCAAGAGCCACGCAAGGTAGAATGTGACTAAATGAGGTTGTTTAAAAGGAGTACAAGAATGGTGCAAGAGGTGCATATCATGAGGATATGTAGGATAGATAACGGTTGACCCTAGACTTGAAGAGTTTAAGATCATAGTGATCCGGAAAGCATCACTTTGTATAGTCTATTCCACAGTGAAATAGTTATAGGGAAGGAGCTCTTTGGGTGTGAAATCCTGTTTACTAATGGAATATGAAAGAAATAAGAATGGATCAATTCAGTGTACGTGACCTGTGGGGTCATAGCTGTGAATGTCTGGAATAGTGGAACCAAGGAATGCAATTTGCCCCAACATCTGTCACAAAAATAGCGATAGAATATCGAAAGGACAATGACTTGGGATAATTTTTTTTCCGTCTAGTGAAGAACTGTGATTTTATTTATACAGTGGAACCTCGGTTTACGAATTTAATTCGTTCCTGAAGCCCGTTCGTAATCCGAAATATTTGTAAAGCGAAACTATTTTTCCCGTAGGAATCAATGTAAATTGGATTAATCCGTTCCTGGTCCAAAGATGATTGCTATTTAAACTTTAACAACAGTACTTTGAGCACAAGTTTATACACAAAACTAATGAAAATCATTAAATCTAAGAAAAAATAAATAAACCCAAATAAAATATAAACGAACATTTTAATTTTACCGAACCTGTAAGTAGGAGAGTTGATGGCGTAAGAGGAAGGGGAAGAAAAGAGATATTATTGTTAGGAAAGGGAAAGGAAAGACAGGATCTACACTTCATTTATAAGAAACGTTGGGGTAATGGATAGCGGCTCGGATTGAGGAATCGGAGAGACGAGTTCGAATTCCAGTCGAATCCATTGCATTCACTTACTTGCGAAAGGTATGAATCTTCATCTCCCTCCAGCTATGGGTAACTAGCAGGACAGACCGGGTTCTATATCCTTGGATGGCAACTGGTCTACCGCAGAAAGAAATGGCATCCTGCTGCGGCAAAAATCTGCTCCGTCAGTCATGTGCCGAAAGCTGCATGATGGCCTAAGCGTGTATCGCGCATGGCACATAACTGACTGACTAATAGATCGTTGATTTTACCATATGAAACTGAATAAGAAGAGACAATATCATCAACAACTGTTTTTCTTTTTCCTTTAACAGTATCACTGATATTTTTAAGTGAGCCATGACTGAGGACTAATGAAGAGAAAAAAGAGCACGGTACAATAAAATTGAAAAAAGAAAAAAGCACAGCACAACACACGAATGTATACAACACGGCGGTCGACTAAGAAATGATTTTGTTCGGGTTAACTCGGATCGGCTCGGTTCGTCTCGGATCGGCTCGGTTCGTCTCGGTTCGGCTCCGTTCGGCAATGTTGTTCGAAAACTGAAATTTTGTTTGATAACCGAGGCATTTTCACCTCGAATTTTCTGTTCGAAAACCGATTTGGTCGACATGTGAAGCATTCAAGAACCGAGGTTGCACTGTATTATAATTTTTCTTAAATAATATGGCGCAGTCTAAGCAATAATAATTCCAAATCAAATTTAAGTAATTATTAATTCTTACTATTAGAATATGACACACTATCGACACTGAATCGACATCATATATAACCTAGTTAATTGTCTTTAATGTAACTTAGAAAGAGAGAGAAAAGAAAGAAACAGAAGTAAAGGAAAGAAAAAGAAAGAAAACGCGGTAGAATAGAGAAACGTAGTGAAGGAAAGTTAAGCAAAGGAAATAAAGAAATCAAGGAAAGAAAGATTGATTGATTTGTTATTTACGACTTATCAACCTCTTGCAGGCTATTTAAAGCTAGAAAATATATTTAGATTGTAAGAAACTTTTTGTTATAATAATATTCTACTAATTGACCCGTATCTGAAGGGAGATGAGTTGGAACCATGCATTTCCTAAGAATATTTGCGAGTAATTTAATGTAGCGAATCCGACTGGAATTTGAAATCGGCTTTCCGATTTTCAGTTTCGAACTGTTATCTATTACACCAGGCACACATCCAAGCTTACAGCGCCTATTATTTCCAAGAAGTCACCCATCTAGTTAATATCCAGGCTCGACGTTGCTTAACTTCGCTGATTGTACGTGGACCGGTGTTTCAACGTGATACGGCACGAATCAAGCTAGAAGGAAAGAAGCAAGGGAAATAAATTGAAGTCATAAAGAAGAAAATCAAATAAAGTAAGAGAAAGAAAAGAAGGCAAAATGCTAAAACGAAACGAAAAGAAAGAAAGAAAGAAAGAAAGAAAGAAAGAAAGTGAATCAAAGGAAACAAAGAAATTAGGGAAAAAGAGAAAGACAAGGCAAAACGTTGAAACAAAAAGAAAGAAAGAAAGAAAGAAAGAAAGAAAGAAAGAAAGAAAGAAAGAAAGAAAGAAAGTGAAGCCAAGGAAACAAAGAAATTAGGGAAAAAGAAAGAAGGCAAAATGTTGAAACAAAAAGAAAGAAAGAAAGAAAGTGAAACAAAAGAAACAAAGAAATCAGGGAAAGAAAGAGAAATACAGGGCAAAATGCTGAAACGAAAAGAAAGAAAGAAAGAAAGAAAGAATGAAAAAGAGAGCGTTGTAAAATGATAAACTTTGTGAACGAAATGAACAGAAGAATGAAGGAAAGAAAAGTAAAATAAATATAAAGAAAAAGAATGAATGAACAGAAGGAAAGGAGATATACATCATCATAGATCCATCGTTCGATGACCCAGCACGATGTAACCTCAAATATCTTAAACTGAACTGTTTTTACATTATATAATAATCTCTTCCACCCGCTCTCTAACTCTCATTGTCTCTCTCCTTCTCTCTCTCCATCTCTCGTTTTCTTATTTCCTTTCTCTCCTTCAAGCCAAAGAAACCGCCACGTCGCTTCCGGAGCAGAGAGTCAATCGAGAACTCGTCTTAGAAATCGTCCCTTTGGCGAAGATCAAAGAAAAACGGACACTTAAATTTAGAGTATGGGAGTATCAATGGGTTGTGCAGTGACAGAACGCTTGAAATTGAGCGGAGGCAGCATGTAATGGCGGTAGAATTATTGGAGGGACAGGGCAGATATCTACAGAATTGAATTTCGCACAACGGTTTCTAATCTTCTAAAGGATGACGTGACATCTTGTCTCTCCACCGCAGATTAGGCTTAATTAAAAGTCGTACAGTGAAGATAGAACAATATTCTATTAAGACCTCGGGTAATTCACGAAATACAATTTTATTTGGGGACTAGTGGGGATACCCGGCGTTGCTCGGGAGAAGTAACGTCATCTTAGGTTTCATTGTTATGTTGAAGTTCGATAACATGTTGATTCATTGTCTTGATAATCAATCTGATACCATTATAAAGAGCAGGTGTCTAAATTTCTCAAGAATATGACTAGGGAGGGGTCCCTTTTTCCGAATGAGATTGTCATGAGTCATGCCAAATGGTCGGAGGGAATTATGCACAAAACTTTTTTTTTAAACAGAAAATGATTATAGGATAGACATTCTACTGTTTATTAAATTAAATATATTGACTGTGTATTTTATCAAATTAACACCAGTAATTATTTTTAATGAGAAAATAATTACTTCATTTAAAATAATTTATTTGGTTTCACATTACTTTTTAAATAAAGTAAAAAGTAAAGACAGAGATTGATTTCAGGAAATAATATGGTTAATTCAAATTTTTATATATTCGACATCTCCAGTTGCCTTGATCTATCCACTTCCCTTCTCCACATCCTTTCCCCTTTCATTCCTATCTGCTCTCGCTCCAAATCTTCTGTAACGTAACCCCCTTGCCTTGATCGATCCACTATCTTTCTCCACATCCTCTCCTTTACCACTCCCATATACTCTTCCTCCAAACCTTCTGTAACCCCTTGCGTGCTAGTTGCTTCCAGCCTTGCTTGGGGTGAAAAGCTTAATATATATATATATATATATATATATATATATATATATATATATATATATATATATAAACTTGTAAACCGTCTTTCATGTCCTAATTACAGTAGAAAAATATATAATATAATATAAAAATATAAATATTTTTGAAAGCATAAATATCTTTTGAAAATTTAAATTCAGTAAAATATTTATTAATAATAAAATATAATTCAACAAAGAGAATATTTTTGAAAGCATAAATAATTTTTAGAAAATTAAATTAAATAATTTAGTAAATTTTTTACGATCCCCACTCCAGCATGATTAAAACGATTGTGTATAGTTAGAATAATTTGTTTGTTTTTGCATTCATTTTTAAAATTTAATATCTAAACTTTTGAAAAATATCAATTTCAATAAAATGGAAAAAGTGAATTAAAATATCCCGATTAAAATTATCGAAAAAGGTGACTTATATGTTCGTGGAATATCTGATTGTATTAAAGGTACTAAAAATTCCCCCCAAAGATATCCATGGTTATTTATTCTGTTGTGTTTTTACAAATTTTGTTTCAAATATTTGAATAAATAAATATTAACCTTTTTATAAATAATTGTATTTAATATTTTTCTTCTTTTAAATGTTTTTTTAATATTCATTTTTTTAAAGTTATGCTTTTATTTACTATAGATATAGAAATACATTCAAGAGAATAGAAATTTTAAAAATACATATAGTGTTTTGAAATTATCGCCAGAATTGAAAGGTAAAAACAAACGGGAATAAGAATGATTCCCGTTCGTTTTTACTTTTTAATTCTCAGAATTTCGAAACGCTTACATGGCTAAAAATGCATTACGTATTTTTCCTTTTAAAATATCTTCGTAAATGCAAATCATACGATGGTAATTTTTGGCTATATATATATATATATATATATATATATATATATATATATATATATATATATATATATATATATATAAGTATATATACATATATATATATATATATATATATACTTATTTATATATATATATATATATATATATATATATATATATATGAAGAAATATAGTTTTAAAGTGTGCTCTATTTATGGGATAAAGTGCTCAATATCAGAGATAGAGCGTGTGTAAATATAAAAGTGAACATAGAAGTCAACACTTAGAGGCGACAGTCTGTTTCATTCTAGATGCAATCGTCAGGCAACGTTGCCTGACGATTGCATCTAGCATGAAACAGACTGTCGCCTCTAAGTGTTGACTTCTATGTTCACTTTTATATTTATATATATATATATATATATATATATATATATATATATATATATATATATATGTATGTATGTATATGTATATATCGGCATCCGTCCGTCTCGAGAGACGATGAAGTAGTGCGGTGCGCTACGAGCCTGGGCGGGATATATGGAGAACTAGGGCTGCCCAGACGTCTAGTTCCCCCTCGCGGCCTTGCTAACAGAGTCCAAAGGAGAGGATAAACCAATACAGTTTGGTACCAACGCGGCTGCAGGAGTTGCCGGAAGGTAGCACAAAGTGGCGTCCATCCGCCTACGGGGCTCCACTCCGGGTTTGAATTCAGAGTTGTCCTTCTCCTAGACCAGTTGCCATCAAGGCTATAGAACCCAGTATGTCCTGCTATTTACCCATAGCTGGAGGGAGAAGATATATATATTTGTCGTAATTATTGTAGTTTTGTTAGTTTTAACCGGACACACACCACGCACATTCAGACAACTGCCCTTTATATAGACTGGCGAAAATAAATTTAAGACCGTTGGTTAAAGTTTTATTCATTTCAGAATATGTTTCTATTAAAACAATATAAATTAGTCTTATTGTGTACTCTATATGCAGATTTATTTTTCTTTCGAATGATGTAAAAATTGTATATTTTTCTACAGCTTAAATTATCCAAATTTGCCGGCAAAATAAGTTGAAGACTGCCTGGGTATTATTATATTTAAAGCAAAATGCTATGGTAAATAATATAAGTGTAGATGAAACGTTCAAAAAAAGGAAGACTAGATTTGAAGGATATACTTCGGTTTCTATCAGACTTCTAAATATAATGACAATTATTATTAATATTTAGTGACCTCCAGAAAAATGCAATACCCAACGTTTAAAATGAATTTTTGCATGCGTATAAACGCGGTTCATTTTTTTTAAGTACGGGTGACCATACAAATAAGAGCGATAACTATAGTAAATTCAAAGTCAAGATTTCTAAAATTCAATAAAAAATCAGATTACAGAGAACATTTTCCTAAATATTTAAGATTACTGACTACTTAAAAATTATATATAAAAAGCGCTCACGTTATTTTCTCAAATTATGTTTTATAGATAATGTCTCCGTAGAACAACATTAGACCTGTCATCACGCTATCGACAGGTCTAAAACGACTGCCAGCCTAAAAACACAGCTACTGTCGAGTGTGAAATTTATTTCTGCATTATTTTGCACTTAAAGTAAAATATAATTTTTTCAAATTAGATTAATTATACTTCAGATCAGATAATGTTCCTCAAATGAAACTTCAGAAAAACATATTTTTTTTTGGAAGATTTTTTTCAATAAATAGATTTATGTTGCGATAAAGAAAGACAACTAAAAAGGGCACTAATCAGCTATTTTAGAAAAGAAAAACTCATTCCAGTCAACTTAAATTAGATTTTGAAATGCAGCAAAGTATTTGGCTTATTGTAAATATTAAATTTAATCAATTAGCTTGAAATTAAAACTAAAATAAAACTTCAAGAAAGATTTTTTCATTTTTAAAAATTCATTTTAAACGTTAGGTAACGCGAATCTGTGAAGGTACCTAGTTAACATCTATGGATTTATTTAGGAAAATTCTTAATTTCTCCTTCCTGTATTTGAAATTATACCAGCTGCACATTTCATTTTCAAGATTAGATATCTTTTTTTCTTTTTGGAGGTACCTAATTCAAATCAAGATTTAATTGTGAGTATTTCGAATGTAAAATATACAATGAGTGCCTTTTCGCGTGTAAAGAATTTCAAGAAGATAGACATGTTTTTGTATTAGAAGAATATTTAAGTCTTTTGAGATTGTATTTATATATTAATTTACTAAATTCATGACACTCTTTCAGGCACTGACAGTCAGGAAAAATTTGCCTACATAGCATATGGTTTGTATTAGTTACTTTAATAAAAGTAGCCAAAACAGGCTACATTCTATGCAGTCAAAAAGACAGTTGATTTGACTTTAGCCGTGAATACTAACGCAACGTCGCACCCGATACAGCTAACCACGGAACAATGACCGTAGTGGCCAAACACCAGTTAGAGCTACATACTTAATCGTATGTCGTGACAAAGTCACATTATTATGTGAGTCTATCTACTATTTTATTTACATTCTACTCTGTAGACAAAGATTTGGACTTCAGTGTGTATTAAAATCAGAATTTAATTGTGAACATTTCGACTGTAAAACGCAATATACATAACTTTTCGTGTGGAAACAATTTCATGTAGGTAGATACATTTTTTTGTATTAGGAGAAAGTTTGTCGGGATTGTATTTATGGTGGAAGTTGCCACAACGAGACGAAAATATAAACCAAAACAAATATTACATTCAAGGGTGACGAGATGCTATCATAAAACTATAGAAAATAATTAAATTGCTCTGTAAATAATTTCTCATTTATATCCATAATCAAAAACACCCTCAGCAAAAATTAATCATTAAAATCAACATATCGCACGCATGAAAACACAGTTCTCTATAATAGACAGTTTCAAACATGAAAGAAGTGTGAGAAAAATGAAGAGGGCAATAAATTGCAAGTATCTTTCTCTGAAAAGTCATTGAATTACATCAGTGGCGCAGAAAAAGAAAAAATAATAATTGACTGACTGATGGGAAAAGATAAGAAACTTTGGATGCGTGAAGGAAAAACAACCCGACAAGATTTTCATGTCAAATTCAGTTTATCAAATTTTTTTATCTCCAACAAGTAAAGTTCTACGTTTTCACTAATAATGACAATTTCCAAGCCAGTGCTTTTTCTCAAAGTCTGGGCATCTACCGTAGAGCGTAGCATTGTGTGACGGGCGTACACCTCATTGTAAGTAAATTCGCCCATTCATTCTACGTTTTTCAATTATAAGTTGGACACTTTTAAAATACTTACATTCAGACACACATACGTATAAATATATCGTTGTTTAAGTGGGTAGTAAACTCTTTTTAATACATGTTTTAAAAAAAACAAACTGACAAGATACTTTTGTTGAGTTTTTAATTATATATTTGATGTTTTTAAAATAATTTCACCACAAGCAAGGCAGTAAAGAAAGAGAGGTTTATTGTAAAAGAGAATACACTATTGAAAGACAGGGAATCGTTAGCAAGCTCGTAATTCCCGAAGCAAGGATATCTACCAACCGCTCACGCGGTCAGATGTGGCACAAGGCCGAATTTATTGTCGGGTTTCCAAGCGCGTAGTCTCAGCCAAAAATTTCCCGTATAAAACGGGATCGGGTATCTGTCTCCCGAGACGAGACTCTGCCCTTCGACATAGCCTGATCTGGGGATCCTTTCCGCCCGAAGGCAGAAAGTTTGATCAGCACTGCTAGAGACGAATCTCTAACTAATTGCCGAAGCAAGTCCGCTAGGTGTGTCCTGTGCACACTATATATATATATATATATATATATATATATATATATATATATATATATATATATATATCTGTTGATATAGTCAGCCCATAGGCGATAAGGAAAAAAGGACATTCCATCACAACAAATATTTGAAGATCAAAGTTGACTGAAAAATAAAAAGCGATTTTCCACAAACGAGAAGTGCGAAAGAAAAAAAACTGTTAGCATATAAATTTAAAAAATTCAGTTCACCCCAAGCAAGGAGATACTGCCACTAAGACGCAAGGGGCTACTGGGATAGAAAGAGAATGAAAAATACTTTAGAAGTAACCAGAAACCCAATCCTAAACAAAAACGAAGGGATAAACCTCTACTCCAGTTCGAAAGACCGGGGAGGTGTGTGAACCGGACGATAGGCAAACCTAGTAAACTTACGTTTACATCTGGCCATTTCACCTGTAAAATGATGAGACCTAACTGCCGATCTAGTACTGTGCTTGAATTCGTAAAGTCGAAGTACGAAAGGGAACAATTACCGTCAAAGTGTTTATACAAAAAGTCAGAGGGACGATATTTGCGGTGTACGGTCATTATTATCGTTATTATAAATAAATAGAAATAAAATATAAAATAATAATAACGAAAATTATAAAAAATAAAACAATAACATAGAAACTTTGTATAAAATAATTTAAATAATTAAAATAATAAAAATTCTGCCAGGATACCA
>OZ038486.1:114825250-114880250 GCA_964036315.1 Acanthosepion esculentum | reverse complement strand
TTTCCCAATCACTACAATCTTAACCTGTTCAAGTCTAGAATTAACCGTTATCTTCCCCACATTCTTACGTACTCTGTAGCACTCTACATCGAGTGGCTCACTGCCATGAGCATCATTGTAAAAATAAATAAATGATCCTGATATAGAAAACTCTTTTGTACTTGACTAAGAACCAATAGTATCTCTTGAGGTGCGTCATCTCCAATCAAAAGAACAAGCGAGCGAGCTACAGTGACCGAATCAGTTGGCTTCATTTCCCGCCACCGTCTTCCTTGGGGCTAAGAGACTCATTAGCTTGGTATTGTCTGATAAAACATTACTTCGCATTGTATTCACCAGTGATCCTGATTATTACTGACATAGTCACTTCACAACAATAGTATTTGGTGGTTATCTTTACGAACTGATTGACAGAAGCTCTTTCAATCTAAAGACATCTCTGTTTTCTCTCCGACACTTCTCTCGTCTGAAGGTTTTGCTTCTTCCACTCAATACCCACTCTCATGTTATTAGATTTTACTCAGTCAGTTATGTGTCATGTGTGATACACGCTTAGACGATGATGTCTCTTTCGATACATGACTGACGAGACAGTTTTTTTCCCGCAGTAGGTTGCCATTTCTTTCTGCGGTAGACGAAATGGCAACAGGTTTCCATTTTCATCCAAGGCTATAGAACCCGGTCTGTCCTGATATTTACTCGTGGCTGGGGAGTGGGGGTGGAGAAGAGGATTCATACCTTTCCCAAGGATATTAGAACGTAAGTGAATGTAATGGATTTGACTAGAATTCGAACTCGGCTCTCCGATTCCTCGCTGCTATCCATTACTCCACCGTACCTCTTTTATTCACGCAACTAAATTAACAACTAGAGAGTCGTACCCGGATTTATTATCGGCGGACACAAAAATATAAGGTATGCAGATTATTGACAGTATATATATCAAAATCCAGCAAGGTCTCCTAAAGAAAGGAGTAAAGTGAGAAGAAAGGACTATCATCAATTGTAAGGAGTTAGAATATTATCGTTGTCAGCAAGAGGAATAGCTCAAGACGCGAACTACAAATTGGAGATGCCAATATCAAACAGATACGGACATCTGGGAGGTGTTTCACAAAATGCGAAACCAAAATCCGAAAACGTATTGCAATAAAAAATGTTTTCCAAAAACAGAAAAAAAAAGTTTGTTAGAAACAAAGAACAGAATACGACACTGCTATGTATTAGGTTGACCAGAAAATCCTGACTCATTTCCGAAGCGGAAAGGCAACAACAAATCTTGATCTCTGTCTGGTGGAATTTCCAAGGAGTACTGCATTTCGAGTTTGTTCCACACGGTCTCGCCATCAACGCTAAACTGCATTGCCTACAGCGAGAACGCGTGTACGACAAATTAAAGAAGGGATATCCTGTTTTGGTCAGTTGAGGTCGGGCTTTGTTTCAGCAAGAGAATGCGTGGCCTCTCACTGCCAGGTTGTCTAAGGAGAAGTTTAAACAGATGGTGTTTCTTCCACATCCACCATTCAGTTTCGATGCTGCTCCGTTGTGACTATGGCCTATTCCGCTCAATGGCACACTTCCTCCGCGATCAGCGATTCAATGCTTTTGATGAATTGAAGAAAGTTTGTTTACAGTTTTTTTTTTAATTTAAAGCCAGCGGACTGGTATATGGGATTCGGATGTTGTAGAAGATCGTCGAGAATGATGGACTTTATTTTGAAATGTAAATGTTGGTGTTGCCCCATAACATTTTATTATGTTCTTTCCGATTCCGAAGTTACTTAGAACTTTCTGGCCAAATTAATAATATCAGTCCACAGGTGAATGATGGACAATCTACACACAGATGGAGAATCAAAATTGTGCCAACAGAGACGTGATTCTGCAGGAGGATGCTGAGATTAGTATGAATTGAAGATATTGGTAAGGGGTGGATTTTGAATAATAATAGAAACAGTTGAAATTTCTGGGGCACATAATGAAGAAGGTGGGCTTGGAAATTCTGATACGCACAGAAGGACAGAGGGAAATAACGCATGACATAATTGATGAGCTTAACTCTTTGCACCCTGACCACCGGTTTACCGACTGTAAAGAAAAATGACGTAATGCCAACCCACCGGTTGATCAGTGGTAGAGAAAAATGATTAATGCACAGCCACCGGTTGAACGGTGGGTAAACACTTGTAACTATTTTTATATCTACCGTGAAACATTGCATATCAATTATTTGCGATTTTTGACTCAGTAGGGTTAAAATTGTTTCAGAAACGCAGGTCTGAAATGGTTGAGTACATGAATGGATGAACTGGGTAAAGGTGAAATAATGAAAAGATCAAATATATTAAGAGGTACAGAGCACCGGAAACATCGAAGTGAAAATGTTTTCGGTCAATACTTATTTTCTTTAGAAAAGATTTTCTCCATCGAAAGGTTTTGCAGCGATCGAAATATATAATAGGTTGATACAAGGCCAAGTAAATACGAGTGATAATTTGTTATAATGTCTGGAATTTTATTACTCATTTAAAGCTGCTTTGATCTTTTAAAGTGGGTGAGACTTTGTTTAATATGTTTTCTTTTCGAGCGTGACATAGGTAGGTAGATACTGTTCTACTGATATATAGAAATTAGTTGTCACCTTTTAACTCCAGTAGACTATGACGATAGGCGCGGTTGCTTAACGGCTAGCGACGCGGATATTGGAATCGGCGTGACGATTTCAAATTCCTGGCCAAGTCTCTTGTGCAGACATCCGCATGAATGCCCTGGAAAAATGGGCCTATCAATTCTATCCTCTTACAGCGATAGATTAAATAGCAAAGTAGACGAGTCCAGATAAAGCGCATTGAAATTCAAAACTTTGAAAAGGCAACGGGAAATAGCTGCACAAGAAGTCATGGCAATTCTCAAATAATAAAACGGAATTTGTGGAGAGCTATGATCACCTATGCCCGGACTGTACAGAATCCCCCAAAACAAGTATATAGTGATTCAAGATTAAGTAACCGTCAATTTATGTTATACAAGAGATATTTCCTTATAATGATAATTGTTTTTCAAGACGTTGGTAACAGGCAACTTCTGCAATATTAACCTGTCCTCCCATAAATTCACACAAGATCGTTTTGTAGGTCCCTCACTGTTTCCACACTCCTCTCTTTATTTCGGTCTATCCTGAGAATGTTAAATTCTCTAAGCCCTCTTTTTTGATTCTTGGCGTTTTTCACTGATATGAAGTGGAAACATGGATACTACAATTAATGAAAAGCTACATCCACTGCAAGGAAAGTTGGGTCACTGTGCCGTGCCAGAAAATTGTTCTCTTCAGAATTCATCTTGCACATTTAAAAATCTACTATTCGACCGTCTATTGAATACTGTTGCTATATCTAGTTTGGTGCTCCTGCCGTGCATCGAGAGATTCTTGGCAAAACCCAAAGAAGTATCTGTAATGTAATAAATCCTGACCAGGCATCTCGACTTCAGTCACTTTCTCACCGACGTGGTGTGGCTTCCCTCTGTCTTTTCCACAAATATTTTCAATGCAATTGCTCTGACAAACTGTTTTCCCTGAGGGTCCGAATGCATGAATTTAAGGGTGCTACCAGATTGGCATCTAGTTCCCACCCTTTGACTGTGGCAACTGCCACTTCTACTGCAGCAGTTTCTTTTCTTGCACTTCCCACCCGTGAAATTACCTTCCGATTTCTTGCTTTCCTCATGACTATAATTTGCAAAAATTTAAATGGAATCTCTGTCGGCATATTCTGTCTCTTCTTGTACTCCGTCCATCTTTTGTTTTTCCTCAATCCTCCCTATTCACAGTCTTCTCTTTCACTTTCACTCCTTGTAACGCCTGCGTACTCGTGGCATTATCGCCTTGCTTGGGGTGATCTATGTCTTTCAAAAATGTCTTTTCAATTTTTCTGATTGCAAGTTTCAGTTTGCACGTAGTTTCTGTTTGCTTTAAAACTTTCTCGTTGCTTAGATATCCTGTTGTGGTACTCTCAGCATTCTTCGGTAGAACTATATCACAGACGCTTCAATTCCATATAACAGATTAGATATTACATTGCAGTTCAGCACGCCTTTCTTTGTTTCTAACTAAATTTTCTCATGTCTTATTACTTTGAACGCAAAAGATGAAAATAATTATTGTTCAAGCTGCTCCACAATAAGAAGTTTTAAAATCCATGGAGCATTCACAGTATGAGGGCGATTCAGCGTCACCTTACTTTGGTCTTGATTCTCATATCTTCTTTCTTTCTTTCTTTCGAACTGTCTATATCAATCAGTTTATCTATCTCTTAAATTTTCCTACACACACACACACACACACACACACACACACACACACACACACACACATATATATATATATGTATGCATGTATTATAACAAATTTTTTACATACGGACAAAAACAATTAATCACGACAAAGATGTATTTTTGTTTCGATGCAGAGCAGCATCTCGACGGGTGAAGAACAGAGATGCTTATGACCGATTCTATTTAAAAAATGTCGTCTATAGACCGGCACTTTCTTTTTCTTGTTATTCAAATTGTTTTTGATGGCCCTCTGTATCGAAACAAAAATGCATCTTTGTCGTAAGTGTTTTTTCCGTGTGTAAAACAAAAAAATATAATAAATATCTACTGCTCTACTCCTGGAATTGAGCCCTCTTTTGAATTAAGGCTGTGAACGTTAGAATTTATATTCTTTTCGTTCTTATTACATATATATATATATATATATATATATATATATATATATATATATATATATATATATATATATATATATATATATATACTAGCTGCCTTATCGACATTTAAGCTAGCTCCTGCGAAGGGCTGTTGATTGGGAATTCGGCTTGTTCAGTAGTGTGAGTCTCTAGGTCATTGCATATTCACGGAGTCTGAAGATCTCCTGGCTGCCATTTGATCTCGGTTTTCATTTACACGGAACTTTCTTTTCCTCGCCGCAACCTTGGCTCTTTTGATTGCATTTTCGTCCTCTGTTGACGGAGATTTCTTTTTGCGGAGCATACTGCTGCCGTATGCAATAGGGAACAATAAACTACAGAGGAACTCAAAATTGATCGCTACATTTAAGTATTGCATAAATATTTAATCAGACCTTTTGAAAGTTCAACGATAATTCTTCTGCCACCACTCAATTTAAAGACAATTCGATATACGTAGGGCCTTATTCTTCTTACAAACAATAATTTTTATTTCATGGGTGACTTTCGCTAGATTTCGCTATTAATTTCGATTATTCCCAAATTTATAGAAATTGTTATCATACCAAAAATTTCATGAGTTATTGAAAGTTAGAGAGTGTGTCCCTTTAATTGCTTTTATCCAAACCAAGATAATGGAAACCAAAAACAATTGCAGAAATGAAAACTTGGGAATCCAAAATTTCAGGATGGCGATTGCGGATCTAGCCAGGAATGGCTTTAGTTTCCTCACGAATTGGTATGATATGTAAAGGGGTAAAGTTGAAAAGCGGGACACAGTGACACACTGACATTGGGATTTTTATATAGATATATCAGTTACTCTTTCTGTATCTATCTATCTCAATCAGTTTGTCTATGTTTCTCCCACGTAGTTTATCTATCTATCTATCTATCTATATATATATATATATATATATATATATATATATATATATATATATATATATTACTTCTTCTCTCATTCTCTCTTTCTCTCTCTCTCTTTTTTTCTCTCTCTCTCTTTCTTTCGCTCTCTGTATATCTCCCTACCCGACCATCTACCTCAGTCAGTATACCTGTCTACCTACATATCTGAATCAGTTTATCTATATTTCTATCTCCCAATATATATATATATATATATATATATATATATATATATATATATATATATATATATATATCAGTTACTTTTTCTGTATCTATTTATCGACCCTAACTGTCTACATATATATATATATATATATATATATATATATATATATATATATATATATGTGTGTGTGTGTGTATGTGTGTGTGTGTGTGTGTGTGTGTGTGTGTGTGTGTGTGTGTGTGTGTGCATCAAAAGTCTATTACAAAATTTAAGGGTGGGTTCCTGACACCTAAAAGGTAAAACGTCCATATAAACATATATCCAAAAGCCATTGTCGTACATCAACAGAGTAACTCATAACAAATGTTCGAAATGTCCTCCGCTTGCTTCTACACACTCCTGCAGCCGTCGGATCATTGACAGGCGGACCCTTTCAAATACTCCCACACAGTTTCCGATGGTTTCGCAGGCTCCCTGACACGTTGATGAAGCGTCTCTGCATCATTAATGTCTGCTGAATAAACCAATTGTTTTAGGTGGACACACAGATAAAAAGAGAAGAATCATTAATCGTCTATAGCCATCTTTTAAACCTCAAAGAAAACATCGTTTTTACTCACCATAGAATTACCACTAGGAATCTTCTAAATAATCTTACAGAAGGTAGTGTCGCCTTTTGAAAACTAAAATAAACCCAAGCACGTTAAGCCAACTGCTTTTCACTCAATCGACATGATGCATCTCCGCATTGTATACTTGCACAGATGCACATATGGTGAACAGAGATTGTTATCTATTTTTTTTAGCTTCGTGAAAATAACCAGCAAAATATAGCTGAGAGGCGAGAATAAATAGTCAGAGTCTTTGTTCTTGAAACATGACGACTATTTCCATTTGGTGTGTAACCACAACAAAACTCTTTGAGGTGCTCTTAACTGGCGGCAATGTAACAGATGTTGAATAGATAAGCCTAACACTCGAAGAAAATCTATTTTTATCACCCGCATTTAATCCAATAGATGAATGAAACTATTCATATTTTTCCATCCTTTTCGAAAGTCATTTTTATGCAATTGTGACTTTTGCAGAAATAGATTGATATTGATAATAATAATAATAATAATAATAATAATAATAATGATAATAATGATAATAATAATAATAATAATAATGATAATAATGATAATAATAATAATGATAATAATAATAATAATAATAATAATAATAAGCTGATGTAGTCAGACCATTTACCCATCAGTGGTTACGTAGTGCAGGGTTAAAAGCTGAAACTGAAGCTGTTATTCTTGCTGCACAGGACCAATGCTTCTTAACTAGAAATTATCAAGCACACATACTGAAAAATTGTATCACTCCGAAATACAGATTCTATGATAAATGTCCAGAAACAATTGACTATCTTGTATCAGGCTGCACGGTATTGACGCACACTGATTATAAAACCCGATATGACAGAATGGGCCAATATCTGCACTGGAAAATCTGAATTTTTTATGGAAAAGAAACTGCAAGAAAGAGGTATGAATACCATCCAGTTCCGGTTACATAGATAGGACCGGTAACTATTTTATGGGACTTCATAGTACACACATACAGAACAATCAAAGTTAATCGCCCAGACATCGTAATTAGAGACCGCAAAGATAAAATGTGACTCCTTATTGATATAACAATCCCTTCAATCTTAATCTTCAAAAAAACTATCAAATAGAAGGACCTTCAAATCGAAATCTCAAAAATGTGGCATATGAGGACATCAACAATTCCGGTTGTAGTTGGAACCCTCGGATTGACTGGAAAAGATTCCAACAGACTCATTGAAGGGATTCCTTGTAGCCCAGGCCTTAAAGAAATACAAAAATTATTCTCACGAGTACAGTCCACACCTTACGAAGGGCTTGATCTATGTAAAATATTTATGAATATTTTTAAAAAATTTGCTCAGTGGAAAATGTCATGACGCCATTTCTGACCTTTGGCCTCTGGTCGGGACACAGAAAGAAAAGCTCACACACCAGAAATCAAAGGAAATAAAATAATAATAATAATAATAATAATAATAATAATAATAATAATAATAATAATAATAACAACGTTACGCTGGATACAATCATCATTAGCCCTGCGCAACAGTTTTCTGGATCATCCTTTTTCCCCATGTCTATACTTACTACTTCTATTAGTTCCGTCATTTCAGGACAAGGGTCAAGCAGCGTTTGACACTTTACGCTCCCTCCTTATCCTTGCTCTGCCAGGCGTACAAACAACCTTGCTATCCCTCTTTAGCAGAACTTGCTTTATTTTCAGCTGAAGAATCTTCTACCGCTCTCATTTAGGACATGGCGACCATGGCTCTCCAAAACCTCCTGCTGGTCTTAGCAGCATTTGACACATTACGCTACCCCCTTGTCTCTGCCCTACAATCCATTCAAACAACTTTGCTATCCCTCTTGCAACCTGCAATTGCTTTATTTTCAGCCGCCCTCCTTCAGGACATGGGCGATCATGGCCCTTAGCAGTTGTTATACCTTTGCTAACGCTCGCAGTCCCCGTTTCGCCATCCATTCAGGTACTTAACTCATTGCCTATACCTAGCAGTCGCTTCCAAAGCTGCATCTCGTACATATCTGAGACTGACAGCAATTTTATTGACGATCACTTTTTCTGTAGAATACGTGTACAAATACTTGTACAAATTTAGTGTTTTTTTGTGTTGAATATCTTTGTTTTTATAAGATAATTTGTTCTCAGTTTCCTGGCGCAATCTGAATCGAAAAAAAATAAGAAGAATAACAAAAGACACAGCAGAAGCAAAATCGCGAGGGAAACGAAAACTGTAACGTTGAAGAAAAACATCACCACAAATGGAAAAATAGCAAGAAGAGCAAATATTTTGACGAATTCATAACTCTGTTTGAAATATGAAGTCATAGTCTTTTCTAATTCCTGTTTTCACAATTCCAAATCTAATTCCAATGCCAGGGCCTTCTGACTCCTGTGGAAAGAACTTCTCTCTGGTTGTCCTCCACCGCTTCCTATATAGATAGACTGAACCATATGTGGTTGACATATCGGGACAGATACTCGCGTCTTCTTTTCTTTGGTCGCCCTCAAGTACTTTTTCACTGACCTGGTGTCCAGTCTGTCTCTCTAATAGTCCACCTGTTATCTCTGAAACGAAAGACATGACCAGCTCGTCGGTTTTGATTATGTAATTCACCCCAGTCTGTTGTCGAATCCAAGTGTTACTGTTCCGGCCACGTAAGTTGAGGCCGAGCATGATGCCATTTTATGCTGGACCACTGCAAAAGTCTCTGCAGTCGTGGTGATGAGCGCTCATGTTTCACTCCCATAAGTCATCACCGACAGAAGATATTCATTAAACTATAATAATAATAATAATAATAATAATAATAATAATAATAATAATAACATTCTTTGAAAATATCGAGCATCCACCGACCTTTCGGCCCTTAAAACGCATGAGGATAGATATATATGCAAACTAGTAATGCGCCACCAATACGTTGTTTTCTTATGTCCCTCTTGCCTTCAGTCTTGTGTGTATCAGATTTTCCAAGCTCACTTTCCTCATTATGTACCCTAGAAACCTCAATTGTCACTTTTTTATGTTAAATATAAGTGTCCTTTTTGTTTCCATTTTCTATAAAATTTCATCTTTGCTCTAAGATTCAAAAAGTTGTAAGTGTAAAAATGCTCTTTTGTATGTCTTCATTATAAAGAGTGATTATTTCAGCCACTGCTGAAGTTCTATCAACTTGAATAATTCTAACTACTCACCCCGATCTCTTTTATTAACAAGGGAATTCTGTTCAAAGAACTGCTGTTCGCTGGAATCTCTGTTTTCCTAATCATTTTCTGGAAATTTTATAAAATCAGCGGTTTCGAAATACTCAAATCATTTTTAAAACACCCTTTTATCCCCTACGAATGCAGGAAATGAAATTCAGCCGGTGGCCATGACCATGTTTAAATGCTTTTATTCCTTAAATTACTACTAAATCAGTGATTGATAAGGAATATGCATAAAAGAGCATTTGTCTGCGTGGATTAATTAAGTGTCCAGTGAGTGTCAATTAGGTTAAAATCGGAAGTAAACGTTTGTTGACGCATATTTTGATAAATAAAATAGACAATGTATACAATAATAGTTTAACATGTTTTTTTTTCTTTCAATGACGGATTCATTTACGGAAATCGTGAAGTAACCCACAAGAATTCATATCTGTTTATTAAGTCTTGCGAGCTTTCGACTGACTCAGTCATAGTTAAGAATAAATCTCTTGTGATAAATTCTTAAATCTGAAATATGCAGCATCAGTTACACAATTTAGAAGCTATTTATATCAAATCAAAATAGCCAATGATTATAAAAATCATTTATAATTTAGGAACACCCGATTTAAAATGTATTTATATTCTTAGAACTCATATGCCACTATATTCATGTGACATTAGAAATAATTAATTTTAAAAATAACATCACGTTCTCGTGATGTCAGATGCATTCAAAAATTACATGTGGACAAATATTTTATAATATTTATCAAAATTCATGGAAATCAATGTCAGTTGGAAAATAGCATGGCGGCTTTGTACATTGCGACCAGTAATAATAATTTTAAAAGTTTTTTATTTTTGTCGTAATATATATGAAAGAATCCAAGTCATGAATATAAAAATATTACATTATGATAATTATGTCCAATAAATTCGTTGTAAATTGATCCCCGTATGAAATCCAAAATAAAATGTGTTAATATCACGTGATTTCAGAAAATGTAGAAGAAATTTTGAAAGTTGAAATTCTTATATATTATTCTGTATGTTAAAATTGCTTAAATTAAAACTTCTTAAATATCTTTCATATATTAAATTTGCTAAAGCACTTCTTCTTTTCTTCTTCTTCTTCTTCTTCTTCTTCTTCTTCTTCTTCTTCTTCTTCTTCTTCTTCTTCTTCTTCTTCTTCTATGTGCCGTATCCTTTCAGGAAGCTGGTGATCATTGCTTTCCACAATTTCCTGACCTTTATAGCTCTTAATAAAGTTTGTTTTTTGTTATCATTCCTAAACCTTATTCCACCATTCATTTACTCATTCTCTCTAAGTATATTATGCGTTGTTTTCCTATGTACCTCTTGCCATCAGTCTGTCTTGTGTGTATCAGATTTTCCAAGCTCACTTTTCTCATTATGTACGCTGCAAACGTCAACTCTAACTTTTTATGCTAAATATGAGTGTCCTTTTTGTTTCTATTTTCTATAAAATTTCCTCTTTCCTCCCATATTCGGTTCGAATTTTTAAAATGTATCTATATTTTTAAAAAATATTTAACATGTCTATCACAAATTTATTTTCTCAGTATGAAAATAATAAAATATTCATCACTTCCCGGAATTCTTCATATACTCTATTTTCACCTGATAGACGGACAGAATCCCGTCTGTGATTTTCAGATGGATATCCATATTTTAATTAAACATAACCCTTAGAATCCCTGACTGCAACATGAGTCTACATAAAAGTAGTTTTCCAGGAAAGAGGCAATTATCTCAACCACTGAGCAGACCGTAATATTTATTATTCTTTTCATTGCATGAGGGAATTGTTTTAAAAAAATATTTTTTAAATTTATTTTCATCAAATGTTATCTATCAAAATTCAGAACATTAAAACGTTTATTTTCAGCATTTAATCCCTTCTCAGCCAATTAGAAAAACGTTTCATTTTCAGATGATTTTTTAAAAAAAATTGTTTTTAATATGGTAACTAAGAGCTGAGGCACCTTGAAATACATGAGCGGTGACTAACATATCTACCTGAAGTATGAGTTTTCAACTGGACTCGTTTCAAGCTCAGAAGAGTATGAAAAGAATCAAGATCGACGTATAAACACGTCTGTAGCTGGTTTTTGAACATTATGCTTTGGACGTGTTTATTCGTCCGAGTCTGAAGAAATAACTTTAGATAAAAACGTATATACATGTCTACGCTGAGGAAAGGGTTAATTCGCTCAACATATAGCTTATCCCTTTCGTCCGACATTTCAAGTTCACTAGTTGGTGGAAACCATCTCATCATTAACCATTGGTCATGTGTCATCGACATTACACTATACAATTATCAGTACAAACGGGAGGAGCTTTCACAGGTGTTACAGTAGAAGTGGTGAAACCTAGGGGCCAGTCTAGGGCACACTTAAATTCATGTTATATATATATATATATATATATATATATATATATATATATATATATATATATATATATATACATTGAAGACGACAAATAAGGTGCTTTTATTTAGATTTTTATACAATTTCTCATGCGATCTAATAATTTTTTTTTTCAGATGATAAATTATATAAAATCTGTCCGAATGTTTTTATCCCAGCGCTCTCGGCTATACATTTAGCCATATTAAATATTAAATATTTTACCAGTTAAATAAGAAATAGTTTGTTGCATTTATGTTTTAGAAAATGTTTTCGTTTTTCAAAACACGATCAAGATATTGTGTCCATGTCCATAGTTAATATTATTAAGTATTTTTTTTTGTTGGTTTTATTAATAAGTCTTCCAATATTTTTAGCCCTTTTTGCATGTAGATGATGCTATTATACTCGTGTTGTTAACAGGTATGTTACGAATAGTGTCCGGTACGTCACCATGAATATTTAAATGAGAGCTATGGTCAGAAAGGTGTAGTGAGTGTGCGTGTCAAACATGTTGTAGTGTGGCCTATATAATTATTTATGAATTTTGATTGATCAGGAATATAATTCCTTAATGGGCAAAATCAGTCGTATTCAATTAAATGTGCATGAAAGAAGGATTGCTGCCTAAATACACAAATATATAAATATATATATATATATATATATATATATATATATATATATATATATATATATATATATATATATATATTAAAATAATAAGAAACGTAACCTTAGTTTAAAATAATAAGATTGTCTGTGCTTATAAGTGAAGTAAATATCTTAATAGGTTATTCCAAAAGTCGCTTGATAATGGAATGGAACTATGGATTTCAAATTTAATTTTATAATTAAATTTTAAATTTTACTTTCTGTTTTGAAACATGGTAGTTCCTGTGTAGCGATGGAACCATATTTTTAAAATAGTAAATAATTATAATATTATATATATATATATATATATATATATATATATATATATATATATATATATATATATATATATATATATATGCAGAAATATAGTCTTAAAGTGTGCTATATTTATGGGGTAAAGTGCTCAATATCAGAGATAGAGCGTGTGAATATAAAAGTGGACATGGAAGTCAGCACTTAGAGGCGACAGTCTGTTTCATGCTAGTGCAATCGTCAGGCGACTAGTGCTGTTATTTTTCTCGGCTATTTATATAAGGGTCAGTGGTGCATTATGGGTAGTCTATTTTGGCGGTTACTTTTACCGGAAGTGGCTTATTTGTTTATTTATTTATGTCAAATTGTTTTGCTTGTTTTTTGTTTGTTTTTTTATTTTTATTTTTATTTTTTATCTTATATATTTATTTATTTATTCTTTTATTTTGATCGGTGTTTTTGGTTAACGTAGTAAAAATTTGTTTATATAGCTTATTGTTGGTAGTCTATAATGGCCGTCATTACCGGAAATCGCTTGTTCGCTTATTTATTTGGGTCAAATTGTTTTGCTTGTTTTTATTTATTTTCATTTTTATTTTTTATCTTATATATTTGTTTATTTGTCATTGATTAAATCTGTTTGTTGAATTTGTGGTTTTTTCTGACTATTATTTAGGTGGGAACAGTTTTTAATTTATCTATTTAGGTTGGTTATCTTTATTTGTTTTTGTTTTATTTTGTTTTTTAACCGGCTAGTTTATCGTAATCGGTTGTTAGTTTATTTATATATTTGGATGTATTTAGATCGATTTATTATACTTGTTGTTATTTATTTGTTACACTATATCTTTTTGGCTTTCGGTTTTTATTTATTTGACTGGTTCAACAACATAAATAACAAACAAAATTGCCACTTCCTACAATTAGACATAAAAGAATTTTACCCATCCATAACAGAACGTACACTAGATAAGGCCATCAACTTAGCTCATGAACAAATAATAATAAAACCAAACGAAATCGACATCATTAAGCACTCACGTAAATCATTATTATTTCACCATGAAGAAGCATGGATAAAGAAAGATGGGATATTTGACACTACAATGGGAAGCTTTGACGGTGCAGAGACATGCGAAATCGTAGGCATTTACTTACTACACGAACTAAGCAAAATAATAGATAGAAATGACACAGGGCTCTACAGAGATGACGGTCTCATAATCTTAAGAAACTGCAACAAACAAAAGACTGATAAAACTAGAAAAGCAATAATTAAAATTTTCAAAAATAACGGATTCGAGATAGATATAAAAACTAACCTAAACGAAGTAGATTTTCTAGATGTCACCTTCAACCTAAGAAAAGGCACACACAAACCATACAGAAAACCGAATGATAAACCACAGTACATACATATATACTCCAACCACCCGCCTTCTATAATCAAACAGATACCTAAATCGATTAACCGCAGGCTTTCCGACAATTCTTCCGATGAATCTATATTTAACAAGGCCAAGAAAGACTACGAAACAGCCCTAAAAGATAGCGGATTCCCAGCAACACTCACATACTCACAACAGAACACAAAAAAGACCAACAGAAAAAGAAATATCATATGGTTCAACCCACCGTACAGCAAAAACGTAAAAACAAACATAGGAAAAATATTCTTCAAGCTTTTACACAAACACTTCCCGGAATCAAGCACCCTACACAAAATATTCAACAAAAACACAGTAAAAATCAGCTACAGTTGCACCGAGAACATGGCACAAATAATAAAAAAGCACAACAGAAAAATTATTAACAAACCACACGAACAAATTAAACCCACGTGCAACTGCAGAATAAAAAACGAATGTCCCTTAAACGGTAATCGTTTACAAAACAACGTAATCTACCAAGCCACGACAAAATCAGCAGATAATGAAGAAAAAGTATATATAGGAGTAACCGAAGGACCATGGAAACAAAGAAATTATGTACACAAAATGTCTTTCACAAATAGTAAATATGCGAACAGCACAATGCTTTCTAAGTATATCTGGGAAATAAAAAACAAAACACACACCACACCAAAAATATCTTGGAAAATAAGGAAAAAATCATCAGCCTACAACAACCTATCAAAAACCTGCAAACTTTGCTTGGAGGAAAAAATAGCTATCATTACCTTCCCAGATGAAAATAAATTATTAAATAAAAGATCCGAGCTAATCTCAAAATGTAGACATGAAAACAAATTTTTACTACGTAACTTAAAATAGAAAAATAAATAAATATATAAACAAACAACAATAAAATAAGCAAAATAAATTACTCCAAACAAATCATAAAACCACACCTGTTAGAATATACGAAACAAAATCAAAACAAAAGAACGGACGAAAGTTATAACTGTTATACAAATAAAAATAATAATAAAAAAAACAAACAAACAAAAAAAACATTAATAAAAGATAATATACTACGTTACTTAAAAACCGAAAGCCAAAAAGATATAGTGTAACAAATAAATAACAACAAGTATAATAAATCGATCTAAATACATCCAATTATATAAATAAACTAACAACCGATTACGATAAACTAGCCGGTTAAAAAACAAAATAAAACAAAAACAAATAAAGATAACCAACCTAAATAGATAAATTAAAAACTGTTCCCACCTAAATAATAGTCAGAAAAAACCACAAATTCAACAAACAGATTTAATCAATGACAAATAAACAAATATATAAGATAAAAAATAAAAATGAAAATAAATAAAAACAAGCAAAACAATTTGACCCAAATAAATAAGCGAACAAGCGATTTCCGGTAATGACGGCCATTATAGACTACCAACAATAAGCTATATAAACAAATTTTTACTACGTTAACCAAAAACACCGATCAAAATAAAAGAATAAATAAATAAATATATAAGATAAAAAATAAAAATAAAAATAAAAAAACAAACAAAAAACAAGCAAAACAATTTGACATAAATAAATAAACAAATAAGCCACTTCCGGTAAAAGTAACCGCCAAAATAGACTACCCATAATGCACCACTGACCCTTATATAAATAGCCGAGAAAAATAACAGCACTAGTCGCCTGACGATTGCACTAGCATGAAACAGACTGTCGCCTCTAAGTGCTGACTTCCATGTCCACTTTTATATATATATATATATATATATATATATGCGTGTGGCTAATTACGTTAAACTCTCTAATAGTGGTGAATGAACTAAATATATTTGGCCTTGTTTTTCCCTAAAGTACCCGTGTTCGTCTCCGTCGCATCTCACGACAAATACGTTTATATTTTATCCCATAGATTCTGTGGAAATGGAAAATAGAATGAAAAAAAATTAAAAGAAGTTTGATAAGTAATTTATTATCTACAGCGAAAACTATTTTCCCTTTATTTTTGATTTTTACTTTGTTTTTTGTACTTTTTATATTATATGATATTTATCAGGTTTCAAGGAGGCGACAGCGTTACGCTAGAACCAGATAAGAGAGGAAGGCGAATGTGTATGGTGTTGATAGAGAAAGAAAGCTAAGAAAACTAGACGAGTGGTAGGGTGGGGTTGATTAAAACAAAAAAATGATGATAAAAAGATGATTAGGGGAGATCAACAAAGACATAATGAGATGTACAGAATAGTAGCAGAGAGAAAGAAAGGGCGAGAAATATAAAAGTAAAACGGCGTTCAAGATATATATATATATATATGTGTGTGTGTGTGTGTGTGTGTGTGTGTGTGTGTGTGTGTGTGTGTGTGTGTGTGTGTGTGCAGTGAGAGAGAGAAAGAAAAATCACAACAGAAAAACGAAGTGATATTGTAAGACAATGAATTCTCGAAAGACAATTCCGGGCTGGACTTCTTCTTCTTCTTCTTCTTCTTCTTCTTCTTCTTCTTCTTCTTCTTCTTCTTCTTCTTCTTCTATGTTCCGTGTCCCTTCAGCGCTTGGATGATAATGGCTCTCAAGTACCATTTGTCATTATTCATCGTTCCGCAATTCATTCGCGTAAACACGTCAATTAGGAGGTAGGCTGCTTGAGCCTGTTCCTTTCGCATTTGACATGTCCTATGAGGATCATTTTCCTGAGCTTTCTTTCCTCGTTATATGTCCAAGAAATGCCATCTGTCTCTTTGTGATTGTGAGTATTAGTAGCCTTTTTGTTTACATTTTCCTTAAGAATTCTTAGTTGCTTCAGTATTTTTCTGTAGAATCAAATTTCTGTTGGAAATGTCCAGCATTCACTACCATATAGAATGATTGATAAATAAGACGATTGATATTACATAGCAGTTCAGCACTTTTTCTTTGTTTCTCTTGCTTCAAATCTGTTTCTCTTGCTTCAAATCTCCTCTTCATCTGTAAGTAAATTGCCCAGCATTCACTGCCATATAAAAGGATTGATATTACATAGCAGTTCAGCACTTTTTCTTTCTTTCTCTTGCTACAAATCTCCTCTTGATTTTTAGGTAAATTGCCCATCATTCAGTTCCATATAGGATTGCAATTACATAGCATTTCACCACTTTTTTCTGTGTTTCTCTTGCTTCAAATCTCCCTTTCATCTGTAATGCAATCGTTCGGCATTCACTGCCATAGAGGAGGATTGATATTATATAACAGTCCCGCCATCTTTGTTTTTAACGAAAATTCTCAGTTTTTAGTATATTGTTTATCTTTTGGAACTCACCTATTGGTATACCAGTAAGAGGTTGACTTTTGACCATTGTATGTAGAAAAAACATTCTTTAAATTGGTAATTTGGTTGACCATTAATGTTGTGTAGCGTGTTCGATCCTCACCAAATGAATGTACATTTAATTTGTGTGAATGCATTTCGTTTTGGGAAAACCTATTGTCACACCACGAAGATGTAAAATAGATTACACAGAAACTACTCTTAGCAAAAGCTTATAAAATACAGTTAAACAAATGAATATACAGAGAAAGAGATAGATAAACAGAGTAGGAAAGAAACAAAGAAAGAGAAACATAAATACCGAGAGACAGAGAGAGTGATAAACTGAAAAGTAGAAGTATAAACACAGGAAGAGGGGAATAAATAGAAAAAAGAGAAAGAGGAAAACAAATACAAAAAAGAGTGAGAGAAACAAAAAAGAGATTTATAAGCGGAAACACATGCGCATAAACAGAGAAAGAGAAAAATAAACAAATGCAGATGAGCACAGACTGAGAAAGAGAAACATAAACAAAGAAAGAGAGATATAAACAGAGAAAGAGAGACATAAACAGAGAAAGAGAAACATAAACAGAGAAAGAGAAACATAAACAGAGAAAGAGAGACATAAACAAAGAAAGAGAGTCATAAATAGAGAAAGAGAGACATAAACAAAGAAAGAGAGACATAAACAGAGAAAGAGAGACATAAACTGAGAAAGAGAGACATAAACAAAGAAAGAGAAACATAAACAGAGAAAGAGAGACATAAACAAAGAAAGGGAGTCATAAATAGAGAAAGAGAGACATAAACAAAGAAAGAGAGACATAAACAGAGAAAGAGAAACATAAACAGAGAAAGAGAGACATAAACAAAGAAAGAGAGTCATAAATAGAGAAAGAGAGACATAAACAAAGAAAGAGAAACATAAACAGAGAAAGAGAGACATAAACAGAGAAAGAGAGACATAAAAAAAGAAAGAGAAACATAAACAGAGAAAGAGAGACATAAACAGAGAAAGAGAGACATAAACAGAGAAAGAGAAACATAAACAAAGAAAGAGAGACATAAACAGAGAAAGAGAGACATAAACAGAGAAGGAGAGACATAAACAGAGAAAGAGAAACATAAACAGAGAAAGAGAGACATAAACAGAGAAAGAGAGACATAAACAAAGAAAGAGAAACATAAACAGAGAAAGAGAAACATAAACAGAGAAAGAGAAACATAAACAGAGAAAGAGAGACATAAACAGAGAAAGAGAAACATAAACAGAGAAGGAGAGACATAAACAGAGAAAGAGAAACATAAACAGAGAAAGAGAGACATAAACAGAGAAGGAGAGACATAAACAGAGAAAGAGAAACATAAACAGAGAAAGAGAAACATAAACAGAGAAAGAGAGACATAAACAAAGAAAGAGAAACATAAACAGAGAAAGAGAGACATAAACAAAGAAAGAGAGTCATAAATAGAGAAAGAGAGACATAAACAAAGAAAGAGAGACATAAACAGAGAAAGAGAAACATAAACAGAGAAAGAGAGACATAAACAAAGAAAGAGAGTCATAAATAGAGAAAGAGAGACATAAACAAAGAAAGAGAAACATAAACAGAGAAAGAGAAACATAAACAGAGAAAGAGAGACATAAACAGAGAAGGAGAGACATAAACAGAGAAAGAGAAACATAAACAGAGAAAGAGAAACATAAACAGAGAAAGAGAGACATAAACAGAGAAAGAGAAACATAAACAAAGAAAGAGAGACATAAACAGAGAAAGAGAGACATAAACAGAGAAAGAGAAACATAAACAGAGAAAGAGAGTCATAAACAGAGAAAGAGAGACATAAACAGAGAAAGAGATCCATAAACAAAGAAAGAGAAACATAAACAGAGAAAGAGAGACATAAACAAAGAAAGAGAGTCATAAATAGAGATAGAGAGACATAAACAAAGAAAGAGAAACATAAACAGAGAAAGAGAGACATAAACAGAGAAAGAGAAACATAAACAAAGAAAGAGAAACATAAACAGAGAAAGAGAGACATAAACAAAGAAAGAGAGTCATAAATAGAGAAAGAGAGACATAAACAGAGAAAGAGAAACATAAACAGAGAAAGAGAAACATAAACAGAGAAAGAGAAACATAAACAGAGAAAGAGAAACATAAACAGAGAAAGAGAAACATAAACAGAGAAAGAGAGACATAAACAGAGAAAGAGAAACATAAACAAAGAAAGAGAGACATAAACAGAGAAAGAGAGACATAAACAGAGAAAGAGATCCATAAACAAAGAAAGAGAAACATAAACAGAGAAAGAGAGACATAAACAAAGAAAGAGAGTCATAAATAGAGAAAGAGAAAACATAAACAGAGAAAGAGAAACATAAACAGAGAAAGAGAGACATAAACAGAGAAAGAGAAACATAAACAGAGAAAGAGAAACATAAACAGAGAAAGAGAGACATAAACAGAGAAAGAGAAACATAAACAGAGAAAGAGAAACATAAACAGAGAAAGAGAAACATAAACCGAGAAAGAGAAACATAAACAGAGAAAGAGAAACATAAACAAAGAAAGAGAGACATAAACAGAGAAAGAGATCCATAAACAAAGAAAGAGAAACATAAACAGAGAAAGAGAGACATAAACAAAGAAAGAGAGTCATAAATAGAGAAAGAGAGACATAAACAGAGAAAGAGAAACATAAACAGAGAAAGAGAGACATAAACAGAGAAAGAGAAACATAAACAGAGAAAGAGAAACATAAACAGAGAAAGAGAGACATAAACAGAGAAAGAGAAACATAAACAGAGAAAGAGAAACATAAACAGAGAAAGAGAAACATAAACAGAGAAAGAGAAACATAAACAAAGAAAGAGGACATAAACAGAGAAAGAGAGACATAAACAGAGAAAGAGATCCATAAACAAAGAAAGAGAAACATAAACAGAGAAAGAGAGACATAAACAAAGAAAGAGAGTCATAAATAGAGAAAGAGAGACATAAACAGAGAAAGAGAAACATAAACAGAGAAAGAGAGACATAAACAGAGAAAGAGAAACATAAACAGAGAAAGAGAAACATAAACAGAGAAAGAGAAACATAAACAGAGAAAGAGAGACATAAACAGAGAAAGAGAAACATAAACAGAGAAAGAGAAACATAAACAGAGAAAGAGAAACATAAACAAAGAAAGAGAGACATAAACAGAGAAAGAGAGACATAAACAGAGAAAGAGAAACATAAACAAAGAAAGAGAGACATAAACAGAGAAAGAGAAACATAAACAGTGAAAGAGAAACATAAACAGAGAAAGAGAGTCATAAACAGAGAAAGAGAGACATAAACAGAGAAAGAGAAACATAAACAGAGAAAGAGAAACATAAACAGAGAAAGAGAGACATAAACAGAGAAAGAGAGTCATAAACAGAGAAAGAGAGACATAAACAGAGAAAGAGAAACATAAACAGAGAAAGAGAAACATAAACAGAGAAAGAGAAACATAAACAGAGAAAGAGAGACATAAACAGAGAAAGAGAAACATAAACAGAGAAAGAGAAACATAAACAGAGAAAGAGAAACATAAACAAAGAAAGAGAAACATAAACAGAGAAAGAGAGACATAAACAAAGAAAGAGAGTCATAAATAGAGAAAGAGAGACATAAACAGAGAAAGAGAAACATAAACAGAGAAAGAGAGACATAAACAGAGAAAGAGAAACATAAACAGAGAAAGAGAAACATAAACAGAGAAAGAGAGACATAAACAGAGAAAGAGAAACATAAACAGAGAAAGAGAAACATAAACAGAGAAAGAGAAACATAAACAGAGAAAGAGAAACATAAACAAAGAAAGAGAGACATAAACAGAGAAAGAGAGACATAAACAGAGAAAGAGATCCATAAACAAAGAAAGAGAAACATAAACAGAGAAAGAGAGACATAAACAAAGAAAGAGAGTCATAAATAGAGAAAGAGAGACATAAACAGAGAAAGAGAAACATAAACAGAGAAAGAGAGACATAAACAGAGAAAGAGAAACATAAACAGAGAAAGAGAAACATAAACAGAGAAAGAGAAACATAAACAGAGAAAGAGAGACATAAACAGAGAAAGAGAAACATAAACAGAGAAAGAGAAACATAAACAGAGAAAGAGAAACATAAACAGAGAAAGAGAGACATAAACAGAGAAAGAGATCCATAAACAAAGAAAGAGAGACATAAACAGAGAAAGAGAAACATAAACAGAGAAAGAGAAACATAAACAAAGAAAGAGAGACATAAACAGAGAAAGAGAAACATAAACAGAGAAAGAGAGACATAAACAGAGAAAGAGAAACATAAACAGAGAAAGAGAGACATAAACAAAGAAAGAGAAACATAAACAGAGAAAGAGAGACATAAACAAAGAAAGAGAGTCATAAATAGAGAAAGAGAGACATAAACAAAGAAAGAGAAACATAAACAGAGAAAGAGAAACATAAACAAAGAAAGAGAGACATAAACAGAGAAAGAGAGACATAAACAGAGAAAGAGATCCATAAACAAAGAAAGAGAAACATAAACAGAGAAAGAGAGACATAAACAAAGAAAGAGAGTCATAAATAGAGAAAGAGAGACATAAACAGAGAAAGAGAAACATAAACAGAGAAAGAGAGACATAAACAGAGAAAGAGAAACATAAACAGAGAAAGAGAAACATAAACAGAGAAAGAGAGACATAAACAGAGAAGGAGAGACATAAACAGAGAAAGAGAAACATAAACAGAGAAAGAGAAACATAAACAGAGAAAGAGAGACATAAACAAAGAAAGAGAAACATAAACAGAGAAAGAGAGACATAAACAAAGAAAGAGAGTCATAAATAGAGAAAGAGAGACATAAACAAAGAAAGAGAGACATAAACAGAGAAAGAGAAACATAAACGGAGAAAGAGAGACATAAACAAAGAAAGAGAGTCATAAATAGAGAAAGAGAGACATAAACAAAGAAAGAGAAACATAAACATAGAAAGAGAAACATAAACAGAGAAAGAGAGACATAAACAGAGAAAGAGAGACATAAACAGAGAAGGAGAGACATAAACAGAGAAAGAGTGACATAAACAGAGAAAGAGAAACATAAACAGAGAAAGAGAGTCATAAACAGAGAAAGAGAGACATAAACACAGAAAGAGATCCATAAACAAAGAAAGAGAAACATAAACAGAGAAAGAGAGACATAAACAAAGAAAGAGAGTCATAAACAGAGAAAGAGATCCATAAACAAAGAAAGAGAGACATAAACAGAGAAAGAGAGACATAAACAAAGAAAGAGAAACATAAACAGAGAAAGAGAGACATAAACAAAGAAAGAGAGTCATAAATAGAGAAAGAGAGACATAAACAGAGAAAGAGAAACATAAACAGAGAAAGAGAGACATAAACAGAGAAAGAGAAACATAAACAGAGAAAGAGAAACATAAACAGAGAAAGAGAAACATAAACAGAGAAAGAGAGACATAAACAGAGAAAGAGAAACATAAACAGAGAAAGAGAAACATAAACAGAGAAAGAGAAACATAAACAGAGAAAGAGAGACATAAACAGAGAAAGAGATCCATAAACAAAGAAAGAGAGACATAAACAGAGAAAGAGAAACATAAACAGAGAAAGAGAAACATAAACAAAGAAAGAGAGACATAAACAGAGAAAGAGAAACATAAACAGAGAAAGAGAGTCATAAACAGAGAAGGAGAGACATAAACAGAGAAAGAGAAACATAAACAGAGAAAGAGAGACATAAACAAAGAAAGAGAAACATAAACAGAGAAAGAGAGACATAAACAAAGAAAGAGAGTCATAAATAGAGAAAGAGAGACATAAACAAAGAAAGAGAAACATAAACAGAGAAAGAGAAACATAAACAAAGAAAGAGAGACATAAACAGAGAAAGAGAGACATAAACAGAGAAAGAGATCCATAAACAAAGAAAGAGAAACATAAACAGAGAAAGAGAGACATAAACAAAGAAAGAGAGTCATAAATAGAGAAAGAGAGACATAAACAGAGAAAGAGAAACATAAACAGAGAAAGAGAGACATAAACAGAGAAAGAGAAACATAAACAGAGAAAGAGAAACATAAACAGAGAAAGAGAGACATAAACAGAGAAGGAGAGACATAAACAGAGAAAGAGAAACATAAACAGAGAAAGAGAAACATAAACAGAGAAAGAGAGACATAAACAAAGAAAGAGAAACATAAACAGAGAAAGAGAGACATAAACAAAGAAAGAGAGTCATAAATAGAGAAAGAGAGACATAAACAAAGAAAGAGAGACATAAACAGAGAAAGAGAAACATAAACAGAGAAAGAGAGACATAAACAAAGAAAGAGAGTCATAAATAGAGAAAGAGAGACATAAACAAAGAAAGAGAAACATAAACAGAGAAAGAGAAACATAAACAGAGAAAGAGAGACATAAACAGAGAAAGAGAGACATAAACAGAGAAGGAGAGACATAAACAGAGAAAGAGAGACATAAACAGAGAAAGAGAAACATAAACAGAGAAAGAGAGTCATAAACAGAGAAAGAGAGACATAAACACAGAAAGAGATCCATAAACAAAGAAAGAGAAACATAAACAGAGAAAGAGAGACATAAACAAAGAAAGAGAGTCATAAATAGAGAAAGAGAGACATAAACAAAGAAAGAGAAACATAAACAGAGAAAGAGAGACATAAACAGAGAAAGAGAAACATAAACAAAGAAAGAGAGACATAAACAGAGAAAGAGAAACATAAACAAAGAAAGTGAGACATAAACAAAGAAAGTGAGACATAAACAGAGGAAGAGAGACAATTAACAGAGGAAGAGAGACATAAACAAAGAAAGAGAGACATAAACAAAGAAAGAGAAACATAAACAGAGAAAGAGAGACATAAACAAAGAAAGAGAGTCATAAACAGAGAAAGAGATCCATAAACAAAGAAAGAGAGTCATAAACAGAGAAAGAGAGACATAAACAGAGAAAGAGAGACATAAACAAAGAAAGAGAGACATAAACAGAGAAAGAGAGACATAAACAGAGAAAGAGAAACATAAACAGAGAAAGAGAGACATAAACAGAGAAAGAGAGACATAAACAGAGAAAGAGAGACATAAACAGAGAAAGAGAAACATAAACAGAGAAAGAGAGACATAAACAGAGAAAGAGAGACATAAACAGAGAAAGAGAAACATAAACAGAGAAAGAGAAACATAAACAGAGAAAGAGAAACATAAACAGAGAAAGAGAAACATAAACAGAGAAAGAGAGACATAAACAGAGAAAGGGAAACATAAACAGAGAAAGAGAGACATAAACAGAGAAAGAGAAACATAAACAGAGAAAGAGAAACATAAACAGAGAAAGAGAGACATAAACAGAGAAAGAGAAACATAAACAGAGAAAGAGAGACATAAACAGAGAAAGAGAGACATAAACAGAGAAAGAGAGACATAAACAAAGAAAGAGAGACATAAACAGAGAAAGAGAAACATAAACAGAGAAAGAGAAACATAAACAGAGAAAGAGAGACATAAACAGAAAAAGGGAAACATAAACAAAGAAAGTGAGACATAAACAAAGAAAGAGAGACATAAACAGAGGAAGAGAGGCATAAACAGGGAAAGAAAGAAATAAACGGAAAAGAGAGACATAAACAGAGAAAGAGAAACATAAACAAAGAAAGTGAGACATAAACAAAGAAAGAGAGACATAAACAGAGGAAGAGAGGCATAAACAGGGAAAGAAAGAAATAAACGGAAAAGAGAGACATAAACAGAGAAAGAGAAACATAAACAAAGAAAGTGAGACATAAACAAAGAAAGAGAGACATAAACAGAGGAAGAGAGGCATAAACAGGGAAAGAAAGAAATAAACGGAAAAGAGAGACATAAACAGAGAAAGAGAAACATAAACAAAGAAAGTGAGACATAAACAAAGAAAGAGAGACATAAACAGAGGAAGAGAGGCATAAACAGGGAAAGAAAGAAATAAACGGAAAAGAGAGACATAAACAGAGAAAGAGAAACATAAACAAAGAAAGTGAGACATAAACAAAGAAAGAGAGACATAAACAGAGGAAGAGAGGCATAAACAGGGAAAGAAAGAAATAAACGGAAAAAGAGAGACATAAATAGAAAAAGATAGATATAAACAGAGAAAGAGAGACATAAACAGAGAAAGAGATCCATAAACAAAGAAAGAGAGACATAAACAGAGAAAGAGAAACATAAACAGAGAAAGAGAAACATAAACAAAGAAAGAGAGACATAAACAGAGAAAGAGAAACATAAACAGAGAAAGAGAGTCATAAACAGAGAAGGAGAGACATAAACAGAGAAAGAGAAACATAAACAGAGAAAGAGAGACATAAACAAAGAAAGAGAAACATAAACAGAGAAAGAGAGACATAAACAAAGAAAGAGAGTCATAAATAGAGAAAGAGAGACATAAACAAAGAAAGAGAAACATAAACAGAGAAAGAGAAACATAAACAAAGAAAGAGAGACATAAACAGAGAAAGAGAGACATAAACAGAGAAAGAGATCCATAAACAAAGAAAGAGAAACATAAACAGAGAAAGAGAGACATAAACAAAGAAAGAGAGTCATAAATAGAGAAAGAGAGACATAAACAGAGAAAGAGAAACATAAACAGAGAAAGAGAGACATAAACAGAGAAAGAGAAACATAAACAGAGAAAGAGAAACATAAACAGAGAAAGAGAGACATAAACAGAGAAGGAGAGACATAAACAGAGAAAGAGAAACATAAACAGAGAAAGAGAAACATAAACAGAGAAAGAGAGACATAAACAAAGAAAGAGAAACATAAACAGAGAAAGAGAGACATAAACAAAGAAAGAGAGTCATAAATAGAGAAAGAGAGACATAAACAAAGAAAGAGAGACATAAACAGAGAAAGAGAAACATAAACAGAGAAAGAGAGACATAAACAAAGAAAGAGAGTCATAAATAGAGAAAGAGAGACATAAACAAAGAAAGAGAAACATAAACAGAGAAAGAGAAACATAAACAGAGAAAGAGAGACATAAACAGAGAAAGAGAGACATAAACAGAGAAGGAGAGACATAAACAGAGAAAGAGAGACATAAACAGAGAAAGAGAAACATAAACAGAGAAAGAGAGTCATAAACAGAGAAAGAGAGACATAAACACAGAAAGAGATCCATAAACAAAGAAAGAGAAACATAAACAGAGAAAGAGAGACATAAACAAAGAAAGAGAGTCATAAATAGAGAAAGAGAGACATAAACAAAGAAAGAGAAACATAAACAGAGAAAGAGAGACATAAACAGAGAAAGAGAAACATAAACAAAGAAAGAGAGACATAAACAGAGAAAGAGAAACATAAACAAAGAAAGTGAGTCATAAACAAAGAAAGTGAGACATAAACAGAGGAAGAGAGACAATTAACAGAGGAAGAGAGACATAAACAAAGAAAGAGAGACATAAACAAAGAAAGAGAAACATAAACAGAGAAAGAGAGACATAAACAAAGAAAGAGAGTCATAAACAGAGAAAGAGATCCATAAACAAAGAAAGAGAGTCATAAACAGAGAAAGAGAGACATAAACAGAGAAAGAGAGACATAAACAAAGAAAGAGAGACATAAACAGAGAAAGAGAGACATAAACAGAGAAAGAGAAACATAAACAGAGAAAGAGAGACATAAACAGAGAAAGAGAGACATAAACAGAGAAAGAGAGACATAAACAGAGAAAGAGAAACATAAACAGAGAAAGAGAGACATAAACAGAGAAAGAGAGACATAAACAGAGAAAGAGAAACATAAACAGAGAAAGAGAAACATAAACAGAGAAAGAGAGACATAAACAGAGAAAGAGAAACATAAACAGAGAAAGAGAAACATAAACAGAGAAAGAGAGACATAAACAGAGAAAGGGAAACATAAACAGAGAAAGAGAGACATAAACAGAGAAAGAGAAACATAAACAGAGAAAGAGAAACATAAACAGAGAAAGAGAGACATAAACAGAGAAAGAGAAACATAAACAGAGAAAGAGAGACATAAACAGAGAAAGAGAGACATAAACAGAGAAAGAGAGACATAAACAAAGAAAGAGAGACATAAACAGAGAAAGAGAAACATAAACAGAGAAAGAGAAACATAAACAGAGAAAGAGAGACATAAACAGAAAAAGGGAAACATAAACAAAGAAAGTGAGACATAAACAAAGAAAGAGAGACATAAACAGAGGAAGAGAGGCATAAACAGGGAAAGAAAGAAATAAACGGAAAAGAGAGACATAAACAGAGAAAGAGAAACATAAACAAAGAAAGTGAGACATAAACAAAGAAAGAGAGACATAAACAGAGGAAGAGAGGCATAAACAGGGAAAGAAAGAAATAAACGGAAAAGAGAGACATAAACAGAGAAAGAGAAACATAAACAAAGAAAGTGAGACATAAACAAAGAAAGAGAGACATAAACAGAGGAAGAGAGGCATAAACAGGGAAAGAAAGAAATAAACGGAAAAGAGAGACATAAACAGAGAAAGAGAAACATAAACAAAGAAAGTGAGACATAAACAAAGAAAGAGAGACATAAACAGAGGAAGAGAGGCATAAACAGGGAAAGAAAGAAATAAACGGAAAAGAGAGACATAAACAGAGAAAGAGAAACATAAACAAAGAAAGTGAGACATAAACAAAGAAAGAGAGACATAAACAGAGGAAGAGAGGCATAAACAGGGAAAGAAAGAAATAAACGGAAAAAGAGAGACATAAATAGAAAAAGATAGATATAAACAGAGAAAGAGAAAGAAAAGCATAAACAGAGAAAGAAAGAAAGTAAACGAGACGTATATACAGAGAGACAGAGAAAGTGACAAAAAGAAAAAAAGAGAGGTATAAATAGAGGAAGAGGGATATAAACAAACAAAGAGTGGCATAAACAGGAAAAAGAGAAACCTTAAAAGAAATAGAAAAAGGGAGGCAGAAACTGAAAAAGTGAGACAGAAACAGAAAAAGACAGATATAAATAGGGAAAGAGAGACATAAATAGAGAAAGAAAGACATGACAGAGAAAGAGAGTCATAAAGAAAGAAAGAGGAACATAAACACAGAAAGAGAGACCTAAACACAAAAAAGAAGCATAAACAGAGAAAGAGAAGTATAAATAAAACTGAATATCTGCTTGATGCTACGTGTAGAATACATTTCTTCGATATGACATCATATTTTCAAGGAAGAGCTTAAGTTGGATTCTACTGCGATATATCGGTATTTATTTATTTTATGGCATAAAATGATAATTTATTATCTCGCCAGAGGAATAAATAAATAAACAAACAAATAAAATAAAGAGATAAATCTTGTCTCTACTATCAGAATTTTGTAAATAAATATTAATAAAAAAAATTACAAAAAACCTTTATATCTGTCTATATTTCTGAGATGAGGTATTGTAATTATCTACACTATTTACATTATTCGGAATGTTGTCCTCATCTTTGTTGCTATATTCACGACTTTTCAGCCGTTGTAAGATGCGGACTTCTTCAGGAACAGTGTATATTTCTGAGATGAGGTATTGTAATTATTTGCACTATTTACATTGTTCAGATTGTTGTCTTCATCTTTGTTGCCATATTCACAACGTTTCGGCAGTTGTACGCTCCGGCCTTCTTCAGCTGATTAGAATTTTCAAACTGAACCCTTAATTTCGTCGAGCGGGGTAAATTGTTCTAATTCCACGTGCCATGCCTCTTCCAGATGTTGTCAGTATCAGTTATGTCCCTTTAAATCAACTCTCCAAGTTTTTTATTCATCTCAGCTGTAACCAGGTATTGAACTCACAACTCTTTTGGTGAAGTCACTGGATGCGACCAACGCTTTTAAGGGATATGAAAATATCATGAGAAAAATAATGAAAATAGAGCTGGGCTTCTATGTGACATCCAATCTGTTATATTACTTATATATTGCAGTGAATGGTACGCAATCTCCTTAAGAAGTCATTTGAAATACCTGACACGTGCGTTTACCTATGAATTCCGAGAATAACATGTGCAGTACATGTGACTAACAAGGAAGTTTTAAGGAGACAAAGAAACTATAGAGAAACTGTCCCTCCTCTTCTTCTATGCGTCGTGTTCCTCCAGGACGTGGCGATCATGGTTCTTCACGATTTAGTTTTCTGCGCCGTATTCTCACTGGCATAGCTAGAGTGTCTGCCGCCAAGGGGGCAGCCTTTGAGTTTGCCGCCCCAACCTTCACAAAAATACATATTGCACAGTGACTCCCTCTTAAAGTTATAAAACTAGTTTGTGTATCATTATAATATTACTTTCACACGCTCAAATATAGTATGCTTTAAATACATACATAAACTTTATCAGTCACGGTTAAAAAATAAAAACGACATATAGGGCGGAGTGTAAATAATTAGGACCATCATTATTTCTAAAATGAAGATTACAACTTTCTATAAATTAAATTTTGTTGCGTTTTTGTTGGCAAATTCTTCAATGACATTGTCAAAAACTATTTCATCTGTCTATTGTCGCTCTATAGACAGTAGATAAACCAATAAATATGCCATAGTTAAGTTACTAGAAATCGGAAATATACTCCAGCTATGTGTACTGTCCCGACATTAAAACCACTTTATTTATTTGTTATTTCAGTACAGCATATACGGGCTTATAGCCTACAACAGGTACAAAATTGCTGCCTCGATAAAACCGCACCGTCTAGCTACGCCACTACGCGCTGTTCTAAGCTAAGCTTACTAAATTCATTCGCGAATTAAGTGTTGGATAGTTTGTCGTTTAATAATTTCTGTTCGAACTGGGTGCTCCAAACTTAGAGAATTTCGGCAGGCAGATAAGATATTGACAAATTAATGAAAGTTCAGTTGCCAAAAATTATTGTAAACCGAATCGAAAGGAAATAATTTATGTGGATAGATTTTTCTCTGTTAAGAATCGATGTGCTTCTTACACATAAACATAAAACCTTTTCCTAGATGCTGAAGTCTTGAACTCTCGGAAAATAAAGGAAGAAAAATCATACGTGCATTTTGTATATCTGTTAAAGAAAATGTTTAAAATTATCGACGTTAGAGAAAAAGATCATGAGACAGTTCTGTGGACAAACATTCAAAAATACTCGACTAAAATAAACAAAAAAAAAAAAAATTGGCTGCAGCAAATTTTCAGATTATATAAAACACTCGTAGATTTGAAAAAAAAACATTATTAAAATACTCGATAGACAGAACTTGTACTTTCGAAATCTGCAACATTCGTTTTCAACGAAATCGTAACTGTTGCTCACCCGTACGTCAAATATGACAAGAGCGTCCACCTATATATATATATATATATATATATATATATATATATATATATATATATATATATATATATATATATATATGTTTGTATGTATGCATGAATGTCTATAATTGGTTAATATATGCAATGAATTGTGGTGACGTTGAGCGCTTTCCTTCATTGCGTCGGTAGGTGTTTGCCTTTTAGTTTTCCTTTCTTTTTTCTTTCCTTATTCGTAGGTTTTCCTTGTCTAAGGTGTTAAGTCTTGTGGCAAGTCATCTGTTGGTCACACCAATATAGTTGTTTTTCTTGTGTATGTATATATATATATATATATATATATATATATATATATATATATATATATATTAGAAAAAACAATCTAGAAAGCTGAACAAATACTCCCTGTTCGTTCCAAATAATGGAAAATGATTAAACGCAGGAACTCTGTCGAAATACACCATATACATATGTGTGTGTATATATATATATATATATATATATATATATATAGAGAGAGAGAGAGAGAGTGAGAGAGGGAGGGAGGGATAGATAGGAATATATATATATATATATATATATGAATATATTTATACATATATATATATATATCTTAATCTTTCTCTCTTTCTATATATGTATGAATATATATGTATATATGAATACATACATATATATATATACGTATTTATATATAATTCATAAATATATATCACACATTCATATATATATATTCACACATTCATATATATATATATATATATATATATATACAAATATCAGACAGATAATACTTAAGTGAATAACAAAATGAAAAAAGCAACATATAAGTAACTCATTTTATACCGAGAAAGATTATTAATCTAAAGCAGTCAGGGGCAAACTGCGACCCTCGGGCTACATGCGGCCCGATTGACTTTCTGAATGGCACGCCTAATTTCATGAGGAAAATAACATTTATTAAAATATTGTTTGTTTCCTTTCGTTCTGACTTGTTCACACACACACACACACATCTTAATGCAAGGAAAAACTATGATAAAGTGGAAAAATATTCGCGCGACGCTTTTCATCCTTTATGATTTGATCGCAATAATTTTCCCACTTTTACATAGATTCTCCTCACATACATATATATATATATATATATATATATATATATATATATATATATATATATATATATATATATGCTTAGAATATACGTATCTATAAGACTACCATTCGTCCATGTTAGAATATGTTCCGGTGCTCCTTTTATTTAACTTGCGCTCCTTGATAAGATCCCAAAAATTATTATTGGTCCTGATATGGCGGTTCGGCTTCAGTCACATCCCCACCGCCGTAAGGTTGCCTCTCTGTGTCTTTTCTATAAACACTTTCGTGGTAATTGGTCGAATGAGCTCTCAGCTATGATACCTAAACTTTTTGAATTTAAGCACCGCAATAGACTGGCGTTGAGATTTACAGCTGAACTGGCTAGATGTAACCTTAAGTTTTATGCTAAAAGTTTTTTCGCACTTCTCGCTTGTGGAACTCCTTTCCGGTTCCATGCTTTCCAACCAAAATTCTTCTTAAAAAAATTAAATATAATATCAATCGCTCTCTACTGTCCATCTGATTACTTTTTCTTCATCCCACTCATTATTAATGTTTTTGTTCCTAATTCTTCCACACCTTGTGTCTTGGTGGCTTTACTCCCTTGCATGGGGTGATATCGATTAAAAAAAACTATTGAAAAAAATAACGTACTCATTATAGTATCCCAGGCAGAGAGAGTGGTGTTCTTGGATATTTCTGCATCTTCTTTTGCCGCAGATCTTCGTGAATTAAGTGATTCATCGAGTCTGAAATAATTATCAAATTCTCCTAATAATTTCAAATGTATATCATTGCTTGAATCGGCTTCTAATGCTTCAGTTTGAGCGGCTTGGTGATGGTAGTCGTGGCTCCAGGGGACACAGTCCTATGGTTAAAGAGAAGCTCAGTAGAGTTCCACCACGGAATATATGAGTGAGCGGCGCTATATTGAGTCTGATTTGCTACCTCTTCGTCACCGAGGCCCGTTGAAATAGTTGGTATGATGTTTGCTTGAAAACCTAACTGTCAGGGTTTCAGTTCTCGGTAGTAGATGCGCACTGCTGATGAGTCCCAAATATAGGACGAAACGGCCGTCCAGTGCTTTCTGCATTCTGTAGATGTTTCAAACTCGATGAATCACTTAAATATAATTATCAAATTCTCCTAATAATTTCAAATATATATATATATATATATATATTCCCCTCCAAAAGTATTGTAACAGCAAAGCCAATTCCTTTGTTTTTTGTTGTTCACTGAAGACATTTGTGTTTAAGATGAAAAGTTGAATATGAGACAATAGTTAAGAATTTCACTTTTTATTTCCAGTTATTTACATTTAAATGTTTTAAACCGCTTAGAGCCAACCACATTTTGTATCCGATCACCTCATTTTTAGGTGAGCAGAAGTAAAGGAAGAGATAGTCTTAAAGTAAATGACACTTAATCTTTGGTTGCTTAGCACAGGCTGCTAATAATTACATCAAGCCTGCGAAGCACTGACGTCACCAAACTGTTGCATTTTTCATTTGTTATGCTACATCAGACTTATAACGTGGCCTCTTTTAGTTCTTGTTTGTTTCGGGGGGTTCTTCCTTCAGCCTTCTCTTCAAAAGATGAAATTCATGCTTTATTTAGTTATGGTCTGGTGATTTCCCTGATGAAGTCCTTTGTTGTGTCGGCAGTATGTTTTAGATCATTACCCTCCTGCATGATAAAATTCCACCCGATTAATTTGGATGCATTTCTATGTAAATTGGCAGACAAAATGTTTCTGTAGACTTCTGAATACCTTATGCTTCTACACCATGACTTACACCATCATTACATATGAATGAGTAGCAGGCGTGAAAGCCCAAGGTAAGACACCGCCTCCACCATGCTTCACATATGAGCTTGTATGCTTTGGATCATAAGCAGAAACTTTCTACACACATTGGCCTTTCCATCTGTCTGTTGTTTTGGTGTTTTTTCCTCACAGCTCTAACAATGCTTCTGTCAACCACTGCTGTTGTTTTCCTTGGTTGACCTGTTCTGTCTGTTGCACAGTACACCTATATTTTCTTTTCCTTTTTAGGATATTCCAAATTCTTGTGTTGGCTCTGCCCAGTATTTGCCACATATATCTGATCGATTTTCCTTCTTTTCTCAGCTTCAAAATGGCTTGCTTTTCTCCTATGGACCGTTCTCTCGTTTTCGTGTTGGTTTACTCATTTTTTTTAACAAGAAATATAGTCTTTACAGTTGTAACCCAAGACTAAAACCAAGAGTAGTCATTCAGAAATATTTAATATTTAAACAATCAATCTAAAAAGCAAAACCTCGGCAACAAGAAACTCCTGTCAGTAACGTGTTCCAATAGTTTTACTCACTTGAAAAATGGATGGGTTCAGACAAAAGGTGGTATGTCCTAAGTTGTTTAACACATCTAAATGTAAATACCAGGAAATAAAAGTCGAAATCCGGAACACTTGTCATATCCATCTTTTGATCTTCAGTGAACAACAAAAACAAAAGAATTATCCTTGGCGTTCTAATACTTTTGGAGGGGGGGTGTACATACATACGCACGCAGACACACACACACATACACACACACATATATATTTTTGCCAGAACATTGCTAACGAGAGAAAAAAACGAATTTATTCCTTTTTTCTAAGTCTATCTAGCAAGGAACCCCACCAGAGATTGAACACGGCGTACCAATTCCACTTTTCCACTAGGCGCACATCCACAACAAGTACCGTAGAATGAATTAATTGAGTCTTACCTTATTAGTGAATAACTAGCTCTAATCTTGCAATGGCTAAAAATATTAGTTAACGATAACCCTATCGCCGGTAGTAGAAAATAGCAGAAGGGAGTCGATTTGATTCTGTCATGTATATAGAATATATCAGGTTGTAATAAACTGTTATGTGCGATTTTTCTATAACAAATAATAAAAAAATATTAGTTAATTGAGATATGTTTTGATCCTAAATACCTTACCTGTTATCTATAGTCACCTTATCATGTCTTTCAACACTTTTTTAATGCTATGTAAATAAATCGATGGGCCAAGTTCCTATTCCTGTAGGGTACGTTATATTCACTTACACTCAAATAACATTTGAAAAGATATGAATTTATATCATTTTCCCTAGATATGGGTTAATTAGTAGAACTTGTATCAGTAAATCATTATTATCTCCAAAAATATTATTGCATTCAAATACATTTTCTGGCTTTAAATAACCTGTAAATGGTTAATACGCCGTAAACAACAATTTTTTAGTCCAAAGGTTCTTTGAACACTTCGATTGTTGGCATTGAATTTTGGTTATGATTTTGATAATCGTTTAACAATTGGTAATAAACGATTTCCAGAAATATCCCACCATAAACTCAAAAGAATCTTTCTTGTAGTTGAATCCTTGGCTGCTCAGCAGGCCTTTCATTTCGTCTAAGCTACTGATTTCTTTCGCTTAACACTGTGGTAAAGTATTCACTTCTCATTCGCGGTAATGACTATGTAAAAAGAAAGTACTTCGAATTGACAGGAATATTATGATGCACAACAATCGACAGGGTTTTTAGATTCTCTGTTGACATGTCTTGTGGAACTTGTCAATTTCCAAACTTACCCAATGCATGTCTGGCAATGGTAGGTTTTATAGGTAAGAGCAAAATGTACGCTGTGTGCTTTAAATGTAATGGTTGGGATAGCAGCAGCTATTTTCAGTGGGCCTGAATCACGTCATTTTAAGCGATCTTTGTTTGACTCATCCTTTAGACCAGGAATCGGCAAAATTTTGGAGAGAGCGGCCCTGACAGCTATTCAGTGTCTTTAGGAAGGCCATGATATCAAATGTACTACAATAAATTGACTCAGATTAATTTATTTCAGGTCACCATCAAATCCAATATTGTCTACCGCAATAAGAATACCCGTTTGCACCAAACGGATGAAACGGTGCGAGTAGATAATCCAAGAGAACCAGCTTCGTTCGAAGCATATAATACTGTTTTTGTATCTTAGGCAGGTTATTGGGGGTTGTTCAAATTTTTTTTATCCGTCAAATATAAAATGTCATAGAGCTACAAATAAAACTTTAAATTGTTTGAAACTTTACACGGTTATTCTTCTGACTTTTATCTTTTAGTTTCAGTTTTCGTTAGAGCTGGAATTATTGACGTCAGCAAATGTGAGAAGTTGTAAAGTAAATATACCAATGCAATAGCTTCATTTAGAACGTAATGAATTCATGCTGAATACACTTTGAAATATTTGTGTATTAGAGTCATAAAGTACTCGTATTGGAAGACTATCTGTATTTCTAAACTTAAGAAGAAATCATCACGTTAATAAAAATTTGCTGACGTCAACAATAAGGGAAAAAAGGAGTATACACTTTATTCAAAATTACATTTAGAATAGCTAAACAATTAGAAAAAAATAACAGTCTACTTTTTGAAGAAAATATATGGAAGTTTCAAATGAATACATCAACACCAGAAAGAGCAATATTAATTGATAGTTGTGCCTGGGGGGAAATATACAAATTCTCTGCATCAGATAGGGTTAGATTGTGGCAAAATACAGCTGAAGGAAAAGGAAACATCTATAGAAAAAAAGAAATCAAATGCCGGTTTCAGATATTTCGCAGCGGTAATGAGGATATTCGAGATGAGTCTGTTGAAATAGCCGGAAACACAATTAAAATACGATCGACTACAAACGATAACGCAAAATATAATCCTTGAATAATTAGTCGATCACTTTAAATAAAACGTGAAATCTCCTTTCTGACTGGTTTTCCTTTACTATTATGAAAAGAAAGAACAAAATTGAATAAATAAATTCTATTTGAATTGCTAGAAAATCAGAAGCTACACAATTTGAAGCTATATCATCTCAGTGGTTATTGTAACGGTTATTGGCATGGAAAGTTTGGTTAAAGTTGTTGAAAACATGAATTCATTTGTTCTGCTCCTCAAAACTATGGATTAAATAGCAATAATTAGAGAATGAACCTGAGGCTAATTTTCATCAACTTTCGCTCAATGAAACGGTACATTATTCCGCTGCATTAAACAGATATTGTAGGAGTATAGTAAGTCCAGGAATGGTCGCGAATCCGTGTCACGTAGTGTTCACCGGTCAATAACGTGTCTTGTTGATCCAGCGAACCAAACCCATGGGAACACACCCAATACCATTATGGAACCACCGCTATACCTTATAGACAACTGGAATCCATAGTATCATAGGGTTTGCATCACACTTAAACCAAGTATCAGCTCCATACAACAGAAAGCGTAATTCATCGGACCGCGCCATACGTTCTCCAGGATCCAATCAGTGACTTCAGGAGCATAGGGTAGGTTCTGTTTCTGGGACCGTGGTGTCAATAAGTGAATCGTGGGGGTTCTTCGGCTCCCATAATATATGAACACTAAAAGAGAATCTCTGAATTGACCTGCTCTATATGCGTATAGTAAATTCTGCGTTGAATTTAAATGTGATTTAAATCCGACAATTCTAGCCCCTGGTCACGATAATTAAGGACATGTGGTAAATACCATGGACTGAACATGTGAGCAACGATGATATTTCAAGAAAAATGGAAACACAACGGACAGTTATAACTAGAATCAGAAAAAAAAAGACAGCAGAAATTACTAAAGCACATAATAAGGAAAGCGTGCCTAGAAAATTTAACACTCACAGGACATGTTGAAGGCATGAGCGACAAAGAAAAGAATCGGATAACCTACCTGCCGAGCTTGTGTAAATCTGTGGCAGCACAGGGGTTAGGAGAAATAGCAAAAAGACAAACATAAAAGTTAGAAAGTACAGGAAATTATGGAGAACCATTATGTCCTGAAGGGATAGAGCACATAGAAAAGGAGAAAGTCGGCCACCACGCTGTCTACAGTGAGCGGAAATACTTTACATTGAGTGCTCCTGGTAGAAACGAGATGATAATACTCTTGCAAGAGAGTAACGCTCTCGCGGGACCTTGGATTCTGTTTTCGCAAACAAATATTTCAAATAATCACACACTGAATGAAATAGCCACATGCAAAACAGTAGCAGCAAGAATAACAAGAATAAAAACGTAAGTTGGCTATTTTCTATTCATTTTCGACGCTATTAATTGGCAGTTATTGCAAAGAGCCACAAAACAATAGATCCTGAACCTCTGCTCACGAGACTAATGATTTGCAACTTGTAGATCACTAAATGCCCAAGGCAAAGATGTTCGAGAAACATGTCGTCATCAGATCAAACTCTTAGTCTGAAACACTGCTCTACTTCAACTAAATCGGATGACTCAAAGCGAAAACAAAAATGGATATTTCTCTGCTATTGCTAAAGGCCACCTTTGCCGGCAGATGCGCAATTCTTACTTAACATATATCTACAAACAGAGTTTTGGTTCTGAGATTTTTTTTCTGTATTCCATGCCATATCTTCAAGCGAGGATCTTACAAATTATGAAAGGGATTGCCGGCAATTTCATTACAGACTTCAAACAATTTATGCCCTCGTGTAGATTATACATCTGATTAAGCAGCTATTAGATTCAAAGATAACATGAAAGGAAGATCGAAACACTGTTATATATATCTATTCATCAATCTCTTCATAAGTTCACACCTATGCCTGTATGAGTGCATAAATATGCTCATTCATATATATATATATATATATATATATATATATATATATATATATATATATATATATATATATATATATATATATGGAGAGTGAGAGAGAGGGGAAGAAGGGAGAGAGAGGGAGGAACATGGAGAAGATACGAGAAAATTCGCTTTCATCTATTATTGATTATGCTTGCATGCATAGGTACTTCGACGTGGTGCAATGGTTAGCAAGCTTATCTCGCTGCATCAATTACGACTGAATAGTGAGTTCGCTCCATACTAAGCTACGTTACGTAAATCGCAAGTGTACTTCGACTTGATATAATGGTTAACAAGCTTGTCTCGATTATATTAATTACGACTGAGTAGTGATTTCGATCCTCACTAAGCGCTCCGCACTTTTGGCCTATAATTTTGCTTCTTTATGTTATATTCTGATTCATTATTTTGGCTTTATAAAACTTATGTTGCTATATTTTGATAAGTTTATTATAATTAAAAGGATCCATTTTATATATATATATCCATATTATATATATCTTGATATATCTGCTGGAATAAATTCTAACGGGAATTATTTATCATTTTAATGTCGTTAAATAATTGTTTTTGGAATTTATTATTGTTTGTTTTGTTTCTATTTTATTTATAATATTTATTAAATCATTTTCAAAATCATTCAGTTCTTTTTGTTGTGGTGGACATTTTGTTGGGGAAAATTCGAAATTGTTTTTGTTATTAGAGTTACTATCATTGTTAAGAAAGTAAAATGCTTTCCACTTTAATCTTTTTAAAAAATTATCTATTTTTTCAATAAGTTTAATTTTATATCCTTTTGTATTTGCTGTAGGAATATTTTTTGTAGAATATTCCAATAGTGTAGATTCCATAGCTTTGATGAAAAACGACACGCTTCCCGTTGGCTAATTCTGACTGCATTTCATTGCTTACTGTGTTTAATATGTTTAATTGGGAATAGTACTGTATTCGACATCTGATTTTATTGGAGGATATCATACCAGATATCCCACCAGATGCATTACATCGCCTTCTTTGGGTGCAAACCAACAGATGGTTTGAAGAGGACTATTTTCGCTCCATATCGTGGTAAACAATCCGTTTTTAAATAATTGATATTATTGTAGTTTTGGTTGCTCTTGAACAGTTGTAGCGATCTAGGTATTCAATTTTTTCCTTGCAATACTCATATGAGTAATCTGATATATCTAAGGGTCTTTTGAACAGGAGTTGAGGTGTATCCTTTGTTTCCGGTTCTTTCTAAACTTCATTCCTATTTACACAATTTATATGGTTTGAACTGTTGTCCTCATCTTTATTGTCATATCCATGTGTCTTTTGGAGTACATCGATCGAAATGTCGTGAACATGGCAATAAAGATGAGAACAACAGTCCGAACAATGTAAATAGTATAAATAATTGTAATACCTTGTCTCAGAAATATAGACAGATACTTCATTTCTATATTACTAACCTCTCCGCTTAAACTCTGAAATTTTATTTACTGTTTATTTTGTTCTCAATAGAAGTATATAGGTTCGCCATGATCGCTAATATCCTGACGGGACACGGCACACAGAAGAAAGAAAATTGTATTAATTCATCGCAGATAAGCAGTCAACACAACGAAACAAGTAAGATCAAAAACAACAATGACAAAGATATTACTATATTGGTCTGAACAGGGGCAAAGTTCTCGTCCCCACCCCGAATCACTGATATGCCCTCTCAATATCAAATTTCATAAAGCAAGATGCATATAAAATATATATTTTAGTGTAAACTAATTATGTACAGTAATAGATGCAATAAATGGTGAATAATTCAATTAGAAAAATTGGAAATAAATACAATGTATCTAAATGGAAATTAGAGACATGTCATAATAGATCCTAAATATATGTTTTGTGGTACAAAACTTTATGACTGTCATAAAAAGACAAAAATTATTTTTATTACCACTCATGATGATAATAGATAAAAAGTAAAACTGAAAAACGGGCTAGGCTAACCGGTTTCGAACCTCGCTCAACAGAGCTAAATCGAGGTTAATAAATTAAATAGAATTATCACTAAAAAGATGGAGAATATGTATTGGGAAAAAATAATTATATATGTATATCCTCTCTCAGTCTTTATATCTCTCACGCTATCTGTTTATCATTATCTCTCACTCTATCTCTCTATCTCTCTCTTACTCACGCTCTCTGTCTATCACCCTCTATCCCTTCATCTCTCTCTTACGTTCGCTGTATATCATCCTCTCTCACTTTTTCTCATCTCTTTTTCTCTCACTCTCTCTGTCTATCATCCTGTCTCTCTCTATCATACTCTCTGTTCATCCTCCTCTCTCTCTCTTTCACGCTCTCAGTCTATCATCTTCTCTCACTCTTTCACTCTCACGATCTCTATTTATCAAGCTCTATCACTCTTTATCTCTTTCTCTTTCATGCTCTCTGTCTATCATTCTCTCTCACTCTTTCTCTCTCACGCTCTCAGTTTATCATCCTCGTTCATTCTTGATCTCACACTCTCTCTCCTCCACCCACCTCTCTCTCTCTCTCTCTCTCTCTTTCAGGCGGCTCTCTATCTGTTTCCATACTCTTACAGTCCCTACTATCTTTAACTTCTTTTTCTTTGTATTTCTCTCTCGTTCACTGAGTCGCCATTTTTTAACGCTTGCTTTCCCCACTCAGCCTAATGATGCCTTTTATCAAACGATGATCGACGCCCTTGAAGAGCGTGTGTAAGGCCAGCACACCGAGCAAGGAAAAGGCAAAAGACGGAATGGCGGGACCTGTGTAAGAAATAGGTGGAACGAAAAAACGAAGATGATTGTTGTAACGACCTCTATTGTGCCAAGTAAGATATTCGGCTCAGCCAGAGTACGAACGAGAGCCTCCACGAAAATTACGTGAATAGGATTCAGCCGTACTTCGATATTCTGAGAGAAAGATTTTACCCACTGTGTTTTCCTTTCACGAAAACGGATACACATACGCACGCGCACGCACGCACGCACACGCACGCACACGCACGCACACACACACACACACACACATATATATATATATATATATATATATATATATATATATATATATATATATATATATATATAACAAGCTTTCGGCTCAGACTCAAAATTTGATCTAAAATGAAAAAGAGCAGTAATTCTTGGACAAACCGGGATTTTTTTCAAATCCAAACTTATATATATATATATATATATATATATATACAAGGTAACCAAAAAAGTTCTGTGAGTTTTTTGATTAGTCATTGAATGAAGTTGAAATATTTACGAAATGCGTGTAGCAATTGTTTTCAAATTCGGACAGCCGGAAGTAGGAACATTAGACGGTATAGAAAACACGCGCACCGTGCCCGGCCATCAGTTATAAGCTGGACAGCTGTGAGAAGGATGGAAGTGTCTAGAGATCTCGTTCGGGGCTGTATGCTTTACGACTTCAAAGTGTGCTTATCAGCAGCTACATCAAGTCGCCGCATATGTCAAGCGTTTGGGGATAGTGCTGTGGATGAACGTACTGCAAGGCATTGGTTTCGAAAATTCAAGTCGGGAGATTTGTCTCTCCATGATGAGTCTCGCAGTGGTCGACCACAGGTCTTGAATGACGGAGTCCTGAAGGCGGCCATTGAAGAGGACAGTAGTCTTTACGTGTGGTGAACTTGCAAGACAGTTCAACGTTTCCTGTGAAACAGTTAGACTTCACCTGCACCGCCTAGGTAAGGCGTACAAACTGAGCAAGTGGGATCCGCAAACGCTGTTGAAGGTCCACAAGGGACAAGGAGTGGCAGCCTGCGTATCGCTGCTTTCTCGCCACCGTACCGCATCCTTATTCAATCGAGTGCTTACCAGTGATGAAAAGTGGGTTCTGTACGAAACTCACAAGCGTTCCAGGCACTGGTTGTCTCCTCAGGATGCTGTCCCTCACACCGCAAGACCACCTATGCACCCACGCAAGATTATGCTTTGTGTCTGGTGGACAGGTCGTCAAGTGGTTCATTATGAACTGCTACCAGCGGGCCAAACGGTCACAGGAGACATATACTCGCAGCAACTGAAACGTGTGCAACAGGCATTGCACCAGAAGGAACCAGCACTGGTGAATCGCAAAGGTGTGCTTTTCCTCCATGACAACGCCAGGCCGCATGTCGCGCGAGTGGTCAGGGATACCATACAGCAACTTGGGTGGGAGATCTTTTGTTGTCAGTTGTCTTTACCTAGCCTGATGATGCCTTAAAAGAGTCGAAAGCTTAGGCGAGATTTTTTGCACTTTTCTTCCGGAATGAACATCTGACAATTTCTGTCGGAATTTCTTCTTTGTTTCAAAAGGATTGTTCTTATTAGAAAATTAAAATTAATCGATGTAAAATGCATGCTGCCTTTAATATTTGCCTTAAATAACATTTGCTGTCTAAATAATAAAAGTATATATACATATACATATACATATTTGTGTGTGTGTGTGTGTGTGTGTTGGATACGATGGGTAAATTGTCGCCATTTTATATGCGCGTCGTTTGTTTTCGATTTTGTCGACTGCATAGGATAGGAGGGGCACTTGGGCACCTTCTGTGAGAAAAAGCGCACCATGACGCAATTTTCTCCGCTATAAATTTGGAAACGGCATTGTGTACTGCTTAGCATTCGCGCCGGATGCCCAAATACGAACATTTCAGAATGTTTGAGTGTCAATCTGAAGACAATGCAAGAGGATTCAGAAAGAGTTGGATGAGTCTAATGGTGATTACGGATGTTTTTGGAGTGATCTCTAGTAATGGCGACATCAAGTGCTTTGAGGAGGTAGTGCTGTGATGGGTCAAGAGAATGGATGCTGGAAGACACTATGTCTGACAACAGGACTTTGCACTATGCCACAAAAGCAGGAGAACCTAGTCATAGTTGTTAGACAATTTCTTCGCCTACATTACCACTTAAATCTGGCGACCTAACGCCCCAGATTTGCAATTACCTCGACTATCCGTTGAGTAAGAGTCCAACAAAATTCCATGTAACACCAAAGATGAACTGAAGGCAAGGATTATGGCAGAATTCACCAACTTAAACAAGAAGGCCGCCCATAGAAGATTCCGAAGTCGTCTGGTGGCCGTGGTTGAAGCCAATGGCGATTTTAATGAATAAATTTACTCTTTAGTATAAGAAGATTTTTTTTTTCTAATTTTGGTAAATATGTGTTAAAATCAGATGTCAGTGTTATTTTCATTATTGCGTAATTTAGGCGAAAATACATCGATCGCATCATATATATATATATATCGGACAGAGTGAGTAAGAGATGCATATTCTCACATTAACCATGTCTGTCACAAGGCATAGAAGACGTTTTAGTCATGTGTATCTTCGTTGTGGGTGAGCCTCCACTACCAGGAATTGGAACCCGGACAGTTACGTTATTAAGCAAACGTCAAACCAACTGTACCACGGGCCCCGGTGACAAAGAGGTAACGAATTAAACTCGACATAGCGCCGCTCATTCACATATTCCGTGGTGGAACTCATCCAAGTTCCTTAAACCAAGGATTGTGCCCCCGAGAGCCACGACGACTATCACCATGCCGCTCCATCCAGAACATTAGAAGCCGGTTCCATCAAGGATATACAAGAAAATGTTAGGAGGATTTGAGATAATCATAATTAAGTAATTCATCGAGTTTTAGAAGAAACCGCAACAGAATGCAGAAAGCACTGGACGTCTGGATATATATTTGCATGTATGGACAGTGCTGTTCGGTAAAAGTGACTCCCCTGATTTTTTTTACTAAAAATATTTTTTGTCCATTATTTTGGGGGTTAAAATAATTTTTAATCTTACTAATATAAAGACCCCTTCCCGACCACCTAGGAAAAAAGTTTATTCACCGTAAGGTATTCTATTGATAATTATAAATTTGGATATAAATGAGATTCAGGAAAAAAACTCTGTGCAAAAAAAGTGACTCAGATATCGCATTCTAATGATTGAACTGGTAAACTTAAAGAGCATTTGACAAAATATTGAAAACTATTTTACAATACACTCAGAACAATATTCTAGAGAATTCTAGAACAGATTAAATTAAATCTAGAGTATTCCAAAATATTCCAGAAAGCCTCATACAGTATAAAAACAGCTTGAAATAGCCACTCAAGTCATTAACCTGATGAAAGGGTACAAACATGCATCAGAAGCACTTAAGGCGTCTATCATTGCCCTCTCAAAAGCAGGCAAGTCTACGAAAGAAATTGCAGAAATTGCTATAACCTCGCAATCAACTGTCCCTCGAGTGCTTAGGACACATAATGATGCCACTCCTGCTCCAAGGAAGGAAACAAGGGGACGAAAGAAAAAGATTGATGATAGAACTGGCAGGGTAATCAAGCGAGAAGTTGCGAAGAATAGGACTATAACTAGCCAAGAAATTGCAGCCACTCTAAGCGAAGAGCAAGGTTTTAGTCTTGCCTCTTGAACAGTCCGTCGGTGGCTGTTAGAACAAGGCTACAAATCTTGTACACGAAGGTTTAAGCCGCCAATAAGCAAAGCCAACAAAGCCAAGAGACTTGAATGGGCTCACTATTACAAAAATTTCACCGTAGAAGACTGGAAGAATGTTCTCTTCTCCGATGAAAAGAAAGTTGAGCTAAATTCAAAGGATAAGGTGAGTCACTTTTATCGAACAGCACTGTACCTCCAAAGAAAAGCGATACATAAGGTTCAAAATGAATTTTAATAATGAAAAATCTTTCCTGAGGATTTTATTTTTGTTTTAATTTTTGATTAATAATGCTGTATTTCGAAACGAATTTAAATTGATTGGAATGTTTTTTTTTAATCGATCAAATTGGCTGATTTTAGCCACATTTAAAATTCACTAAGCACAACGTTATACTTTTTATAAAAAATCTTTCAAAAATAAAATATATTTTTCTGTAACTTTATTTGAAAGAAGTTAACTGATTTAAAGTTTAATTAATACGAATTAAAACAAATATTATCTTTTTTTTTTCTTAAGACGTATTGTTAATAGCTATATTTACAACCAGATATTTGGAAAATTTAACGATTTTTTTCTACGGAGAACATAAAATTTACTTGACGAATATTACGTGACCACCTTTTTCATAGAATTTTTTAACTACCTAATAATCTTTAAATTTTAAGAAAATATATAATATAATATCATTTCATAAAAGTTTACTTACTTTGATTTTAACTTTGCTATTACTTTTTAAAATATCGTGTCTGGACACTCATATTTACAAAAGTCGGAATACTTATACACACACAAAAATACTTTTTTTAAATATTGGGGGTCGCTGAATTGCAGTAAACTTTTTCATTCATGATTAATAAATATAGTTTTTACTTAATAATAATATCACCTAAACGCTATTAATTCGCGCAGAATTTTAAAAGATTTACAACATTATAAATTATTCTAATTTAAATTTTTTAAGTCCATATTAAATTAAAATTGGGGCAGGATTTCTAAAACTCATTTTCAGAGCAGCCTTGCAATCCTCACGAACCTGATTGATACAACATATTGTCGACTATGAACTTGACTTTTCTAGGACTGATCTCATATCAGGAAATCTATCTAAATAAATACGCACGCACACACACACACGAACGCATATATATATATATATATATATATATATATATATATATATATATATATATATATATATATATATATAAAGAGTATAAGTATGCTGCATGGCATATTGTCAATTTCACATTCATCTCTGAAGACTGAGCTGTAGTGATGAAATTATTTCTGACTATTAATGCACTTTCCAATATATATCTATTTATATACATTGAACCAAACTTTTGATATTTCCACATTTCTAGTCATGTCAATAAATTATTTGCACATGGTTGTAAAATATATTTTTTTGGTGTCTATTTATATGTGTGACATGCATGTATGTGTATAAATATAAGGTTTCGATTTTCTCCTGACTTCAAAAGGCAAACTACAGGCGTTTCAGGGGTAAAGAAATTGTTTTATACATTACACGCAAAAATATATAACATTCATAAAAAAAAAACACTGGCAAGTGTTGAAAAGATATTGATATATTTTTGAGGTTATATTTGCGTGTCTGTCTGTACATCAGGGTTAATGCTTGTGTGTGTGTTTTTGTGTGCGTGTATGCACTTCGGTAAATGCGCCTCCTATTTATTTCGGTAAAAAATGTACAATGTAATTTAATCTACTTCAGTTGTAACGTTTCTGTCGCAAAATTTTACGTGCTCTTCTCGCAAAAAAATTGACCCTATAAAATGAAGGTATCTCTTCAGACGTCATCAAGATTTATTGTAATTTTTTATGGGTTACTGAATGATTTGTAATAATGGGTTCCTATTTGAGGAGTTACAAATGTATTTTCCTTGATTCTCATGATATTAATTCCCAAGCAAAAAGCGACATAGAACGTAAAGCAATAATTATATATAAGGCAAACTTATATATAAGGATCCAAACTTATATATAAGGCAAATTTATGTTTTCTTTCTCTGTTTTTGATCTATGTATTTATTTTTGTCCATTGGTAGTATTAAAATAAATGTTCAAAATAATTTGTTAGCTATCTTGCATAGGATTATTTTTAGGTCGTTAACATTTTCACTGCTGCCTTGTTATTGAACTGTGCTGTGTAATTTGACAAGTGTGCTGGACAACTCAACACCGCCGATTTCGCGCCGAGACGGCACAGGACCGAGACAAATCAAGACCGAGACAACTCAGCACCAGAAAAACAACATTTTTATAATCGAATAAATGTAATTTATTAAGGATTAAAGCCTTAATTAGTGAATATTTTTTTTCAAATAAAGCATGTGAAACAGCATTATGTACAATATAAACCAGTTTTTTGTTTTTAATTATTTTTAATAAAGTAAATCGTAAAGAAATTTATTTTTTAATAAAGTAAATTGACACTTAAAAAATAATTCAATAAAACACACTTGTTTTAAATTATTTTTTAATAAAATAAATCGAAAAATGTAAAACATAATGAAGCAGTTTCTTCTTTTCAATTATTTTTAATAAAGTAAATCGTAATGTAATTTATTTTTCATTAAAGTAAATCGAAATTCTTATGTTTTAATGTCAATTTACTTTATAAAAAATAATTTAAAAAAACTGGTTCATATTTTACATAATCCGTTTTCAAATAGTTAAAGAAAAATATTCACTAATTACGGTTTTAGTCATTAATAAATTACGTTTATTCGGTTATAAAAAAAGTTATGTTTTTTCTGATGCTGAGTTGTCTCGGTCCTGAGTTGTCTCAGTCCAGAGTTGCCCCGGCGTTCGCTAGGCGGTGTTCAGTCGGCGGTGTTGAGTTGTCCTTTTGGAAAATAGGAAATGACTGCGGACAATGACAGTGATTTCTTTATTTTGGTTTCGATAGCAGACTCTACAGTAGTACTAAGCTAGAAGATAACCCCATCAAACAATATTATAAGGATACGTCACAAAACAGATTATATTGTATGCTACTTTTTAAATTATTTCACCGCAAGCAAGGTAATAAACCCACTAAGGCGCGGAGGTGTACTAAGTGTACATGTGATAATATGAGAATAAACACACTATTAAGGAGAAAGAACAGGAATTAACAAGACAGTATATCACGATTGATATTGCATTAAAGTTTTGGAAGATCAAAGTTGACTGGGATGCAAAAAGCCGGAAAAGATTTCCACAAGAGATACGTGCGAGAGAAGAATCTGCTAGCATAGAATTTATGGTTACATCTAGCCATTTCAATTCGAAAATTATGAAACCTTATCGTGAATCTATTACTACGCTTAAATTCATAGAATCTAGGTATCTTAGAGGAAAGTTCATCAGACCAATTTCAATGAAAGTATTTATAGAAAAAGAACAGGGAACCTACGTTACGTAACTGAAGTCGAGATGCCAGGTCAGGACCAATAACACTGCAGTTTCTTCTTGAAATTTTAACAAGAATCTCTAAATATATAGTAAGAAAACCAGACCAGATGTGACAACAATATTCAAAGCAAGGACGAATGATAGACTTATAAATATGCAAGATAGATTCTGGCGAGAAAATATGTTTAACCCAACACAGAGAACTAACTTTTCTAGCAGCAGACCTAGCAGTTGAATCAATATCATATTTCCACTCCATGCCCACTGAAACCGTTAGCCTGAGAAGGTAAAATGCATCTCTCAAATGACTAATAGAGTACAGTTTCGTTTTGACAGCAGTAAAATTAATAATCTATTCCTTGCCCCCGTTAACAACAGATTATAGGTCACTTCTGAGATCAGCTACCAATTTAACCTTATCAAACCGACAAAACTTACAATTAAGACATGAGTAAATACCATGGTCATCAGTATAGATACCGAATTGAGAACTGATGTCTTCAGGAATGTCGTTTATGAAAATTAGGAACAACGTATGTCCAAGGATAGAGCCCTAGTGAACGCCTGCATTAATGCAAAATGATCTAGAAGTGTATCCGTTCAAGACAACTTTTATTTTACGATTCAATAGGAAAGACTGGATCATTTCAAAAATTCATCCAGAAATATCATAACCTTTCAACTTGTGAAGTAGACCAGTATGACAAACCCTATCATAAGTCTTCAAGATATCCAAAGCAACGGCACAAGCTTCAACATTTTATTTAAAACTTCATAGAATCTTATAGCAATAATCATTTCTACATCAGCAGTTGATATAAACAAGCGAAGGATATCATTTATCTGTAAGAAGATCATGCAAGTTGAAATATCCAACCAATTCAGAGTTGATTAGAGCTTCTAGTACTTTGCCAAAAAGAGGTAGAAAGCCAATAGGTCGGTAGAAGGATCAGACGGTTCGCCTGATTCTTAAAGACAGGAACTACAGCCAACAAGCAAGAAAACAAGAAGTAGCAAGGCATTCATTGTAGAATCTAAAGAGAACAGGAGCAAATTCAGAAGCACATTTTAAAGTAGATTACGTATCACAATCCCCTCAATATGTTAAGGATCACAATCCCGAAAATAGTCATGAAATGAATCGCAGTCAGTACCCTGGCAACAGAAAGAAGTCTTGCGAACAGGATGTTCCTTCATAATAGACGACTCAAAAGAAATATCTACAGATACTACTGCGAGATCAGAATTACCAATAAAACAGAGTTGTGACGTTCCACATGAAATAGGAGTGGAGGTAACGAACAACTCAAGTAAGGATGCATATCGATTTATTAGTAAAACGGTTCAGGAAATCCACTATTTGACTGAGAGAGTGAGCAACGGAAAAATTGAACGTTTGAATACCGGCAACATCAGTAACATTAGAGTTCTTAATCCACTTAACGTAATGAGCATTAAAATCAACAAACGCAAAAATATTTGCAGATGAATGTAGGGAGGGAGTCATTTCGATATTGAAGGAAAATTTGTCAAATATATTACCGTCTTGAGAAGGACAGCGATAAAATCAAAAGAGCTAGATAACAGAGAGCAAAAACAAAACAAAAGCACATAAAATAATCCCCTGTGGACTCAAAAGACAATTCTCTTGCAATTCAAAAACTTTCCTGAATATAAATTTCTAAATCCGACACAAACTCAATTTATACCGCGGCTGAATAAGAATGAGGAATTTTTCGTCGGTTGAAATAAGCCTATTCCTCATTTGAGGTAATTTGGGATTTTATTGTGTACTATATATATATATATATATATATATATATATATATGCATATTTCTATCTATGAAAGGCAGGATGTGTGTGTGTGTGTGTGTGTATGTGTGTGTGTGTGTGTGTGTGTGTGTGTGTGTGTGTGTGTGTGTGTGTGTGTAACGAATGCACAGCTGAAATTTTCGACGGATTTGCACCAATATTTACATGCACATGCTCCAAGTTAGTGAAAAGGTCAAGACCGACTTTGCATTTCCCAACTCCCATCGATAGTGAAAATAATCGATTTTTTCATGCTTCTACGGCAGTTTTCATGTAGTTTACGGCCATTTTCTACTGGCCAGAGTCAGAGCCTATAGCTGGCTGCCACGAATAGGCAGGAAGATTCTATTGGCCAGCGTGAGAGCCAACAGCTGACTGACACGAATTTTAACTAGCATGCTAGCATGCAAAAAAAATCGATAGCTGCATTCGTCACAAGTGGGAAAAATTTCTTTACTCCACTTTACTGCAATTGACTCATTCATTTGCTTAAACTCAACGTTGATTCTGATTCCGCAGAACTGGGTTAACATTCTTTTTTCGTTCGTTTTTTTCAGTTACGAGTCCTTTTTTAAAGCTGATCGTTTTGTGTTCATTTTGTTTAGTTCTTTTTTCGTAAAAGATGTAATGTTTAGTATAGAGCTTAGAAAAAATTCGCAGTGTGAGATAGGCAAGAAATAAGGCATGTAGAAACATCAGCACGACAAAGGGCACTCCTTTAAAGGCAAGGAGGGGCAAAAATATTTTAAGTCAAGTGATAGCGATTGCTGTATGAGTCGTACGATTTTGAATGAAGCACGGGCAATGCCGTGTCATGCTGCTAGTAGAGATAGATAGATAGATAGATAGATAGATAGATAGATAGATAGATAGATAGATAGATAGATAGATAATTGGGTGCTATTTTGGCTTGTTATCTACAAGGAAAAATAGCTACACTACAGAAATTTTTATTTTGGAATGATATCTACATAGTAACACAGGTGCTACGTTGCCTTATCTTTTCCGTGTAGATCACAATCCAAAGTATTACCAAATTGTGTATATATAAAACAAAATACAATATGTACATATTTTAAGGAAACTGCTTATCATTTTAATTATTCTTCATACTTATCTATATTATTTGGATTGTTGCTTTCATCTTTGTTGTGGATAACCCAAAGTTTCTATTGTGTTTTATGAGGCTTTTAAGTCATATTTATTCTCTCATTAAAGGAAATCCATTTTTAAACTCGTATGTATGAAGCGACAGCATAAAGTGTAATTTTATTAGCAATAGCTTCGACATAATTGGAGGTGCTATTTGTAAATGTTTAAAAAAGGCAACAAGTGAACTTATGACACATGTCGTAAGGAACGTGAAAATATCGATGACAGGCCGACACTGGAGAGACTAATTAAAACTCAACCATTTTAGCCAAATATGCCGTCGCCATTTCTTAAACAGTATTCATAAAAATAACCAATATATTGTCATTCATTTTGTTCTCTTATTATCGATTCACGTGACATATTTGCTAAATCAGAAATCTTGACGGAATAATTAATTTCTGAAAAAAGTTCTCATTTACGAGACACAACTAATTAAATTTCACCAGCATGGATTAGATATTTACTTTGTGCAAGTTCCAATATATTAGAGAAATATATATATATATGTGTGTGTGTGTGCGCGCGCACGTGCGTGTGTGTGTAGGTACTTTCAAAAGTTTTCTAAATAAGATCATGATGAAAAAGGCCCTAAACTTCATAAAAATTATCTTCACAATGTTTATGTTATTATTAAGAGAAAAGACTAAATCGTTTTATTAAATCTTTTCTAGCGCGTTCAAAAGTTTGGTTAAAAATCTTGTTTTTCTTGCGTCGGCGGGTGGGCCAAAGATTAATATGAGAAATTTAGTCTTTTTTGTGGTAAAAGTACATTGTTTCAAAATTTCCTGTAAAAATAATAATTGTCTGATTTAATGGAATTTTCAGGACTTATTTACAATTGAAGGAAATTATTTTTGAAGTATTATTTTTTAGAAAGCCTTCTTAAAAATATTTATTTTTTTACATAATTTTATGTAATTTCGTGAAATTATAATTCCAGGATCTTCCTATTTATATTAGTTAAACGCAGGGCTCCTTGAAGAATTTTAATAATCAATCTATGTTTGTCAAACAGAAACACCATTTACCGAGAATCTGCTCTGAATCCTAAATTTAAAAATGCAACAAAACTATGATTTTATTTAATTAGAAAAGCTTTAATTGCTTTTAGAAATAAGATATGTATAGGACACTATTGTCTTAAGAGTTTTTTCTATGAATAATGAATTTTATTTTCCTTGAACTCCTTGATAAAATCCGAAAATGATTCAGCAATATTATTTCTCCGGCTTCATTCTCTTTACCACTGCCACAAGGTTGCATTTCTGTGTCTTTTCCATAATACTATACTTTTTGAATATGTAGTAAGCTGGCGTCGTGATCTCATCAATTTACAGTTGAACTGGCTAGATGTAACCGTAAGTTGTATGCTAACACTTTCTTTTCTTGTACTTCTCCCTTGTGGAACTCCCGCTCGGTTTCATGATTTCAAGACAATCTGCAAAAATTTAAATGCAATATCAATCGCTATCTACTGTCTTCCTGGTTGCTCTTTTCTCTTTCCACTCATTATTAATGATTCTGTTCCTAATTCTTCTAGACACTGTAACCCCGTTTTGTTTTAGTGGCTTTATTGATTTGTATGGTGTGATACCGATTTAAAAAAATTCGTCCTTCGCTATGATTATGCTACTAATTACATATCTTCATCTTTACAATTCTCATAAAGGATCCATTTCTTATCACAAGTCACTATTCGATCAAGAAATTGCACATTCGAATTTTCACACTTGCAGCATCGAACAGTAATCAAAACGTTGAAACATTTGAAACAATTTATCGAGTTTCTACACCTTGCCAATTTTCTTGAGATGATCCGACATTATCCAAATGCTGACAACCATTATCTAATATTTCTCTGACACTTTCACGTAGGTTTTGTTCGGTTAGTGTTTTCAAATTTTGATTATCAATTGAAGATGGACGTCGTCTACCAACTTGATCTTCAAGACTCGTGTCCCCACTGCGGAACTTCAGAAACCAGCGCCGTAGTATCCGATCATAAGTGAATCATCTATCTGACGCTCTGCTAATGTTGACAGCAGTTTGAGAGTCATTATGTCCAAACTTGAACTAAATAAGTAAACACATCACTTCTTTTTTCATGTTCAATACAAGGGGCATATAATGTTTTAAGTTAAATACTGAAAACATTGACATAGAATTAAGAATGAGGAGACTTTAATCATTAGGATGAGTAATATGTATAGTGGAAGTATTATAATCATTTACAAGAACACAATTAAATTCTCTAATCGCATATTATTTTCAGAACAACCTAATATATAACTGATTTTATTCCGCCTTATCAAAATCTATCTATCTCTCTCCTTCTCTTTCACTCTCCACACACACACACACACACACACACACACACACACACACACACACACACATATATATATATATATATATATATATATATATATATAGTAATGATATAATATGGTAATCCGTATAGAATTTCCAGCAGGGTATAAATCCAGGGAAAGCTCTATGTCAAAACACAGATGAAAATGATTATTAATTAAAGAATATCAAACACTTAAAATCCCATAGGTAATAATTTTTATTTCATGAGAGCTCTAAAAATGATTTGAAGATTGAAAGCTTCTTTTTTAGAGCTCACATGAAATAAAAATTATTACCTATGGGATTTTAAGAGTTTGATATTCTTTATATATATATATATATATATATATATATATATATATATATATATATATATATATATATGTGTGTGTGTGTGTGTGTGTGTGTGTGTGTGTATATAAATAAATATAATATATATATATATATGTATATAAATATAATATATATATATACATGTATATAAATATAAAATATATATATATATATATAAATATATATACGACATATACATTTATCTATTTGTTTATCCGTCTCCATAACTCTAATAGAGGATAGCTATGTCAGTTTGTTTTTATCTGTCTCAGTCTGTTCAAATCTATCTATATATATATGTATGTATATATATATATATATATATATATATATATATATATATATATATATATATATATATATATATATATATATATATGTGCGTGTGTGTATAATATATATATATATATATATATATATATATATATGTGCGTGTGTGTGTATAATATATATATATATATATATATATATATATATATATGAATGAGATATCTATCTATCTATCTATCTATCTATCTATCTATCTATCTATCTATCTATGTCTGTCTCCATACCTGTAATAACCTATACATAGCCATTTCAGTTTGTTTTTATCTATCCCT